>OX387428.1:21838613-22438613 GCA_947563755.1 Lochmaea crataegi | reverse complement strand
TTATAGTCCCAAATTAAGAAATGTAATGTCTTCAAACTTCAAATAAAGTTGAGCTTGTTGATTTAAATTTGTCCAGTTTCATCGTATTGAAAACTTGCAAAATACAGTAGAACTTGAAATGAAACAGTGGTAAAATTTAATTATTAATATATTTATTTATGATTCATTAGTAAATACATTCTTTTTTGTGCATTACATCACCTTTATTCGTAGATATCTTCAAATTGGAAAAAAATATTAAGTTGTCCTGATTTTGATTGAATAATTATTTTTTATTAACAGGCAGCTAAAAATGTATTGACTGGTTTCAGTTGTTACAAGCACAACATTGCCAGAAGCAATGGCAGATATATCAAAGCTTTAAATCATATCTTCATTACTTTTACAGACATTTCGAGATTTTCTATTCGTTTCAAGTGGAAATGGTGAAGTTATTGGAATTTTTTCAAATCGATCAATTGCTTCGTAAAATCAGATATTGAAAGATTTTGTCAAATATTCAATATATTATGCAGAACAACTAGGTATTTTTCTTATGTCAAAATAGTTGATTTTTTTACGATATCGATGTTCTAAAAATAAAAAATCAGAAATATCCACATTTTTCATAAAAGACCTTCTTTAATTACTTTTGTTGTTGTCAGGTTATTTGGTACACTATTTTTTATATACAGGTTGTGTCAGAAATTCCTACCAATGATGTAACTTCATATAAAATTTGTGCCCTTTTTTGCTCCGATAATGGTCCTATCGCTAGCTAGACCACAGCCTCTTTTGTTTCTTCCTGATTTAATTTCACAACTCTCACTCTATAACACTTAAAACCTAGGATGTCCAAATATTGCCTGTCTTTTGCGGTCTAATGCATTCTGACAGTTTATTTTTGGCCGTTTCTGTGCCTTTACCACATTGTCTGCAGAAAAGTTCCCCATTCTGTGCTGAAGTCCACTTATTGGACCATGATCAGTGAGAAAACCCGTCATTGTCCTGATTCCTCCTGTTCATCTTGAGTAGTTCTTCGGTATTGTTTTCCCGTTGTGTATAAGTGGGATTTTAATCCACATCCGTGTTTTCGTTTGACCTAGTCCCGTATGAATCCTCGGATGCGGATTCTGGTCCATTATATGGAATTGATGAGCTGTCTCTGGCTAGTCCATCCTTTTGGAATACTGAACTGTTTCATCCTTCTGGAATACAGAACTGTTTGTTCCTAGTGAAACCCTTATTTCTGATGTATCCCTCTCACTGCATATCACAGCTCCTGTTCCTTCCTTGGTATTGGATCCGTCTATATGCCCTTAATATTGCCAACTACCCATTGTCTTCGATCTTGCATGATCTCCTCGAAGTTAATGATAAGAAAGAAGATTTATAGAAGTCATGTGGTTCATTGGTTTTATTTTAAAAATGTTATCACCTACTTTTTCCATTATTATGCACTGTTCCTCCGTTAACGAACTATAGGAATCTGAAGTTAAAAATTTTAAATGGTTTTTCGTGTTTATAATTGGAAATGAATAAATATTAGAACTTCTATCATGAATTCATATTTGCTGGCGACATAAATAGATCTGCACAAAACTTGTGAAGTCAGGTTCGGACTAAGTTCAATGGTTGATGATGTAATTATTGTTCACATCGGGATTTATCACTTCTAAATGCCACACCTAAGTTTCTGAAAAGAAAAAGTGTCTTCATCTTACATCTCGATGAGATTAACGGCTTAAGAGATACGAACAATTCTATATCGCACTGCACACTGCGCTTTCAATATTTTTTAAAAGATACGAATGAAGAAAACCTCATGTATTATTAGTAAATTATTAGGTTGTGGGAAATTATTATTGTAAACCAGTACATGTCAATTTACCAAAAATAACAATAAATACACGATTTTCTCTAAAAATGCTCTAGTAATTCAGGTGTGGCATGCCTGGTGGGTGGTGTGGTAATCAACCACTGAACCAAATCCGTACTTGTGTTCACAAGAGTGGTGCAGATCTGTTTAAACTCAGGCAAATAAGCATTCTTGGTGTTTATAAACTTTGATTCATTACCAATAGGACGTTTGCTAATTATGGAAAAATTATTTCACTTCTAACTTTAGAGGCCTATAGTTCAATAAAGAAGAGAGTAAGGCACAGATTTTATATAAGTATATCAGTATTTTGTACTTCGGAGACACCCTGTACATTCTGTTAACTACAAGCTGGGTTAAAAATAGGAGCATTTTCTTGGGCCCAGTTGATTCTGTTGTAAGATTTTGTATACAAAAAAATGTTAAAAAGTCTTCTTTTTGTCGAAAACTGAAACAAAAATTGTAGCAAATTTGTAGCAGATTGAACTAAAAAGTGAAAAATTATTTATTATTCACCAAAGCGTAGGGGCTTTGTTTTATACACATTACAAATGGAATATCTGTAACAATATTGGTATCGACCAACCCACGCTTCTTGTGAAAATTTATACTCATTATTTCGATCTACTATAAAAGCTTGTTTTTAATATTGAACAATCAGAAAAAAATCTGAACAAAATAAAAACTATTATAGGAAATTACGAGGTGGTCCAAATTTTATGCTTGGCAATATATTTTATTTGAGTCTCAAAATATGTTGATTTTGTGAAGCAAAACGATTCAACTAAGGAATTTTTTATTATTCAATAGAAAATATCGTATCATAGGTAAACAAATTGTGAACTCCGAGATGTTGGCTTCAAAACAAAGTGTGTTATTATTCATCTATCTGTTTAATAAACGAAGATTCAAGCTATAGCCCATTACATATAGGTATATAGGATTTTCTTATGGAATAAAGATGTAGGTTAGGTTTTCAAGTCAAGTTGATATTTGAAAAATTTTATTAGAAATAATGAAGATGTGATTCAAAGTTTGGTATCTACGACACTAACCGCCTAGCAAAGTGTCTTATTTGGTGCTTTCCTTCTCTTTATGTGTCTGTCTACCGCCTGCTGTGTTTGTGCATGCGATGGCTGCCCGTGGATGACGTCAAACCGACTCCGGCCGATTGTCGTCGAAACAGAGGATTATCACGGCTCGAACACGATCTTTCTCGTGAGCACTCTCATGTCGGTGGTAGGGGGTGTGTTCGTTGTATTTGCTACAATGGCCCTTTGCTACAGGTCAGTCGTAGTACACAAAAACTTCTCGCTCTGTCTAAGGTTAGTGCGCAGGCTATAAACCAGGTAGAAATCCACGTTTTTTCTCAGCATCCGTAAACATTTTATTTAAATATTGCCATTATTTTTTACTATTGATTGTTGAAAACGCTTATTCAGTTGCGTTGTTGCTAAATAATCAGCTGATGGAATGTCAAAACTGATAATCTTACGACTTTCGTAGAAAGCGACCAACTATCAACGATTCCTAAAAAGAACATTGACATGGTACGTTATTTGAATTACTTATAGATTAAAAGCTAGCTGCAGATGGTGAGACCATGATATAGCTGTCAATACAATATTGGTGTACTCTCACGAAAAAATGCCTATTTTGATGATCTTTGGTAAAAAGAGAACGATTCATCCAAATAAGATGTGAAATTTATCAACTGAGCGAGCTTTTTATTTGGTCCATTTGTATTCTGACTTTTTTTATCAAAGTCATTGGAAAACTGATTTATGTGGTATCGATAGGCATTAGACTTACTAAAAAAATTTATGATTTCGACCACAAAAGGCAGAAAGAAATTAAGTTTAGAGTGAAAACTAAATATTTGAATTAGAATGTAACCAACATTTTTCTCTAAATAACAAATTAAATTACTTAAAGTGTGTGTTATGTTTTTCAGTTCAATGCACCAAGAATTTCCAAAAAAAAAATTCCTCGGAAAAGTGATGAGATCAAAATAAGTGTCAAAAAATTATTGATATCAATTTTGTTAAAATAGACCTTCCAATATGGAAATCTTGAGAGATATAAAGTCGATTTACTGAGATAAAAGTTGACTATTTTAGAGAGCATAAATATCGCACTGACAAATTCGGAATATCATGGGCCGTATTCGAAATATTGGCTGAAACCCAAATTTTGTATTCGAGTTGATTCATAGCGATTGAGACATAAGCTTAGGGCAGAATATTTGGACTAAATATGGCGATACTACCAAATATGCCTTAATAAAATATTGCTGTAAAAAAATATACAGGGTAATAAATTTTTTTTTAAAATGTGTTGCTAATAATATGTATATTTATCAATTGTTATCAAAATCGGCACAGGAGCATAACTTTAGACAAGGAATATCATTTAATGTATTATTTTACATTATGTTACAGGGAGCGCCATGTGAATTATTCCTGATGATGAAATCAACTGGTAACTTTTTTTGACGAAACTTGGTAATAACTTAATCCGTTTTCGAGAAAACTGAAATTGAACAGTGCTGAGTCTCAGAAGAGGATTTCAAATATTATTTTATTCATGAATAGTGTGCTTTGGGTTGTCAGATGATTGTATTTGAAAACTTTTTGGTGATTTTGATTGGAAAATATGACGTTTTTTTGCCAATTAAAAACCCGTCGTCTGGTAAAAATAGATGGGTAAACCGAACATTCTTATTATAAAATGCTTGTTGAAAATACGTTGGCAGAACTGTAACCGTCGTGGAAGATCTCTTGAATGCAAATTTTGAACAGGTACTCGGTCTAAAGATATCCGTGTGCCGATTTTTCATTTTTTTCCACAGAAATATTTTAAAAAGATATTTTTGTCCCTACAACCATATTTTGGTCCAAATGTGCCTTTAGCCTATGTCCCAATAGTTATGTCCCTGTATATAGCTATAACTTTTTTGTTTTTAAAATTATCAAAAAAAAGTATCCACTTTCTTCTCCAATCCACATAGGTTGTAAGATAATGTTTTTTCAACGGTTCGTTTCTACAGGGTCACCCTCAGCTTGAATTATACAGCGTGGGCCACAGAAAACAGTCCACCCCGATATTTGGCAAGAATCCTTAGATTTTAAGGAAATTGGGAAACATGTCGATTTTTGTTCTAAGGGGGAAACATTTTACGATACATCTGTCATTTGTCAACACCCTCCCTTCCACTTCACCAACCCCTTATTTTTAAATAGGGAATATACCATGTGCGGCACATCATTAGAAAGGCATTTAGATGGAGTATTCAGACATAATGATCGTCCACGATTTTTTTCGATATTTACAACATCTTTGCAAAAAAAGTCTTAATTAATTTAAAGTACAACACCTCTTTGAAAATGAAACGCATCGCCTATGGTTTGCTAATGTGTCATTTTTTCTGTCACATCAAAAGTAAATCGACGTGCTTCCTATCTTCCTTAAAATCCAAGGAATACTGCCAAATATCGGGATGGACTGTTTTCTGTGGCCCACTCTGTATATTTTCAATTACAGTCCTTGGTTTTGCATTTTTTAAATGCCAGTGGTTGTAGTGCCCTAACACAAAACCCACTATTATTTATGCAATAAAAAAATTATTAACTGCTAAAAGATACAAAGTTCCGAACTGATGACGGCTCATACTTGGACGAGACGTTGTTAGTTTTTTAATCAAGAATTGTAGGTTTGCTGCTACAACGAATAGTAATGAAAAACATGCAGGTCCGTAATTAAAAAATTCAGCTGATGGTGGCCCTGTGAAAGCGAAACGTTAAACAAACATATTGTGGTGACGTTTACTTATGTTAATTAAGTACAATGTTTTTTTAATTCCGAAAACAAAAAAGGTATTGCATAATATAGAAAATCGACAAATTAGGTTTTTGGTTAATATTTTAAATACGGCCCATGATATATTAAATTTGACAGAGCGATATTAATACACTTTAAAATAGGCAAGTTTTATCCCATTCTACCTGCTTTGTGTCCCTTATTTTTCACGAAATCCCAATATTACAACCATTTGAAATGTTCATCCTGTGAACCATATATTTGACGGTAATTTCAAAGAATATAGTGCAGCAGTGATTTCTCAGCCTCCGTTTTAATTACACTTTTTCACACCAGATGGACTTTTAGATAAAAATGTGCTTGTACCGAGTTCAATGAAGCAGATACTTTTGCAAGAGACAAAAACGACGTTTTAATATTTTCAAAATTTTCTGTCTGAATAGATTTATTTACTGTTGGTCGCTTCTACCAAAAAATTAGTCAAGTAACAATTCAATAGATGGATAGATTTTTCGGTTTTTACATTACCATCGATCTTATTTAAGAAGTATTTGTCTACTTTCTAAATATTTCATTTTGCCTTTTAAGCTCTCTAGATGCCTGTAGCTATACTTCTGTACTCAAAAAGTGGCCTCATTCAAAATTTATATCTTATTCAAACCATAAGAAAAAAATTAAAAAATAATCGGTGGCGCATTATATTTCCACCCTTTCTAAAGCTATTTTATTGATATAATGAAAAGTAGTTTTCACCAGTATTTTCCTAATTATCATAAGCTTTTTCCATGTATATTTTGAACAGTTTGGAAGTTTATTGATTCCCCTTCACAGAAACACTATACTTGTTACAGTTATTATGAAGAGTGATGATTTTATGAGCCTAAATTGAAACTGTTTTCATTTTTGCACTCTGTGAAATATCACTTTCTTTACAATATTCATTTTAAAGACTTATAAGAAAAGCGTGGATTTTTATGCAAATTTATATTTTATGCAAAAACATATTATAATATGCACTTTTTGAATATTTTGGCAATTTTTGAATATTTTTCCAATTTTGTGCATATTTTCTGAATATTTAAAAAATAATAATAATAAATTATTTAAACACTATATATATACCCCTGTACAATAAGGATTTGAAGTAAAACTATTGGGGTAAAGTCTTTACCTGTGGAAATCCCTAATCCTTCCATTACCGAGAATTAAAGTAATATCTTTCAATTTTTTCTAATGTTTCCAAAAATATCCTGTAGGAACCTATTTAACAATTTACTACCTGCTTTAAAAATTTATTCGAAGATTTTCATTCTATATCGAGAGTAAAAAGTCTTACCATCTCTGTGTTTTGTCACTTCATTTTTTTCTCCTATCTGTATTTATTAAATCATCACTTTTTTGACATATTTTCTCATATAATACTTCATATTTCAGTTGAAACTGTGCATTTTTTTTAAATTTTCCTTGAATATCAATCCGTGCTTAACATATAAGACTATCAATCTGTATATTAAATTGTACATGTATAGTATCTTTGTGAAGGGAAAAGATAATATCACAAACTGTCAAATAAAAATATCTACAGGGTGACCTATTTGAGATTGGAAAGCTGTTTTGTGATAATCCATTATTTGAAGGAAATTAGAAGAATTCTTGTGAAGGTTGTATTTCATTATTTAGATTTTGAAAATGTTTATAAAGTGTCAAAATATAATGTGATACTCGTTATTTAGAAGAATATAACATGAACTAATATTATATATATTTATTTTACAATTTAGAAATGGAGGGAAAGTAAAAATTCGTGGAAGCTTGATAAATTCCATTTCTGTTCACAATACAACTGTGTAAATTTGATTTAACATTATAGTCCGGTGGCCAATAATTAATTATTTCGAGTGAATGTCGTTTTCACCATCGAGTTTCATGTGAAAAACAAGTAGAATATGGCTTTTCCCTAAAAGTGAAATTTGAAAATCTTTCACGAAGCTAGAACAATTAAAGTATGGATACCATGTAAGTAGGGTACTACTTTACCATCCGAAAACAATATGGCATACAAATCCTAGTAATAGTTAGGGTTGATAAGCAACTAACTTATGTATGCTGACTAGGGTTTAGATTTTGTTATCTTAGTAGATGTTAAAAAATTAGTGGCATACATTTTGCGGCGATTTTCCAAATATAAGTAAACATTATCGAATACTCTCTAAATATTCAATGGCGATTGTTTTTTGAGTTTAAATTAGTGGCTGCCACGGTTAAAAGGTTAAGATTTATCAGTTTTTAGAACAATAAACTAATGGATGCCATTGATTAATTAATTAACTTCATAGTAAAAAAATGAGTGGCATACATTTTCGATTAATAATGGTGATCTAATAACAACTAACTGCAGTTTGCCTCTCTACAGTGCTATATACACCGTGTCCCAAGTTATTGTTTACAGGTGATGTCTCGCTTAATTTAAGATAATCCAATACTGTAAAAACTGTTGTGAATGGCATCAAAATTCCTTCCTAATGACGTATCAGAAACTTTATTTCACTTAACAGTCTTTTGGCAGCCACCCCTCACTTTCTATTTTCAAATGGCACCCCCTGTATATTTTCGTTGAAAATTGCTTGTTGCTCTATTTGGAATACAACATACTACGACATGTATTACACCAGCTATGATTCAGGCAGCGTGCACAAGAGGGCTTTTGAAGCTTGTATGGAATAATTTTGAACACTTCTGTAATTTTTTCTTCATTATTTTTTGTATTTTATTTTAATAAGGAAATTTAGCAACCACAAAGTATGTTACATCGTTGTATTCCAAATAGAGTAACAAGCAATTTTCAACGGAAATATACAAGGGTGTGCCATTTGAAAATAGAAAGTGAGGGGTGGCTGCCAAAGGACTGTTAAGTGAAATAAAGTTTCTGAAACGTCATAAGGAAGGAATTCCGATGCCATTCACAACAGTTTTTACAGTAATGGATTATCTCTTATATTAAGCGATAACTTGGGACACGCTGTAGAGTACGTTACTATAAATCATAGATAACTGATGTATCCGGATAGATAGGACTCTTCAAGCCCTGGCGGCTTGGAAGAAACTAATTTGAAAAAATAGCGGCAAATTTGAACTTTAACTCTATTATCTGCTATTTAATATTCCACTTATGCTAACAAAAATCAAAACACAAATAAATTGTCAAGATATTTATTGATTCAATTCCTTTTAAATACATAGACATAATATTATTACATAATAATTGATATACACTGGGAATAAATACAAATTAAAACTAGTATATTATATAATTTTAATAATATATATGTTCCTTTAATTCTTATGGCTTGTAATACAACAGAAATGTGGAAAAAACATAAATATCCATGTGTATACTGAGGGGAGACTTCCACTGAGACTTACAAGATGATGGGGAGATATTTCTCTGAACTGCAACTATAACTTTATACGTTGTGTTCATTTGAAAATGACCCACCCTTAATATTTCAGAAATGCGACATATTAGAAAAAAAATGCCGAAACACTTCAATTTTTACCTTGAGGGTGACACTTTTTAGCGCTAATGTCAAAAACGTCAAATTCACCCCTTCCCTACTGGAGATATCCCTTAAATTTTTTTAAATGGCATACGAAAAGTTGAAAGAGATCCAATTTTAAACAACAATTAAATAACAATTGAAGGCTGGTTTCAAAGGCAAAACAAAACGATTGAATAGAGATTTACCAGACCTTTTAAATGAGGTATGACTTTATACCTAACGCCATTTGAAAAAATTCAAGTGGTATCTCCAGTAGGGAGGGGGTGAATCTGACGTTTATGATATTAGCGCTAAAAAGTGTCCCCCTCAAGTTGAAAGTTCTTCTTCCTAATATGTCGCATTTCTGAAATATTAAGGGTGGGTCCTTTTCAAATGAACACAGTGTATACTTTTTCAGAGTTACGACAATTATAACACTTCATTTTACTAACCATGGATTAACACTTAAAACATATCTCAAACACTGGGAATAAATACAAAAAAGTTTGATCAACGGAGAACGGAGCAACACTTCCTGAACACTCAGTTCTTCCGTAGTTTTTTATTCGATTGTACTATTTATGTCAGCGAATATGTACTGGTCTGGTCAATTTTTTAATGCAACTTATAAACGTCAAGCAAATTCCATGACAACCTGAGTATAGTCATAACTCATAGGTAAAGTGGCTATTGCAAAGCAACGTTCATGCTCGTATATTTTTTGTAAATTGATTTTAATTTATTATTAGCGCAAAAAATTGTATGCTACGATGAAAAAATACATGAAAATAATCAGTTGATTATTAATACTTAAGTTAATTGTTCGAGAATACTTACTTAATTATTCATTAGCAGTTGTTTATAAGAATTAGTAGCATTAGGAATTGGAAGCCAATATTCAGTTAAGCATTAGAATAGAAATGTTTCAATGTACAAAAATTTTCAAGCATAAGTTAATTGTTCTTAACTATAACTTTCACATATTATTAACAAATGATGTATCGTATGCCACTAATTTTTTTAACATCTTCTAAGATAACAAAATCTAAACACTGTTCGGCATACAAAAGTTAATTGTTTTTTTTTGACTTTTTATCAATTTTTAACCCTCGGTTAACCACCCTTAATATCCCTTGGATTTGTATGCCATGTTTTTATCGGATGAAAAGTAGTATCCAAGTATCCCTCCAGTCAAACTAGTGGCCTATATAGAAGACACGAAGCTTCTGGAATGGAAGTAGATAACATGGGAAATGGTACAAAGATTCAGTTCAAGTGCCTGGGCTGATGAGCACAACCCAAATATATAAATGAGTATCCAAGGAATGCATCCAAGTACACGGTATCCATTAGTTAATTGTTCTAGTTTCGTGAAAATTCTAAGATTTGCAATGTCCACTGTAGCGTCGATTATCCAGCTTGGGTCTTGGGCAATAGCCTTATTTTACTTGTTTTTCACATGAAACTCGATGGTGAAAACGGCTTCCATTCGAAATAATGGATCACGTGTCATGGGCTACTGGTCTATAACGTATATAAGACAAAATTTAGTTGAGTTTCTAAAAGATTTTGGCATGACATAAAAATCAATAAAAGCAAAGATACAAAGACAAATATATCCATTGCATATTACATGTTCTTCTTTCATTATTAGGAGAAGAATTGGTGTTCCTTGTTATCCAAGGGAAACATATATTAAATTGTTTTGGTACCTATTATAGTTACACAAAGAACATATTAGGAAATTTTTTTATTCTCCAGTAGAAATTTATTCATACCAATCACATTGTTGTATCTTTCCAATCATTGAAATTTCAATAAGAAAAAATAAGACAGGATTTAAGTTTTTGTGGAGTACATCTCTTGATTGTACCAATATTTTTTCATTTCTTAATATTAAAAAAAATTGTAAATGCTGATATTTTACAAATTTAATATTTTGGAATATGTTTTTCAAACTTACCTCTCCATTTTAATTTGATTCAACCATTCTCTAGCTCACCATATTTCACAAATTTACATTTGTTCTTCATGCCAAATGCTACTTTTTTTAAAGTTTTTCTCATTCCCATGTACTTCCAAAAATTCCCTGCATATATCTACAATATTTACCTTCAACCGCCCCTGTCATAACCTCTCTTTCCCAATTTGTCCTCATATTCTCCCATTTTATTTTCGTTTGTAGCATATTTCAAAAGCATTATTATTCCATATTGCAGTATCTCTAATGTTCATATGAAATGTAGTAATCCACAGGTGAAATCCTATTTATCAAAAGTGACATCTCACAGTGGAACAGAAACATTCACTATTTTATATTTAATATCACCTTCACATCTCCATCCATCCCTCGCTACATTTTGCTTTCTAAGTATATTAACTTTCATTACCTCCTACTGAACAGCTTATTTCTCAAAAAGTTAAGAGCTTCCTTTGTATTCTAATATTACTTTGAATCATTTTATAACTTTTTATTTCCCAAAACCAAATTTTTTCATTATCTGCTTTCCCATAATAAATCTTTTTTCCCCTACACTTTTATAAGGTATACCAACGAAAAAACTGGACCCTCCGGAAACTCAGGTCAAATAAATTATTTGAAAAAATGAAATTTCAATGACAAGTGGATGCATTTCAATGTGAAACTCCTACCAATAATTTTGGCCGAAAGGGCCTTACCTCGTTTGAACCCCAGCTGTAAAATAAATAGCAGTCGATCCTAACAAAAAATATTAAATTTGCCAGATATTAGGGCCAAGTCTATCAGAAGTGGGTAAAAATTAAAGGATCGCGGTTATATTAGAAATATTTATATTATTTATATATTATATATATATATTATCCATATATAGTCAGAAGTAGGATTTAAATTTTAACAATTATCGTGTCAAATTAAGAGTTTTCCGTTTATATTTTAAAGCTTATTATGCATACAGCATAGTAAAATTGACTTAGCAGATTGTCTAATTTTTAACAATGTTTTAAAATTTATCAGTTGCTTACATAATTGCTCCCATTTTTTCAATGGGACAACCGGTATATATTAGATTTTGAGTAAATTTCCGAAAACAAATCGATATCACATTTTTCATAATTCGGGTGGCCAAATAAGAATGCAAAGTGCTGTATTTCGGAAATTATGCGATAAAAATGTTATGTATAGAGTGGCCAAAAGAAAATCATTTTCAGGTTTCCAGGAGGGCAGCCAATAGTAGCAACCGACATCTAAAACTATTAAAAAATGAATATAGTCAATTGAAAAGTATAAGTAGAAAGAAAAATTAATGAAAATGTGCAAATTGATGACAATGTACCAGGTGGACAAACAAAAACGGCCGTCGGCCATAGAGGGGATTGTAGTAGGAATAGCATTGGGAAAAAATGTATAAAAAAATGACCCCGAGAAAAACCTGGAAATTATATATAGAATTGCTGGTCCACCGCTAGAGGGAGTAATTGAATTTAAAAAAATTAAAAAGCCAAATTTAGCAAAATCTATCTTATTAAAGACGAAAACAATAATCGATTCGTTCGAAAAATTCGTGTTTATTTGATATCACAAGTTTTAGTCTATCTACTCAAATTAAAGGTGGGAAGGGAATGGGAAACTAATGCAAATAAACAAACCCTCCATTCAAATAACCTTTTTTTTCGGGCCGAGATGGGAAACTCATGTTCGAATGGTTCCAGGACCCAAACAGTGTTGGACTCATCCCCAAGGGGATGCCTACCAACCAAACCTACCTCAAACTCGCCGTTACCCCCGCCTCGGAATCACTACCCTAGCATACTTCGAGACGGGCGGCGGTACCTCGCACACTCTCCGCTCACACCGTCATCTTCTCCCTCTTATCACTCCTACCACTCATGCCGTATCGAGTCCTTCTCTCCCCCTAACCATGCTCTCCACTACTCCACTCACCTCCATCCATTCCTCCTCCCCCCTCAACATTATCTCCACCATGTTCTCCCAGTACACCGCCTCCCCTAGTTTCCTCTCCAACTTCTTCAGCACTTCCTCGTTCCTCCAGCATCTAAACACATGCCCCACATAATCCTCCACTTCACACTTCTCGTACACTCCAGTCTCTCTTTTCCCAATCATTCCTTTCAGCGCGCCCTCATACTCCTCCCGCCTTCTCTCCATTTCCTCCTCAATCCATTCCTGTACTTCCTCTCTGGTCGCACCTCCACCAGGTTAACCAACCCCTGCCCCACTCCAAGCCTCAGCAACGCGCTCAACACTGCCCGTTTGCTGACACTGTTGAACGCGTTCCCGATGTCAAAGAACACGAGTAGGGCCAATTTCTTCTTCCTCCAGCTGCCCTCCCTAGCTCTTTCTACCAAGCCCATCACCTTGCTCATTGCCGAGATGCAAGATTTCCCCTTCGTGAACTCGTGCTGGTTTACCCTAAAACCCCCACTCCTACCAACTTCCTCCTCAATCCTATCCTTTATTATCCCCTCGATCAATTTACCCATACCACACTGCAGGCTGATGGGCCTGTAGCCCCCCGCCCGCTTCCCCTCTCTACCCCCCTTCTTCATCAGTATCACCCTGCCACCTTCCATCCTTCCGGCAACTCCTCCTTCCTCAGCACCCTGTTGAATAGTTCCCAGAAGTACTCCCCATTCTCATCCAACAGCCTCTTCACCATATCACCCCTCAGGCCATCTATCCCTGGGGCTTTTCTCACTTTAATGTTTCTTCCCCAATCCTCTACCTCCCACTTCTCTACCGGCCTTATCCCCCTCGTTTTCACTACCCCCCTTGTATCTTGGATTTCCTGAATTCTGCCACCCACTCCTCCTTCTCCCCCTTTAAACAATTTCTCTATAATCTCCTTCTCCCAATCCTCCTCTAGAACCTCGTTCCTATTTCCACCCATCCTCTTCACCGCTATCTCATACGCCTTTCCCCATGGATTGTTTTCCAATTCCCCCAGTAACTCTTCCCACTTCCCTCTTTTTTCCCTCTCCACTCTACGCCCCAGTTCCTTCTTCTTCTCTTTATATCTCCCTCTTTCCTCTATCCTTCCTCTTCCTCTCAGCATCCGTCTTCGTTCTTTCTTACACTCCCTCCACAGCTCCTCTATTTCCGCATTCCACCAGTAATTGGCCCTCCGCTCACGCCTATTGCCCCTCTTTCCCTCTCTTTTGCAGCCCTGTATCACATTGTACAATTCATCTGCATCATGTCCAAGTCCCCTTCCTATCTCTTCTCTTACTTTCTTCCTCATACTCTCTGCCTCGGCTTTCGTCCACTTCCATTCCCACTCTTCCACTAAATCCTTTCTCTCTTTCCTTATATCCCACATACCTATGTAAGCTCAAACTTTCCTCATCCTCCAGCACCCCCCAACTAAACACTCTTTCCCACAGCCATTCATCACATGCTGTTATATCGATGAATGATGAACCCCCGTCACCCCTCACGAAGGTGGGCAGTAGTCCATCATTCAGCACCACCAACCCGTTGGATGTTAACACTTCCTCAAGGATCTCCCCTCTCCTGTCCGTTTTCTTCCCCCCCATATTGTATTCTTCGCATTGAAGTCCCCTTTGATCCTCCTTTTTCCTTTTGACACCCTCAGATCGTCCTCTAATCCTGTCATGCTCCTCTCATATTCTTCCAGGCTGATATTTGGGCTTATACACACACTGTACACCACCATGTCTCCCATTCGCACTACCACCCATCCATTTCCCTTCCTCACTTCATCCGCCCTCAATCCATTCCCCACCACTCTTATTCCTGCTTCTCCTGTATCGTCCATAATCCATCCCTGCTTCCCCACATATCTAGCATTCACCTCGGATCCACTCACTACATCCACTTCAAGTCGGATTAAAATCTCAAATTTGACCATCGCTGCAATTTACAGATTCTATTATCAACTCTTATCAGGTATACGGATTAAGGATTACCAAGCGCTGCAATTTACATCTGCCCGAAAAGGTAACTTTTTCGTCTCCGTAAAGCTGGTAAAATTCAACTTTCTCATAGTGTAGGATAAAAAATTAATTTTTTTCTAATAAAGACAGATTAAACAAAGGATTTGATTTTATCGGTGACCAAACTAATGCGGTTTTGCTTATCAATTAACTAGATTTGTTCTCAGAATGATCTGTCATCAACCTATTAACACCAAATTATATCAAAACATGTATATACAATACAATCACCCGAAAACGTAATTAGTTTTCTGATAATTAGTTTTATTCTCAGGATCATTGATTAATTTATCGATAAAGGCAAGGAAAATGATTGAAGAAATTATACAGTGCTGAAAAAATGGCAGCGTAAATTTTTTCCTGTCACCAATCTGAGCCCATATTAACTCTATAGGGTTTAGCTCGCAATGGTTAGGAGGAAGTCTAAGTTTTATAATATTCCGGTTTTTTGCCATTTCGTTAATAGTATATCTTAGGAAACGATGCTTTACATGTATTTTTCCAAGCGGTGGTAGGCAATTTCTCACATCTCCTTGAATGATAAGGAGCGTTGTCCAAAACAATTACCGAGTTGGGCGGAATTAGAGTTCATCATTTGTCATTGTATTCGTGATAGTTTCCGGTGTGAATTGATTCAAATGCTAACAAACCATCTGTACTTCCAATATGCGTAATTATCAGTCGTTTTCCACTTTCATTGCGAAAATCCCTTATTGATCGCAAATAATTTAGTCTCCAACATACAATTTCCTCCTTTTTTTATTAAAAGCGACTTTCTGTTTACTTTTTCCCATCTATAATTCATCTCTCGCAGAATTTTCCACAATTTATCTCTTCCTTGCAGAAATAATGGCGAAACCCAAATAAGCTATTATTGAGTCCGAACCATTTCTCGTGAAAAGAGCTTCACATTATTTTAGAATATTGCTTAAATATAAAATTCACAATTATTGAAATTTTTAGAATAACAAGCAGGTACGCCCTTGGAATGGTCATTTTAGAAGGGTTTATTGCTCTCTGCCTTTTTCAAACAGAATAAAGTAAATAGTTCGAAAAGGGTGAATTTTGGCCAGATTACATGTTGAATTTTATACCTGAAAAGGTTTCTTGGCGAAATTACCTATAATAAAATGACCTTCTTTGGCGAAATTACCCTATAATTTTGAGAACACAGCTATTATTCCGAACATAAAACAAATTCTTTAGGTATACATTACGATGATTATTCGTTTATTTTGGATACAAACTTTTATACATTTGGATACATATGTTGGAAGACAAATATCCATATAAATCTGAGAAAAAAATAATTTCTGTGATTAAAACTGATAATCTGAGGATTTTGTTTGATGAAAAATATTTATTTTGGTGATAAATGAATTAATTTAAAAATGCAATCAGTTCATAAAACAGTGGACGCAAAATCGTGAAAAATTTGTTGTGTTCCTCAGTGCTTTTCATATTGCACTAAGGATATTTTTTCATAACAAAGTTCCCACTCTTATTCGAAGAGATAGACTAAAACTTATTCGCAGAATGATTCGAAGGATACGATTATTGTTCTTGTCATTTTCCTTAATGAGGAAGATTTTGCAAAATTATGCTTTTGAAATTTTTAAAATTCAATTACGCCCTCTAGCGGTGGACCAACAATAATTTCCAGGTTTATCTCGAGGCCACTTTTGTTATAATTTTTGATCCCAATGCTGTTTGTACTGGGTGTTTGATGACAAGAGGTGAGCGTCTGTATCTCATATTACCGTATACAAATTTTACAGAAAAATTAAATTAGCCAAGAGAAACAGCTGAAAATTATTTTTAGTTCTCTAATTTCACCGCAATAGTGCGTAATTAGGTATGCAAACATACAATTCCCAGTTTTCTATTTAAAACAGGCCTGTCTGATTTTATCCTTTAAATCAGTCAGGAGTTTAACATACAACAGATCTTTCAAGTACCCCAATTATGCATTCAAGATACAATATTATACCGGTCGTCCCATTTAAAAAATATAAGGCGTCACGTGACCGGAAATGAGGGGAAAACGGAAGTATGTTTGTAGCTGCCAAATTTTATATTTTATCATGTGAACAGTTTTAGAAATATTGGACTGTCAAAACGTCGAGGGACGGTATAGCTCAATGTTAATAAAAATAAGTCTTAAGAAAACTCTCACTAAAATTGTAGTTTACCTGATTAAAATAAAAAAGCAATCATGTATTTTACAGTGTGTCCAGGGCCGGATCTACGTATGGGCTTAATAGGATCCAGCCCAAGGCCTCCGGGTTCCATGGGCCCCGAATAATAAAATAATAAACCAGTAAAAAAATACAAATAAAAAATATGTTTAATTTTCTCGCATTATCCTTTTTTTTAGGAAAATGGCAAATATTTTAATTATTTCGTGGATCCCCCGGATATCGTTAGCCCAGGGCCCCCAAAGGTCGCGGTCCGGCCCTGAATGTGTTCACTTAAGTTCGCAGCATATGGTAAACTTTTTTTTATCAACTTTACGAATTAAAGTGTTATTTCTCACAAAAAGTTCTGCATAGTTTAAAACCTGAAATGTGGCCATCAAGTATCGATCCAAGTCAAATACTGGGTATATGAAAAAATATGAATTTCACTCAATAGTAAACTTTTTTTGACTAAATCTAAAACATTTATCAAAAAAATTTATTTAAATGTTAACTAGCCTCCACGAAACAGTTACCTTTTTTGTAACCAAAAATTTGATAACTATCAATTTTCCCCATTTTTGTGTTGCACTTCTAGTGCTATAATAATAATAATACATTACGTGATGAGTTCTTGATTCATCTATCAATTCCCTGAGATCTTAATCTACCCAGCTCCAATACAATTTTCCGGTCTACGACAAAATTATCCCAACATTTCAAACCATGCTGGGAGTTGTACTGTGAATAATTTGTTTTTGAAGCATTATCAAAATGCTTCAACACAGAAGCTGGGGAACTTTAAGGTTATCAAAAATTTAATACCAAAAGAGTTAAATAGTCCTGTTGATAAAAAATTTTGATTTGGTCAAAAATGAAGGCATTTAACTATTGAGTAAAGTTCATGTTCTGTGAGATACCTCGTATATGACTTGGAAATTTCGTTATATAATTATGAAGAATAAGTAATTGATAAAAAAGTTTACCATATGCTGAGAACATAAGTGGAGACAAAAAAAATGTTTTCATGCTCCATTAACACCAATTACTAGAATATTATTAAGCGAGCATTATAATGATGGCTATTATTCACGAGGGTGTCGCTGAATAATCCAATTATATGCGAAAGTAGAATAACTTACTTTATCCACGGCTATCAAATAATTTTGGTTAATACCTCTATAATACTTTTTTTGAGGAGAAAAATAAATCTGGAAAATTTAGTTGGGGCTATGACTGAAAGAAAAAACTTTTAGACACGAGATAAGGTGGAATAGGGAAGGAGTTTAGGGGTTGAAAGCAGTTTGGGGTTGAAAGCAGTTTTTGAGATTTACGTCAAATTGTGATCTCCTAGTGAAAAGTAATCACAACAAAAGTAGTAGATAATAGAAAACTCTACAAATTTTCTGAGAAACATTCTTAAGCATAACCACAAATTTTCAAGATGAGGCGCGAAAAACCGATTTTTCCGTTTTAAATTTTTTTCTCGTCTATCAATAGTTTTATTTTCATGAAATTTTGTGAAAGTATGCCTCTTATTGTTGAATAAGCATGATAATTAATTAGAAATAAAAAAATTTCTTTTAATACCTCAATCACCACGGAAATTTGATTGGTGTTTTATTATTTATTAATGGTTCATTAGTAGAAATTTTAATCGTTGAAAAATTCATTCATTCATAATTCACAAACTGCTTTCAGCCCCTCAAAACGTCCCTTATCTCGTGTCTAAAAGTTTTTTATTTGGAGTTAACCCTGACTCAATTATCCAGCTGGTCTTTGTCTGCTCTTAATTTTTTTTTCAGCACTAGCCTAAAACCTTTTCGAATTAGTAACAAAAACGCTTTACACGCAGATTTATAAAGTTCTCTGGATTTTTCCGGTGGTATTAAGTTTAAACTGGCAAATATTTTAGGCTTCTAGAATATTTGGATGTGTACAAGAGAACTTTTTTTCACTATCTGTCTGTATTTTTTGAGTTACTTCAGTGAAATACTCTAAAACTGTGGTACTTAAATAAAGCGAACAACTTTTTGACGTTTCAACTCTATACTTTATATTGTACCTACATACAAAATCATAATAAATACTTGCATGTTTGAGGTTTACATGTTTGAACTAGCATTCTGTGAGACCAGTGAATAAAGAATATCATTATTATTCAGTAAACTCATATATAATAAATAAATGATGACTTAGTCGTGGATAAAAATATTTAAAACGTTTAAAAATGAAGAAATAGTTCAACACAGAGCAAATATTTCAATTTACTTTTTTTGATCTTTGTATAAAATGAACTTTTTATCAAAATAAAGTAGATACCCCCTCCCACCGTTTATTAATGGGATGCTGCGGAAAATTGTAATTCTAAAAGTGTATGTTTTTCAACTATTGCATGCTCTTTTATTATTTTAAGTAGTTAAATTTTTCTCTTTCTTACCATTGAATTGTGCATGTTGGTATTCATCGCTGGTTTTCTTGAAAATAACGTCAAAATAAAACATTCCAAAATATATATTAGTAAAAATGCAAAATATTGTCGGGTTTTTATTCAAAAACTTTGTATTCATAAAATTGTTTACTTGAAGGTATACAGGGTGATCTATGTGTAAGAGTCCAAACTTATATGGAAGATAGTCGGCCTCACAATATAACTTGTTTCAGTAAAATATTGATAAAAAAAAATATGGAGGATGGCAAATATTATTCCACAAAATTAGCGCTAACATGAACTGGAAAGATTGGCGCTCATGTATTCCACAAATATGGCATTTTCCATACTCTAAAACCCCTATCTTAAAATTTTTACGTTTATATATCCTTTCAATTTACTGTGGAAAAACATTTTTTACATTTCAACTTTACCACCCTTTATCTTTTTTATTATTAATATTTTATTAAAGCAAGTTGCGTCAGATAGTAATAATATTTTGAGGCTGAGTATCTTCTATTTCAGTTTGGACTATTACCCACGAAGCACCCAGTCTAAATAAGCAAATCTATAAAACAAAATATTTTTTCATGTTCCTCTACATAACAACGTCGTTAAAAAATTTATAGGTGATCATAAATAAAAAGCATAACATATGTTATGTCGTTGTAAACAAATTTATTTTATCCAAACCAATTTACCCAAAATAAAAATCGCGTAAACTTCAAACAAAACATCCGAACATCCTGGACATTATTTTCAAGAAAATTTAAAGTACTGCTATAAAATTTACTTGGAGCATTTTATGGCCATGTGGATATATGTGCAGAGTGTTTGTTGTTTACCCTTCCAAAAAAATCCTTTCTCACCGCCGTTTTAGGGACAATATTAACTAGTATTTATTGTCGTAACGCAAACAGAACGACACATGAAACTTTTTTCTAATGAAAGTGCATGTCGTACAGTAAAAGATTTGTGCAAGGTGGTTTAAAGTCATTTGGAAAATTTATTGTAGGTTAAGTGTTAAAATTAAAGTGTTTGGTGGGAAATATATCACCATTTATTTCTGGAAAACCATATCAAAACATCATTATTTAATTGCTCGTGTCTTTGGTGAAATCGTATCTTCTTAGCGATGTATCTTGAGAAAATCATAAAATACTTATTGGACTAATCGATTAATTAAGTGGTTACAACAACAAAACAACAATGAAGAATTGCCAAAAAAATCATGAAATCATCAAAAACTATCGAAAATTATAAAAGATAAAAGATTATTAAAAAGTATCAGAATTAATAAAAAAAAATATTGAAATTTTTCAAAATTCATCAAAAAACATTAAAATGTATCAACAATTATGAAAACTATCAAAAATGATTGAAAAATATCAGAAATTATGGAAAACTAACAAAAATATCGAAAATTTTCAGAAGTTATCAAAAAGTATTAAATATTATAAAAAAATATTGGGAATTTTGAAAAAAAATTGCAGAGATTTTCGAAAGTTATCAAAAATTATTGAAAATCATCAAAAATCATCATAAAACATCAAAGAATATAATAATTTATTCATTTCTCCAAATTTATCGCAAAAGTTAACAAAATGCATTGAATATCATCAAAATTAATCAAGAATTTTGAGATAACTACCAAAAAATATCTAAAATTATCAAAAACCATCAAAAATTACCAAAAGTATTGAAATTTTCCAAAATTCATTAAAAAACATTGAACTGTATGAACAGTTATCAAAACTATCAAAAATGATTAAAAAATATCAGAAATTATGGAAAACTATCAAAAATATCGAGAATTTTCAGAAGTTATCAAAAAGTATTAAATATTATAAAAAAATATTGGGAATTTTGAAAAAAATTGCAGAGATTTTCGAAAGTTAACAAAAATTATTGAAAATCATCAAAAATTATCATAAAACATCAAAAAATATAATAGTTTATTCTTTTCTCCAAATTTATCGCAAAAGTTAACAAAATGCATTGAATATCATCAAAATTAATCAGGAATTTTGAGATAACTACCAAAAAATATCGAAAATTATCAAAAACCATCCAAAATTATCAAAAACCATCAAAAATTACCAAAAGTATTGAAATTTTCCAAAATTCATTAAAAAAACATTAAAACGTATGAACAATTATCAAAACTATCAAAAATGATTAAAAAATATCAGAAATTATGGAAAACTATCAAAAATATCGAAAATTTTCAGGAGTTATCAAAAAGTATTAAATATTATAAAAAAATATTGGGAATTTTGAAAAAAATAGCAGATATTTTCGAAAGTTATCAAAAATTATTGAAAATCATCAAAAAATATAATTATTTATTTATTTCTCCAAATTTATCGCAAAAGTCAACAAAATGCATTAAATATGATCAAAATTATTCAGGAATTTTGAGAGAACTACCAAAAAGTATCTAAAATCATTAAAAACCATCCAAAATTATCAAAAACCATCAAAGATTACCAAAAGTATTGAAATTTTCCAAAATTCATTAAAAAACATTAAAATGTATCAATAATTATCAAAACTATCTAAAATGATTTAAAAATATCAGAAATTATGGAAAATATCGAAAATTTTCAGAAGTTATCAAAAAGTATTAAATATTTTTAAAAAATATTGGGATTTTGCAAAAAAATTGCATATATTTTCGAAATTTATCAAAAATTATTGAAAATCATCAAAAATTATCATAAAACATCAAAGAATATAATAATTTATTTATTTCTCCAAATTTATCGCAAAAGTTAACAAAATGCATTGAATATCATCAAAATTAATCAGGAATTTTGAGAGAACTACCAAAAAATATCGAAAATTATCAAATACCATCAAAAATTACCAAAAGTATTGAAATTTTCCAAAATTCATTAAAAAACATTCAAATGTATCAACAATGATCAAAACTATCAAAAATGATTAAAAAATATCAGAAATTATGGAAAACTAACAAAAATATCGAAAATTTTCAGAAGTTATCAAAAAGTGTTAAATATTATAAAAAAATATTGGGAATTTTGAAAAAAAATTGCGGAGATTTTCGAAAGTTATCAAAAATTATAGAAAATCATCAAAAATCATCATAAAACATCAAAGAATATAATAATGTATTCATTTCTCCAAATTTATCGCGAAAGTTAACAAAATGCATTGAATATCATCAAAATTAATCAAGAAATTTGAGATAAATACCAAAAAATATCTAAAATTATCAAAAACCATCAAAAATTACCAAAAGTATTGAAATTTTCCAAAATGCATTAAAAAACATTGAACTGTATGAACAGTTATCAAAACTATCAAAAATGATTAAAAAATATCAGAAATTATGGAAAACTATCAAAAATATCGAAAATTTTCAGAAGTTATCAAAAAGTATTAAATATTATAAAAAAATATTGGGAATTTTGAAAAAAATTGCAGAGATTTTCGAAAGTTATCAAAAATTATTAAAAATCATCAAAAATTATCATAAAACTTCAAAAAATATAATAATTCAATTATTTCTCCAAATGAATCGCAGAAGTTAACAAAATGCATTGAATATCATCAAAATTGATCAGGAATTTTGAGAGAACTACCAACAAATATCTCATCAAAAACTATCAACAACTATCAAAAATTACCAAAAGTATTGAAGATTTTCACAAATTATGAGGACTTTTGAAACAACTAACAAGAATTTATTATTAAAATCTTCAAAATGTCATAATATTTTAACGTTTGATATGCCCCTGGAAAGGTCTTGATTCCTAAATATTTAAAAGCCATATTTCATATACCAATTTAATAGCAAATCACTTGAAAAACCGACAACTCAACCTACTCTCCAAACTTCCGTAGTGAATAACTCAGTGGATCAAATTTAAAACTTCAAAATAGTTTCCGAGCTTCCTAATGACACTTCATTCACGCCGGATGACTTTCTAGAAGGAAAAAGTTCCAAGCTGCGTGTATTTTCGCCATTTGAAGTGCATTCCCGTGTACATCAGTAGCATCATTTCAAAAATATCTTACTAACCGTTTATTTAAAAAAATATATCTGATAAAAATGAAAATATTTCAACTCTAATCAAATACCATTCTTAGATACAAGATCCGCAGATATTCTCCTATATTTGACGGGTTTTCCGTTAAATATATTTTCTGCGCCTTCAGTTTCTCATGAAATGATGTAGTTTGATCGACACTTTCAAGTCGTAATAAAAGTCGAAATACGAGAAGCTGTGGATAAAAATAAGGAATCTTGTCAGAATTGCTACAGATTTTTCGTGTTATTGCAAGTCGATGTATCAAACCCAACAACTTTAAGATACAATCAATTTTATATATTTAAAAATGTACTCGAGTAGAATATTGAGTTTATTTGAAATACTTGATTTAATATTCCATCAAAGACGTCCTTCATGTGTACTTTATACCACTTTGCTGTACATCTTTTCACCAATTGTATTGTGTATGTTATTCCTGGCTTTTTACAAAAAGTTATTTCTAATTAAAATAATCGTTGTTCTCCATTTTGCGTTACGAATCACATAACATGATATTTTACTTAAAATTTACAAATACTAAGAAACTATGCTTAAAACAAGCAGATCGTGTGAAATTTAGTCTTATTGTACCGGGTGTTTGGTTAAAAGAGGCGAGCGTCTGTATCTTAGAAGATATCTACTGAACAAAAGTTTATAATAAAATTGGCCAAGAGAAACAGTTCAAAAATTATTTTCCGCAATAATTAGGCGTAATTAGCAATGAATACATAAAGTTCCTAGTTTTCTATTGAAAATGCTAGGGTAAAAATACTAGATATTTGGGAGTTTTATGTTAGCATTACTAATTACGCCCCTTGCTGTAAAATTATAGAGTTAAAAATAATTTCCAGTTTTTTCTCTTGGCTCCTTTTGTTATAATTTTTTTTCTGAAGTTGAACGGTGAATACTTTTTATGTAACAGCCACTTACCTCTCTTAATCAAGCACTCGATACTACACTACCCATAGAAGCAGAACACATATCACGTATAGATTTAGATACCAAGAGCTAGTTTTGTATATTTGAAATATTTAAAATTTGCAAAAACTAAATACTTTCAATACTTTCAATAGAACTTCTTATTTTATATGCTCATTCATATAAAAAAGTTACCGTTATAATATAATGTAATCCATCAGGAGGTGATAATGGGCAAAGCGTAGAATTTTCCACGCGAAAAGACTCATATTTTAAATCCGGAAACTTCAATTTCAGATTAAATTATTTCAATGGTATACAAGACTTCTTGGTATGTTTAAAAATGGACCCACAGACTAAATCCAGTTTTAACAAAAAATAAATAGATCACGATAGATTTAATATTAGAACTACACCGCAATTACACTGATATCTTCAAAATCTAATTTTGAGTGACAGAAATTTTATAATTAGTCTCTTTACGCATGTACTTATTACAAAATTTTTTGGATATCAAAGAAAATTGAGTTTATTATTTTTTGTGGTTCATGTAGCCTCAGTTAATCAAAGCGACAAAAACATAATATGTTTGATTTTAAACTAGTAAAATTTGGAACGGCTTTTCTGGTATTGAAACGTTAAAATCTTCATCTCTAAGGGACGGCCAGAATTTCTATAACCAGCAGTATTCGAAAAACTGAATCAACCAACACCTGCAGCAATTGAACTATTTGTAGCTCTTTCAGAATTTAGAAGGACGTTCCAATAAAATATTTATACAGAGAATAAAAATAATTATAGTAATTTATATAATATATCTGCATTTCTATTTAGATTGACATGGCGTCAACTGAAATCATTGTGGCTTGTACTCGTGCTGCAATTACTGTTGTTGATAATAACTCAAAAATTCCACAATACTGAAACGAATTCACAAAACATAGTGCCAAGTACATGCCAACCATCCCTACTGGTCCCGAAATGCAACGACAAGGCACGAGAATGAACGAACTTCCAAAAAATGTGACGAAAAATCAATCCACTTTTGATTACACGACATCGTTGCCGCGATATAACGACATTGTCACTTTTTTGGATTTCATAAAGTGATGTAAAATGTTGCAATCTTTAATGTCATGATATAAAAAGGCACGACTTAATGCCATGTGTAAACGAATCTTCACTCTCTATGTGCTCTATAGGCCTCTGAAGTAATAAATTATAAATGCCTTTTTATTTATGATTATTAAACCCATGATTGAAAATAAATCAAAACTCAACCTTTTATAAACACCATAAATGTGAACTGGCTGGCGTCAAAAATTGATCTGAACTACCCTTGTGAACTCGGGTACAGACTACCTAAGTTCAGTGGTTGATGAAGCAATCGTTTTTCAAATTTTGGTTTTTCACTGGTAAATGCGACACCTAAATTCCCCAAACATTTTTGAAGAGAAAGCGGAAAAGCTCGATTAAATTAAGAGATATTGACAATTTTATGTCGCACTGCACGATTTTTCGTTTCTCATCCGCACAATTATAGACAGACATCAAACATTTACAAAGCTTGAAAGTGTGTTGACAGCCACATACTTGAATTTTTATAAAAATAATACAAAAACGACTCAAGAACGAATTTGCAGATACTCATTGTTACAGTTCTTATTGATATTTTTGAATTTTTACCTTTGTTAAATTGAGACATATTTTGTACATTGATGTTTTCGCACATTTCCATTGTCACTAATACGAGTACTACTCGCAGAATGGAAAATGTGAGAGTTCATTGGATCGTCTACTGCCGAAAAATTACCATCTTGTAGAATATTTAAAGTGTAAATCCCTAACGTGTTCTAATTTTCTGTATTTTCTTTTTATTCTGCTTACCGTAGATTGAGAGATACGTTCATGATCTAGGTGCATTTCATGAAATAATGTTTATACCACGTGTTAAGTCCGCATTATATCACCAACATCAAACATCATTAAAATATCCATTCTCTCACCATCACTTGAAGTTATCTTAATGAAACAATAGGATATGACAAATTATATTAACAGTACGGAATTGTACTTGGATATTTATGACAGTTTTTAACGTAAACTAAAAAACAAATGGCAAGAAATACTTTTTACTTTTTATGTTTAGTGGAGCGGCTAGGATTACTCATGGAAGTGGATAGATACAATGTTAAAATAACAAACAACTTTTGCGTTTTCATCCACTCTGATCCAATTTGTGATACATTTTTGAAATGGACATAGTAAGAGGAATCCGTAAATTTAAAAAAAAATTCAACTCATAAACTGGTCATCACTCAAAGTGTCCACCCTGTATGATAGATTATTCTTCGAAAAATAGTAAATTGAAATTGACCAGTTTCGGGATTTTTTCATATTACTGTTTATTTGGCTAATAATGAATTTATGCGTTTCTTCATGCACGCACTGTATACAGATTGCGAAAAATCTTAGCTCGACATACGATTTACACAAGTACGACAAGGATAATATGAACAAAACTACTTGAAAGAGAGAGAAGAATTGTTCGCACACGCCCATCTGTGATGGGCGTGTGAGAAGGATAATACAAACAACACTACTTGAAAGAGAGAGAAGAATTGTTCGCACACAGATGGGCGTGTGCGAACAATTCTTCTCTCTCTTTTAAGTAGTGTTGTTCACATTATCCTTGTCGTACTTGTGTAAATCGTATGTCGAGTTAAGATTTTTCTCAATCTGTATAAATGTAGACTATACGGTGTGCAGTGCAGCAATAAATTGTCCATATCTCTTAAGCTGTTCATTTAATCGAGATGACACAAGAAGGCGCTTTTTATTTAAAAATAATTACTAGCATCTAGCATTTAGAAGTGCGAATAATCAGATATTAATAAGAATTGCATCATCAATACTTGGTAATGCAGATCTGTTTAATACTTATAAATAAAAATAAATTCCCAATTCTGAACTTTAGAGGCTTATAGTTAGTTAACGAAGAAAGCAAGGCACAAACTTTATATGAGGTACTATAATCATTTTTAGCTCCTTTATCGTCTCACAAGTTTTTGGTACCAACTTTTGGGACATCCTATATTTTGGAAGATCATCATCTATAATAGGTTTGTTGTTTTTAAAAATATTCTTCCTATTTATATGAATATGTTATAATCTGAATATATCACCAACACTTTCGGGATTCAAAAAATGTTGAGAGATAATAAGTTCATAATTTCTACGTATTGGTCAGTCAAGTAGGGATTGATTTGATCAAATAGGGGTTGCTTTGAGCCCCATCGTCAGTTTGAATAATGATCCCTCGCTGACGATTAATTTTTTTCTATTCAAAAAATACATTTGGCGAAAAGTCAACTACTGTTCTACGCTGCTCTACCTCTTTAGTTGCGCCATTTCCAACTAACCATTTTTAACTATTTTTTGGAGACATGCTGTAGATAACTTTTTTCATTAAGCTAACGCAAGATTCATTGATGATATTTTCGTTTTTTTTTTGGCTAAGCTAAATATTTATTCAATTTCAAGAATTAAATTCACAAAAGTGTGTCTAATTTTGGGTAAAAAACATCTTCACATTTATGTACCTGGTATATTTTCAAATGTAACTCTACTCCAAATTTTCAACCACTGTATTCCTACAAAGGAACTACAATTTACAAAAAAATCATCAAAGTTCAAGAGATAACCACTTTTGAAAATGTCAAATTTTTTTGGTCTCCGGTTTTTTTGACGGTCAGTGTATTACATATATTACATGTATGTAAAAAAACTAACCCACGCTTAACAATTTTTAACACTTGATTGGATTATTGATTCTTGATAGACTTTAGGATATGTAATCTATTCAAATTCCTAGCCCATTTTATATATAAATATTCACGAAAATGACACAAACGAAGAAAATCTTATGAAAATCAAAAACTTAACCGAACGAAACATTATTTATCAATCTAATCAATATAAAATCTGAGGCTACATGAACTTAATCTTTATAACTCAAAATTAACTCGGTTTATTATTCTCTTCTTTATTCTACCGAAAATTTAAATTAAAAAATGGAAGGAAAACGACGGTTCGTAAATATGAAAAAGAATGCAAGCAGCCTATACAGAAAAACTACGTAGTGACTGGCAACCATTCCCAGGAAGACTGTTTAGATAATAACAAGATACTTACGCTTGGTCCTGGAAGTGTGACATCCTTTGGGTAAGTTTTTGTTATCCCTTCTCCTTTCCATAGGGATCACAAACATACTTTCAAATTAAAGATACAGCGTTTTTTTCTATTCAAAGTTCCCAATGCTCTATTGTAACTACATTTATTCAAAATAAAGGAGTATTTAAATGAATGTACAGAGTGAGAGACTGAAAATTGTCGATATTGAGTCAAAACGAAAGTATTTCAACGATACAGGCGTCCGACATGTTAACTCCTTCCCTTCTACGTTTGCAACTCCTTCTTTCGTGATATCTTTTTAAATCTAAGCAACTTTTGTCAAAGTTTCCAATTTTTCCATAAAATTACTAAAAAATTGAAAAAATAGTATATACGAGTACCTACTTAGTCTGTCAATTTCTCGTGCACGAAAAGACATGTCAGAAAAATGACATGAGTGATAATCCACTTCCATTAACGGAAGGCAACCTCATACTGGTGATACGTCGTTGCAAAGCTGGTCAAAAATACTTTCCAACAGTAGGAGCAGCCACCATACAGGGTGTAACGATAAAGCAAAAAAAAATATGAAAACCAATTAACGTTCGAAATGGTTTCCATCGTTTTGTAACTGTTTTCGAACTCTATACTATCGTTTCCAAGTACTTCTTCAGTAATATCACGGAAGGCTTGAGCTGTTCTTTATTGTCAATCATCAATTGAGGTCGGTTGAGCCTTAAGGCAACCATCTTAAGGTGACCCCACATGAAAAAATCGAGTGGTGGTGAGTCTGGTGATCTGAGCAGCCACTCATTGGACTTTTCCTTCCAATCCATCCATTTGAATGATTATTGTTCAACCAGTACCTAACTGTTACTACATATTGGAGTAGTGCTCCGTCTTGCTGGAAAAGCAACAAATTTTTATGTAGAGCTTAATTGCCATCTTTGTCCTGATGGTTCTCCAGAACATGAATAATTGAGGCGATAATAGTGTTCTCCAGCACATTTTACAGTCTTAGCCAAGCACTAGGAAGGAGGTTTCCGAGAATATTGTTTTCCGTTTCAGAGGCAAGCGCTCGCCAAGTGACGCATACCCACATCGGTCCCTTTTCACTTCTACTCTTCTAATATTGGAAGGTGTTAAAGTTTGCATCCTCAGCCTCTGAAGGTTGTCGCTCACTTTGCCGGCATGGTGCTGTCCGGTAACGGCAGGCACTTAACATCGCCCATGTTTTCGGCGGCATCCATCAGAGTCACACAGTTGGCAGTTGGTGTCTTGCTGCGAAAAAAGATGTACGACGACAGCGACAGTGATGTAGTAGTAGCTGTAATAAGGCTATTATTGACAGAAGGAACTGAAACGAGGAAAAGAACATGGCAAATTCGTTCATGTGTCCGATGATTAGCAGGGAGCGGCGCGCTCACTAGAAGATACGGAACGACACGTTATTTGCCGGAGGGTGCTTGGTGCTTGGTGCTTGGACTCCCGTTTGTCGACGGATCTTCTGTTACGTGTCTTACCGGAAAAGTGTGTATCTATATTTGTTTGCATGGATTTTATCCCAATCTAAATTCGGCCAACGTAAGGTATTGAAATCTCTTTTTCAGAAATAGCACACCAGACCAAAACCTTGTCGGCAAATTTTGCTCTCGATTTATATTTGGGCCCTTTGATTGTGTTAGTTCTATTTGTGGCCAAAACATGTAGTCCACTTTTTAGTCAATTTACACACGATTTACTTCCTTCACATTCCCCTATTGCTCTGGAAATGAATACTTCGATATTTGCAAAGGTTAACAATTTCGTGTCCAACTAGATTGAACATCATTTGGTCATAATATTTTTTCAAAAACTTACGTTAATATGACATATTGACAAAGGCTTCGGAAACTTTTTGACTGAATTTTAAATTATTTTGGTTACTTGATCTCCAATAAATTTCTTACTCTGCATCATTCGAAATAAAAGCGAATCTTTTATAACTTTTATTTACAAAAAAAACATTAAAAGTTACTGTTTTTCTTATTTACTCCAATTAATTGAGAATTAAAAACGCTGTGCTTTAAAAAATTTGAAAATCACTCACGTCAGTTTCATCTCACTACCACAACCACCCTGTAAGTTTGACGAGTAAATGGACATATCAATATTAGTGTAGTTATTATCGACACAAAATGAACGTATACGACATGAACATTTTGTGTTGTTTAATCAACTCATATTTAGCCGCACAGTGCATATTACTATTTTCAATTATTGTAAGGCATTTCACTAGTAATAATTATTAGATTTCATTAGTTTCTAGATTTAGATTAATAGTTAGTTTATTTTTAATGAAAATGAGTAAGGTAATGGTTGAAAGGGATCAAAATGTGGAATTTATTATATGAGAGTCCTACCAAAATGGGTATAATGCTGGGACCAACAAATGTTTTTACTTTCAAAAATCCTACTGCATGCTGATACATAGTTATGAAACCAGGACCCATTATTTTCGACCAAGAAATCCTATAGTTTTATTTAAATCTTTGAAATAACTACAGATATTTCGTTGATTTAGTTATTTGGAGTCAGGAAATGTCAATTTCCCCTCAATTGACAAATCTATTGGATACACAATCCACTTTTAAAGGATTTTCTCACTTGTAATATTTTTGGTGTCATATAACAATTTTTTGACTCATAATCTCGCGTGTGACCAATTTATGTGTACCGGGTGGTCCAATAAGCCGATCTCTCGGCTATATATCAGAAACTATTCATGTTATAACTTTAGGAGAAACTGCTTAGGAGGTTAACTGCTAGGGGGCGTAACCCGTGAAGAAAAATTTAAAAACCAGTTTTTTGTAAAATATGCCCATTTATACCAAGTGTTAAATAAGTAAACTAGAAAGAGGCCTAAATTCCGCACAAATTTGTTTAGGTACTTTTTCTTTATTTTTTCAAATAGGGGGGGGGTGAGTGTTTGTGGATAAATACCTATAACTTTGGTTTGGATCAACCGATTTTAACGAAATTAGTGTCATTAGAAAGAGTGTAGATGAATTAATTACATCTACTATAAAACAATTGCATTTAGTTTTAATTGTCATAGGTAGAGGGTACTTTCGAATGAAAAAAATTTAAATTTGTTTTTCTTAAAAATGTTTAATGGGAACACCTAATTATTGTAAATTATAATGGAACTGGATTAAATTCGTAACAAAATGGCGCAGACCGCATGTTGGTAGCTTTTGTCGAACTCGAGATATCCTAAATAAAAACGCATAAACATAACTAAGTATAGTATTGACTCACCCTGTATTATAACTTAAAGTAAATATGTGAAAAAAGATCATACAAATATCTCGATCATTAAAACTTAATGTCCAATTGAATGTTCAAATTGTTTGTCCATACAAAGATGTAATGTATAGCGTTTCTAATGCGCTGTTTCATATCGTCTCGCGTGGTTGGTCGAGTTTGGTACACTAAATTCTTCAATCTTCCCCACAGATAAAAGTCCAGACATGTTAAGTCTGGAGATCTAGCTGGCCATGAAAATATACCTCCCCCTTCCAATCCATTTATTTGGATAACTTACATTCAAATAATCTCTAACTCGTCTGGAAAAGTGCGCGGGACACCCGTCATGTTGTTATATCATATCTTGTGTATCTTCTTGTTTGTAAGGAAATATCTTCCAATAAAACATGAAGTCCCCGTCAAATTTATTGTCGCAGCCTACTTAGTTTAGAAAAAAACTATTTTTAATCGTATGAAATAACAATGGTCAAAATGGGTATCGACACTAAGATTCTTCTGCTATAAAAAATTTGTACTGACTTATTTTTCAATTTAAGTTATAATACAGGGTGAGTCAATACTATTCTTACTTATATTTATGCGTTTTTATTTTTATCTCGAGTTTGACAAAAGCTATCAACATGCGGTTTGCGCCATTTTGTTACGAATTAATCCAGTTCCATCGTAATTTACAATAAATAGGTGTTTCTATTAAACATTTTAAAACAAATTTTAATTTTTCTCATTCGAAAGTACCCTCTACCTATGACAATTAACACTAAATGTAATTGTTTTATAGTAGATGTAATTAATTCATCTACACTCTTTCTAATGACACTAATTTCGTTAAAATCGGTTAATCCAAATCAAAGTTATAGGTATATATCCACAAACACTTCCCCACTCTCCCCCACCCTTTATTTGTAAAAATAAAATAAAAAGTACCTAAACAAATTTGTGCGGAATTTAGGCCTCTAGCTAGTTTACTTATTTAACACTTGGTATAATTGGGCATATTTCACAAAAAACTGGTTTTCAAATTTTTCGTCACAGGTTACGCCCCCTAGCGGTTAACCTAGAAACTTGAAAGTTATATCCAGCGATTTCTCTTGGCCACTTTTACTAAGGAATTTTTCCTCCTAAAGTTATAACATGAATAGTTTCTGATATATAGCCGACAGATCGGCTTCTTGGACCACCCGGGAAAAATCGAGACTCCTTTCCAGTATTGCCGTAGAAATTATGGAAATAATGAAAACGCAATGCTTTTTTCAAAAACGCATAACCTTGAAACGAATCGAGATATCAGAATGAATAAAAAAACAATGCGTAGGAAATAAACCAAGCTTGCACACAGGATGGTTTTGAATTGTATGTATATTGTATTGTATTAAACTTAACCTGGAAACGTACCGGTTGCATCATTTTGTTGCGAAACATTCTATTGCGCAAAGTTTTCTAAAAAAAAATTAACAGAAAGCTTACCTGCTGCAACAAAACAATGTATACAATAAAGTGACAAGTGTCATTTAGTGAACAAGTACAAGGAGTTGAGTTATAATAGCATTTAATAACGGATGACAGTGACAAACATCTGTACTAAGAATGTTGCAAACAAATAGTTTCTCTGGTTTTCAGTATCGTCTTTGTTTCGACAAATTGCTCAACGGTGTGAGGCAATATTTCATGCGGTGCGCGCCAGTTCTATGCAATGTTGCTCATCGCTGCGCAATAAAATGTTGCAGCCGGTGCATTTCCCAGCTTTAAATGACAAAAATATTACCATGTTTTTTCTCGAATAATGTGTATAAATCCAATTTATTGAATGTGTATTAATTTGGTATGCACTGTTTTAAAAAAGTCATCAGTATTGGTCCAAAAATAAACAGTTATAATAGATCAAAATCTGTCAACATTTCAACGTGGTCGTTTTTTTTTGAATCTGAAAATATATTCATAATCTCATCATCTCAATAAATGTTATTCAATTGCCTCAAAACCTTTTCACGGCTCTAATTGAAGAGTTTAATTTTGTAAAGCATTCACTAAATAACAACCCACATCTATAATTGTTAACAGATATAATAACTGTCGTTATGATTGTGAATTTAATTCTCATTCTCATTTATTTTTGAAAACACATAAATAAACGTCCCTGGAATTAATTGCTCAGGTTGACATATTAAAGAGCCTTTCTAATTTATATTAATGGAGATCTTAATGAAATAAGTACATTCAATTTGTTCGTTTCTCCCATATTGAGACTCGTTAAATTTGTAGAGTAATTCACTTTTCAACAGTTTATGAAACATTCGTTTTTGGAATTATTTTCGTGGAAAAATCATGAATTAAAAATGTAAGAAACAGTAAGAAATTTTAAAAATATTTATATCACCAAATAAATACAAAAATCTCATAGATGTAGAAAGTTTTATACGAATGGAGAAAAGTATAAAAAAAATATTTTTTATAAAAAGCTCTGCATGTTAATGGATGGATTTTTATTAATTACCAAAAATTATGGGAGGAGGAGGGAGAAATAAAGCAATCAGGAGGTGGAATAAAAAATAAATAACATTTTATAAAATACACTTGCGTGCATAGAAATCGGCCCACTGTAAACTTTTGACTTAAAAAAAATAGTTAAATTATTCATCAGATCAAAAAAGAAATATGCTGTTTGAAAGACAATTTAATATGCTTTAATGCGAGTATAAATTTATGAAAACTTATTTCGACTTCCTATGTTTAACATCGTGAAATTAATGCATTAAGCAAACTAAGCTTTATTATTATTAACATAAATAGGGTTAATGACAATTTAAAACTTAACACTTAATTTTTTAATAATGGGTATGACCTCCTCTTGCCCTAATAACATCTCTCATACGATTAGGCATAGAATCTAATCAAGTTTGCTATTGTTTCTTGTGGGATGTTAAGCCACTCTTCTTCTATTGCAATAATAAGCTCTGGGATCGAGTTTGGGGTATTAGACTTCGTTTTAGCTCATCCCATTAACGTTCTATCGAATTTAAAATTTGCTAAAATCTCCTCGATATATCTAGCAGCCGTTATACCTCTTCTTCCGTGATCAGGGTCGCCCCTACGAATGAACACAGGGTCGGTTCGTGCTCCTATAGAAATTGCACCCCAGATCATGCATGAACCACCTCCATAAGCACTCCGCTCTTCAAAGCAGCAATCTGCAAATCACTCTCTTGGTCATCGGTACACTTTCCTTCCTCGGTCGCTAACATGGAGGCATATTCTGGTTTCATCTAAGAAGAGAACAGATCCCTATTGTTCCAACGTCCAATTCAGATGATCCCGTGCAAAACGCAAGCGTGCTTGCCAATGAGCTGGAGTAAGTTTTGGACCAATCGCAAGTTTTTTTTCGGGTCAGGTTATTTTCCTGCAGTCTTCGTCTTACTGTCCACTGACTAATAGCCACTCCTCGCACCTCACTGAGCTCCTATTGCACTTGAACGGCATTAAGGTGACGATTTCTTAATGTTGTTGACACAATAAAGAGGTCATCTGTAAATCGCCTTCTGCCTGTTCCAGATCGCCTATGAAAGGGTCCAGTCTCCTCATAACGTTGGCACACTCTTCGAATCGCTGCGCGGGTCATATCCAATTGTCTAGCAACAGCTCGCTGACCAAGTCCAATTTCGATTAAAGCAATAACTTGGGTGGCTTTTTGTGGTGTAGTATGCATTAAACTAACACACTTGAACACTATTGAGATTATGAAAAACGAATTATATGCAAATTTCAGTTGCAAACGCAATACTTTTAATATTTGACAGATTTGTTATTTTCGTTACAATCACCACATAAACACGTTTCATTTGTTTACCAGCTGCTACGCACATAAAGATAAGCCTTCTTGATAAATTTATACTCACATTGAAGCATATTAAATTGTCTTTCAAACAGCAAATTTCTTTTTTTTGATCTGATGAATAAATTAAAAAGAAAATATAGTTAAAGTCAAAAGTTTACACTGGGGATCTTCCTAATCGTGCAATCCAGAATATTTTCAAACTTGGCAACAGAAATAACTCATAAGGGGGCCTAGTCCGGTGAAAACGATGACATGATCACGGTGTTGTTTTTTGTCCAGAATAAAATAAAGAACAAGCAGCGATATGTGAGCAGGTGCATTATGGTGATGCAAAAGCCATGAATTGTTTCTTCAAAATTCGGGCTTATTCTTCCGGGACAAGGCAATCAGGTTTTAAATAAAATTCCTTACTGACCGTGGGTATTACCTTTCTACAAGACCTTATGATGCAGCAAGTGATTGTAATCGAAAAAACAGTGAGGCAAACCTTTACATTTGAGCGAAATTGGCATGCTTTTTTTGTCTTGGCTCTTCTGGCCACTTCGATTTGGATAGTTGGGCTTTGGTCTTGGGCCACTAACTATCGCACTTTATATCGATGCTCATGCGACGGTTCTTTTGATCCAAATTTTGCAGTTTTAGAACACATTTTTCTACACACGTTCACTTATGACATGAGCTAACCGATATGCCCACATCCTCAGTAACTTCTCTAATGGTGATTCGACAACAATTTTCTTCATGTCTTAAATATTTTAACGTGCTGGAGCTTCCAGGCAAATAAATTTTACATAATCACAATTTTTCCCAATATAATACTGCAGGTAGAATCTGCTGTTGATTTTCAAATTTTGAAATGAAATAATCTATTCGAAGGTACTCCCTAGAGGTAGATAGACGGCATAAACAAACTTCTTGTTATTAATTTATCTTACATCATAGTTCTTGCTTGTTATTAAGTAAACTCGATTAAAATTCTAATTCAACAGCGATAGAACTAACAAACAATAATGAAATCTTCAAACAACAATATCCAAACAATAATATAAAGTTGGTTTTGTTATTGTTTATCCAAGGTGAGGGTAAGTTGCAATTCGACAATTAGAATTAGTGCAGCGTGTTCTCTCTATAAGAAAATACACTTAGTTTGTGTACGAATCCATCCGATGAGATCGTCGCGTTAATTTGGTTTTGGTATTTTAGCTAGAAATGTACGGATAGAGATATAAACAGGAATGCATAAACAATGCATAAACTATACTCCATTTTTTTCCATCTCAGTGAGTTGAGAGTTGGTTTCATCAAGTTTAACTTGCTGAGCTGTAAACGAAGTTGGTACGGTGTTGTGCCAGATTAACGAGAGTTTTTGATTGGAATTAGGCAATCCAGCGACCTGTTAAATAAAATACAATATGGCGTCCCAGGGAAACTAAATATGGTTTTGGTCTTTTGGTATACACAAGTGTGTTCATTTGGGAGAAAGGTGATTTCATTTGGCTTTAAGGATTGTATTCAAAAAAAATTAAACTCCTTTCAAATACTCTGCAATACCATGAGTCTTAGGGAACAGTTTTTGAATGTACGCAATCAGAATGGAATCATTTTATCATTGACTTGATCACACAATATCATTGGTCTGCCATCATCAACATCATAATCGTCAAACTTTTGCATGAGATGAGGGTATGCTTGCAATAAAATTTTTAGCTATCTCTTTATCTAGCTATTCTTATTCATCTATGGAAATTTCCTCTACATGTTTTTTCGTGTTTCTCATGTACTTTTTTTTCATATATAGGATATTACTGATTATAACATCCAAAATAATAAACTCAACTACTACTAAAACAAAAACTTCATTGACTAAAGTAGATCCTACTTTCAGCACAAAGCCAAATTCAAAATATTTGTAAGCATCTAACATCATGCTCTTTGGTGCAAAAACTGTGTGAAAATACCAAATAACTATTTATATCCATTTCTAGTTCATCCATTTCTCAAATGTGGTTAAAATCCAATGAAGGTTTTCGAAGAAACAGAAAGTATACATACATAAAACACACTAATAAAATCGACGAAAAAATTCTTGAACACTGTTTACCATTGAATAGACAATACAAAACTGACCAGCTGTCCAAATTGTTTGCCCTGGACAGCCATATTAGGTCACGTGATCTGAATTGCCTAATGCCATTGATGGCTGAGCCGGTTATTTGCGGTGGAAAATGACGTCACGTCGGTTGGTTCAAAAATGTGGAACCCCAAGTCCAAACGAACATGAAACCACACATAGTTTGGCAAGTCTATCTGAAGCTACAAGGCATCCGTAAGGGGGGAGGAAACATGGCCGATATCTGTCATAAACGTACCAATAGCGTACGGTACCTATTTCATAAAAGTATTAAAAATACTAATTATTATTATATAATAATTATACATAGAAACTGATTTATGCTTTGTTTTAAAGGTAAGGTATTTTTCAAAACACGGTACCTATTTGTTAAAAATCGTACTTGAATTCAATATGGATACGAAATAATGAGATACCAAGTAAAACTGAAAATACGAAGGAAAATATTGACATAATAAACGCCACTGGATAATCAATGTCAATCAATTGTCGAAGTGAGAGGGAAGAACACTCGCACGCGCTTGCCAATAGGAAGTCAGGTGGTTACCTAGCAACGGTGGTTCGATAAATATTCACCAATTGAGTTTGTAGGAGGGCGTGGTAATTATGATTTTCGCACGACGTTGCCGGCTTGAAGGAAACCCATAACTTATTTGGAAAAGTGTTCATCTTTTAATATTCAGAAATTGAAAAAATAATGTTAATAGACAAAATTCAATGAAACAAGCACATTAAAGATCTAACGTTTAATCATTATTGACATATTGTTAATAAAAAAAAGTCCATTTTCTAATTATTATCACTACATACTTAGCACTTTAGGTTTTTCATAGTTAAACGTGGCAATATCGAATGTTTTCGACCGCATTCCTTTCATAGCTTCAGTTATGTTTGCCAAACTATACATAGAAAGAAGGATCGTTCAGTATTTACGCCCGACCAGTTTGACTTGTCTAATTCCCGATTACATCAGTGGTCACTATCTCTCGAAAGCCGAGTTCAATCGCTAACAAATGACAATACAATATACAGGCTGTTCCATTTAAAAAGTTTGAGATATTTAATTGGAGTTTTGCTTCATCCCGTATTACAAGTTTGAGGTGGAGAACTATCGATAGTCACAACTATCGATATTTATCGATAGTCGGCTTCCTGACTATCGATCATCATCGATAGTTTTCGATAGTAAGGAAACTAATACCTGCATTCTGCTCGACAGGATTCTAAATTATATTGGTATTGGGTGTATAATTCAATTCATTCAATAGACAAAAAATCTTTAATTTTACCAATATTTTAGAAAGTATAAATACTTTGTTATTGTTGATTTTCTGTCAGAGATTATGGCACCAGCTGTACTTAAAGCCGTTTCAGATTCCACTGACGAACCAGGTATGCAAAAACATTTTTGGTAGAGTTGAAGCATTGGGTTTTGATGAATTACAATTACCGAAAACGCGTAACTGTACAGAGTTTTGTGCACGCACAACGAAATCTAATGATCTAAATTGAATATTAAATAATTATCAAATATACATACTTCTAATTCACTACTGACTAGTGACAAGTGACAAATGAAGTGATGAAGTGACCGGACCACAGAATAATAAATATTCTGTGACCGGGCATTAACAGTCGACGTAACAGTTAACGTAGAAGGAGAAGCGTATTCCGTCGCAGAGATCTACTCTAACCTAACTTTAGCCCAGTAATGGGCAGTAAAGTAAACTATCGAATATTATCGATAGTTGAAAAAAACTATAGTTCACCACCTCTATTACAAGACATACAGGATACCAAATGAAAAAATCTTCACGCATTACTAGAATTAGTGACTGGCGGGATGACAGATTAGCGATAATTTTTTACACTATTCGCCACATCTTACCTGTATAACCTAGTTAGACCATATATTTTTTAAGAGCTCTTGAACATTGGAATTCTAATTAAGTTCAGTCGGAACAGAACATAATTATTGTAACAAGAACTTTGGATATGATAGAGTGTAGAATTGTTATCCAAACTACTCCAGAATGAACTAGTGTTATCGGCAAATAAAGTGGATTTACCATTTATTTTGTATGTGACATCGTTGATAAATAACAAAAAAGAATTGGACCTAAAACTGAGCCTTGAGGTACACCACTCCTTGGAACTGTTAATTATCGAACATTAAATATGATATAAGTCTTTGGAATCACCTGAAAATGTAGAATAAAAGAAAACAATTATCGATGACGTTGTTACGTTGTTATTCACAGGCTGTTTACCCTGTATATTTAGTTATTACGTGAAAATACAGTATTTGACATGTCTAAGGATTTGTTTGTTTTGCTGAAAATTAATTTATTCCGTACTTTATGAATACATTGCATTTAGTTTATATATAGTGATAAAATTTCACATAAACGTATGTAGCTGTCAAATTAAACAAAGCACATTTAAACTCTGCATCCGAGAGTGTCTGAAATGCAATCAACAATCCCTGTGAGACTCAAACATTCAAATTCACCATTGCTACTTTCTAATTCTAATAAAGTTGAAGGTGTGAATATTAAATTTTATATTAGGTAAATAGAGACGATCTAATTTGAATATATATTAGGTAGAAATAAGTAAAAGAGTTTTAAGTACCGATATATATTTAAATTCATAAATTAGATGGTATTTGAAAGGAATGCTTGAAAAAACTACATAATTTTATGCTTAGTTCATTCAAACAGTATGACCCTAACAAGATCTTTTAGAATGGGGAATTAACCAGACATGATTGTTTCTTCAATAAAAAATACCACGACATGTAAAAGTAAATAATATTCTATTGATCAAGGTCTTGTCTGTCTGTTTCGGATATATATATGTAAATCGGTATCGATAGATCTGCTGGAAAAAAAATTTGCACCGGAGCTAAATGGTATGGATGATACTTTTCGAAGTATGTTCTTTTTACCGATTCCTTTTCAGAAGATAAACGTCTTGTACTAACCGAAGGTTCATCTTCAATTAGAACCTTCAGTTCATCTTCTTTATCAGGCCTAAATGATCGCGTTCAGGACGAAATGAACCACATTAGTCTAAGCTCCTGAAAAGATTTTCTAAACTTTGATGATTAGGTTGCTGCCTGTTGGATCTCTTGTCTTTTTCCCGAACGCGTCTTAAATTATTACCGATAGTAATTAGCAGCGATAACTTTAATTAACCAAAATAAATACAAACAGGACCTGACTAACTACTAGGTCAAGTAGGCCATAGTCTTTTGCGCCACGAACGAAATTGGCCTTTTTTTATTATAACTTTCCAGGTGATTCCAAAAATATATCATACATACAGAGTGAGTTTTTAGTATGGAACGCCTCAATAATCTCTGAAACGGATTGCACGATTTTAATAGATCTTGGTGTAAAATGTATGATTTTAACTTCGGCGAAGATATTGTAAAAGTAGCTATAACTCCGAAATTATGGCATTTTGGGTAGAGAAATCATCACATGAGAAATATTCAGTATTTCTTGAGGATTTCAAAATGCAAAAAGTATACAGGGTGATCCATTTGAAATAACAAAGTTCATTATTATTCCGAAAAAAGGAAAGATCCGACAACAATGTAAATACGACCATAATATCGGCCATATCAGAAGATTCTTGCTCACCAAAATCTATCGAGGCGTTCCATACTCCGCGACACCTGTTTTAACAAATTTAAATAATCCTATGTTATCATTTTATACATTCAGACACACTATTCAACTACACACAGATTAGAATTTATAATATATAACTTACGTTGATCGGCATCGATAATAATAATTTTATTCTCAGTTGAATGACAACATCTTGTGTCAATGACTATTCATCATCCAAATCCATGCAAATGATTCAGGAGGTGAGAACTATGATGGTTCTTTCTTATGACAAAATTTCATCAGCCCACTTCCTTCCGAGATATCACCCCTGAAAGATGCTGAGTAAAATTGGATTTTAATTTTTTTTACTTAAGTAAATATGGAAACTTAAAATTTTGTAATTTCCGTGTACTAGCAATGTCTAGCCACCGGTATTATTTCAACATTCCTGTTCCATTAGAAGAGAATTAAATTTATGGAGGGTAGAAGGAAGGAGAACCGTCTTGTATGGGTGACAAGTTGAAAAAGTGTCCACCTGTAAACAGCAAATTATAATTCGAAGATTCACCTTAATGGCGCTCATGTAGCTAATGGAAATGACGTGAATTTAGCGGTTATAAATCGAGTGAAGTATGCTGTGTTGAAAAATTAAGTATTTTTCGTGACTTGTGCAGTTGAGAAATATGCAGTATTTGAAATCTCAACTATTTTTGATGGCGCTGTTTTTAAAATCTTACCACTTGCTACTATGGCGCCACCTTAATTTGCTCCCTTTCGATGGACACTTTTTAATATATTCAGATGGTTCTCCTGCCTTCTACCCTCCATAGTGAAATTATCAACCCTCACTTTATTTAATGTCAAATCCTGTTTCGAGATGGGGTTTTGTGAAATAAAAATATTATTTAAAATCTCTGTTGTCTTAAAAACATTTTTTACTTTTGAAATTTTTTCCTAGAACCAATAGATTCGAAAAAAAATGTCTCCCATGAATTTAGAATCACCCTGTATGTGCGATTAACTCTGAATTACAAGTGCCGTTTGCGTTCACTGTTCCAATCATCATAGAATCATTGAGATTGTCAATTAACATTTCATTCTGTGAAAAAAATAATCATAGAAACGTCACATGCGTTGATGTGACTCAGTTGCATGCATTATTGAGGTTCGCAGCATTTCACCAAAAATTGAAATTAATATGCAAAACGATATACAGAACAATTTAAATAACATTAAAATCAAAAAAAAAGGTGAGCGGTCGTCCGAACGCCGACAGAAGCTTGCTTCTTATGCACAATAGAATGCGAGGTTGGGAAAACCATCAATAAAAATACGCGTAATAGAATGCGATGTTGGTAATTACATTACGTTCTACTAAGTTTCATTTTATATTTTATTGACTATTTTTTCAAAATTTTGACAATTTTTGATAATTATTGACCATTTTTTCAAAATTTTTGCCCATTTTTTCAAAATTTCGACAATTTTTGACAATTATTGACCATTTTTGACAATTATTGACCAATTTTGATAGTTTTGACAATGATTGATCATTTTTGACAATTTTTCAAAAATGTTGACCATTTTAGACCATTTTTCCAAATTTTAACTATTATTGACCATTTTTGAGCATTTTTGACAGGTTCTGACAATTATTGACCATTTTGACAATTTTTCAAAAATTTTGACCATTTTTCGAAAATTTTGACTATTTTTAACAATTATTGACCATTTTTGACAGTTTTTTAAAATTATCGACCATTTTTCAAAAATATTGACAATTTTTGAAAATTATTGACCATTTTTTCAAAATTTTTGACAATTTTTTCAAAATTTTTGACAATTTTTTCAAAATTTTTGACAATTTTTTCAAATTTTAATAATTATTGACCATTTTTGACAATTATTGACCAATTTTAACAGTTTTGACTATTACTGATCATTTTTTACAATTTTTCAAAAATTATGACTATTTTAGACCATTTTTCCAAATTTTAATAATTTTCGACCATTTTTGACAATTTTTCAAAAATTTTGTCCAGTTTTCAAAATTTTGACAATTTTTAACAATTATTGACCGTTTTTGACAGATTTTTATAATGATTGTACATTTTTTCCAAATTTTGACCATTTTTCAAAATTTTAACAATTATTGACCATTTTTGACAGTTTCTGACAATTATTGACTATTTTTGACTATTTTTCTAAAATTTCGACAATTTTCAACAATTATTGACCTTTTTTGACAGTCTTTTATAGTTATTGACCATTTTTCCAGAATTTTAACAATTTTTGACCATTTTTCAAAATTTTAACAATTATTGACCATTTTTCAAAATTTTAACAATTTTTCAAAATTTTAACAATTTTTGACCGTCTTTGATAATTAGTGACCATTTTTGATAATTTTTCAAAATTTTTTACAAATATTGACCATTTTTGACAGTTTTTGACAATTTTTGACAATTATCGACCATTTTTCCAAATTTTTGACAATTTTTAAAAAATTTTGGCAATTAACCATTTTTTCAATATTTTGACAGTTTTTGACAATTATTATTGACCATTTTTCCAATTTTTTGACAATTTTTGACTAGCCTTCCCAAAAGTCCTATGTCGTGCAATAAGAAGCAAGCTTCAAAAAATAATGCGTTATGGGGACAAATAAAGTAACCCCCCTCAATAAATGTTATTGCACGCCTAAGGAACATAAGAACTTTTAACAATCAAACCTATTAAAAAAAAAATCTTGGTTCTTGGCCCGTACGCTCCAATAACAGTATTTCTGATTTCTAAAAAGCGAGAAAGTGATTTAATTTTTAATAATTCCCTTTTTTTACGACGAGAGTTTAAATGATAATGAAAATTTATCTCTTGTATAGTAAATACTAAAACCATCCACATAAACGTACAGGTGGTTGAGAGAACTTCAGCAAAGTATAATAAAATAAGAAAAATCGAACACGCTCCAAATAACCAAATTATCTTCTTCAGAGACCCAAGGGATACTAAAACTGGTGGCTTGGAGTATACGGAAAAACATATTTCAATGGGAAAAGTTCACAGTTACTTTTCACGAATAAAGTGGTTTGATAAATGTTTAAATTATAGTTTCAGTTCATCTTGAGTTGTTGAAGAAGATAACTTGGTTATAGAAGCGTGCGTTATTGTTATCAGAATTATCCACTTACATACTTAAAATATATTAGTAAAAACTTCCCCAAAAGCAACTGGCGACTGAATATGTGGTTGATCAAAGGTTATAGTATAAGATCCGGGAGCAATATTCTGAAGGTGTCTGTTTTATTGATAAAACCGAATGCAAATGAGTGATTAATTAAAATGCATTACTTCCGGTTGCCTTTGAAGAAATGGCTGCGATTTCTTTTTTTTTTAAATAAGGATCTGCATTTGTCAATATTTCTAATAAGGTAGGAATAGGGTATTCTACACAAAGTAACATTGAAATTCAACGTAAAATGAAAATTATTTGTTTTTACCTTCAATTAAATACAGGGTGTCCAGGAACCTAGTGTTAAAAATTCGGGAGCGGGTAGATGAGGTAAAAATAATCTTAGAAGTTCAAATAAATGTTTGTAATACGAAACTTTGTTTCGGAGTTATAGGCCTCTAAATTTTAGAAATAAAAGCTTATGTTAATATATATAATTTCTAAACTATACATTGAAACACTATAAAATTTTGGCACAGAAATCCAGGAGAGGATTGTGCCCAGTGGTTATTAATACGTAATTTTTACAACAACTAAATTTTTCAATCGATTTACTAATAAAAACGTACTCCTGTTTGGAGTCGATAAAATGTACGGTTTCGAAGAAATTTGAATTTTTAGATCGGATGTGTTAAGACAGACAATATGGAGAAACTGTCATTAATTGTTACCAATTATCGAAAATTGTGTTTTAACACGTCTTTGTAGGATTTATTCCGATCAAAAGAACTATAATTTGGAAGCAAACCGCTACTAAAAATTTTCTCAAAAATTTTGATTGATTGATTGATTGATTCTTCTAACTAACTATGAAACCAGTAGACACAGCGAAAAATCGTAAGTGACTTTTTTTGTAGAGCGTTTAATTCTCGACAAAATCATGTCAAAAGATTTTCCGTATAACTATTAGCTAGCAATAAAAATCAGAAGATGAAAAAAAAAATTTCCCATGTTATTCTTATGGAAAATAGAAAAATGCGATGGGGACTATCTTAATATTAATATTAAGAGCTCAAATTTTAACTGACGTATATTCACAACAAAACGGAACTTTTGAGCCTGTTTGCAAGAAAATAGAAAAACATAATTTTTTTTAATCACCCCAATATACATATATATTGTAACCTGAAATATATCCTTTTTGGAAATTTAAATTTCTTCAATTCAAAATTGACAGGTGCAGTAATTGAAGATAACTGAAATCGCGGAAATTAATCATTCATTTACATAAGATTTTATCAAAAAAAAAACAGATACCTGCAAAATTTTGCAGCCGGATCTCGTACTATAACAAAAAACGATATTTTTCATCAGAAATAAATCATAGTTCCCTGAATTTTATTTTTTGAGTACAATGTTAGTCGTTTTATTTTATTCTTATTTTGGTTTGTTTGAGTGTTATTTTTCCACGTTGATATTTGTCTATAGTGTAGCACAGTTTAGTGATGTACTGTAAGTAGAAATTAATATTGTACTGTTTTCATCATTATGCATCTTAGGTCTCATTTTCATTCGTTTAATAGCGTTGCTTTTGTTGCTCAATATTTTTATAAATCGTTCAGATTATGCAAAAAAAATGTAATCGTACCCCAAACTTGAGTATCTAGTAAGTATTATTTCAGTATAACTTAATACTAAGAAATAGTTTATTCTATTTTTGCGTAGCATTTGAAAATCTATAATTTTATAGGTAACTTTGATCTAATGATCGTTATGAACTATGGAATTATCTTATGCGGATATTTATAGGCGAGAATTCGGTGACATTGAAAGTACCGTCATCGCGAAACTGTAAGATTTTTATGAAAATTGATAATTGACAATTATACGAATAAAATGGCCTTGGTGTGCGTTAATTTACTCTAAAGTATATTAAAAAAAATTATTTATAATAAAAATGAAAAAAAAATTCACCATTATCGCGAATCTTAAGGCATTGTACTGTTTTCGATAGGAAATGAAAAAAATTGGTTTACCAGCTGAAAGGGATGTGAAAGAGGGTAAAATTTCACCATTATCGCCTATTAACTTTTTTTTAATTTTACGTGTTTTGAGCTTATTAACAAAAATATCTTGGTATGCATGTCTAAAAACTGGCATATCAATTCTATTTCATGGACTTCCTTTACATCAATTATAAAAATCACTAACGGCCGTTTTCATAACAAACCTTAACACTACTTTAAGTTTTAAAGTAAACTTTAGATAAAAGTCTATTTCATAACAGACTTTATAACCTCAAGTCGACTTTAAGATGAAGTGGAGACAATCGCGACTTTAGACGACTTTAACCTCAAAATTTAAGGCAGTTTTGAGTTCGTTGTATCAATATTGTGGACAAATTTTTCTTGAGATAAAAATAAATACCAAGTCACAAGCCTTTGAGGATAACAGCAACGAGAGCGACAGTGATGTGGAAATATTCATCATTAGGAGACCAAAAATATATACAGATTTTGATAATTTGAAAGGTTAAGAATTTTACCAAAGAGTCTGGTTAAGCAAACCAGCTGTTCAGCATTTATTAAATCGATAGTTTTTGGATCTTTTTTGTTGCAAGAATTTTGGGAGACCAATCAATTACTTCTTCGCTTTCGTACATTAGGCTTTGCTGTTACCTCATTTTCTGTGGTACTCTCATTATTAATTGAGATGTAAGAGTTCCTCTTGTGTAGCAATGGACATCGTCAACATCATTTTGAATCCCATACACAGTTATAACGTTCAATATGTTAAGCATTGCTTCAAAAACCACATTTTTTTAAAGTTTGGATCCGTTGGGCCCCCACCCGTTACATAGATGTTCTGCAGCATTTTTTCTTGTGCCGGTCTTTATATTATCGTACTTGCTTTTTAATTGGACAAGAGCTCTTGGTGGATTGCAGCTATTAAACTCATTGTGTACGGCCACCCATTTCTGTTCCAGATGAAAATAACATCAATGTCTTTCTTATATGTAATGTTTACTTTACCTTTTGGCTGGCCGTAATGTTTTTCGTAGTTTTGCACTCAATAATGGATTTATATTTTTCAGCTATTTTTACCAAATCCAATTCGTCTTCTGTTGAAAAATTTGTACCACTAACTCTTTTTCTATTCACTTCATCCATAACACTTATTTTAAGTTGAAAATCAGAAGAAAAGGGTAGTCACGAATATGAAAATATAATACGAACATAAACATAACCCCACTTCAATTGAAACAATCTCGAAACTGTCATAATCGCTGATACCAACTTGTCTTGATAAACGTAAAATCTCACTTTACTGAAAGGAACAAAACAAAAATGTTATAAAAATCATTCAACTTTTAGTGAAGTTAAAGTGATGAGGTCACTTTAGCTAAAATTAAATTTAAGCATTTGTTATGAAAACGGTTTATTTTGGAGCAAACACTTTCACGAAATTACTATTGCTCATTAATAATTGTTATAATCCTTTATATTATATCGATATTAACTTCGTTTATACTGCATTATTAGAGGTGAATATTAAAATCTACAACATTTCCTTCAATCCATTAAACTAAAGAGTACGTGAGACATGTTTGGTCTAAGTTTCAACCTTTACATAACTTTTTCTCTCTCTATCCCCTACATATTGTTGTCTCCATCACTATCGAATGTTTGGTATTAGCAGAATATTCCTTATTTAAACGAAATTTCACGAGATATCAAAATCTTTTTGGGAATTTAACAGATACAAGACGTTAACGATAAAGACAAAATGGATAAAATACAAAAATTCACTAATGAAATGTACAACATAAGAAATAGGCAATGCTGCAAGATTCCAATTATTTTTAAAATTCATTGCGAGTACCAGTGATAAAGAAAACTTTTACAAAGGCGTTATTAAGTTTAATCCCAGTAATATTCCTCCATACTGGAAAACATTATCACAAAAAAATCTCCGGAACGATACTTGTACACTCAATGTGGCAAAATGCTACTGAATCAAATTGTATTTTATATCAACGACCGAATGTGGATGGTAATTGAACCAGAACAGTAAACTCGAACCATTGTGGTACCATGGCCTATCAGCCATTAAAAGTTGAAGAAATCATTAGTCAGGTTCAAAATGAAGAAGAAAGTGGAGAATCAGAAGATAATAACCATTATATTTGTGATTCTAATGATTCTAATGACTATTAATAAAAATTCACTGCTTGAACATATACAATTGTTTAAAATGTTAATTATTTTTAAAATTTAAATGAACTGAAATCATTATTTCCCTTCATTCCTATTTATCCTCATGCATGTTTACTCCAAAAAAATTTTTTTATAATTGATGTAAAGGAAGTCCATGAAGTAGAATTGGTATGCCAGATACTACCAGTAGTTTTTAGACATGCATACCAAGATATTTTTGTTAATCAGCTCAAAACACGTAAAATTAAAAAAAAAGTTTGGTTCGTCTAAAAAAAATCAAGTCCATTTTTGTCTTTTAAATTAACAAATTTCCTATCGAAAACAGTACAATACTCTAAGATTTGCGATGATGGTAAACTGCCATTCTTTTCACAATACTACATTTCTTTAAATTCGCTTCAATTAGGTTTTTTATTTATATTTTCGAAAACCTTAAGAAGCTAGGCAAAGAGACTCAAGTTTTTCCATTACTTTCTCAATATAATTTGTTATAATCCTAAAGAAACTAAAATAACTACAATAGCTTTTTTTTTTCATTTATATGAACTAATCAAAGCCAAAAAGTATTGTTCAATATACCGAGTGTTTCACATGACAGGTATGGTATTGAGCTATTGATGCTGATGCTCATATTTATCATAAAAAATCTCCTGGTTTTCCTCCCATTTCTAGTAGCGTGAGTTATTACGTAATTACTAGACTCAGTAGGCTAAACCTTAGATCCTCAATATATTGGAAGTGCTCAGTTTTTTCTCCCCTATAGTCCAAAAACGTACCCTAGTCAGGCCTTCACAAAAAGCACAGTTTGTGTGCTAAAGCTTCCTCATCTTCTTGGCAAAACCTTCATATGGTTGGGTCTGCCGCTCCGATGTTGTTCATGTGTTTTTTGTCAACAGTGTCCTGTCAGAAGCCCTACCAGAATACTGGTTGTTGGTCTATTCTGGCTTAGTAAGTACTTCGTGAATTTTGGCGATGGTTCTTCGATGAACTCTTTTTGGCCTGTTTCATTTCTGTTTTTTGTAGCGCTTTTGCTATACCACACAAAGAATCTATACCAATGGGAGCACGTTGTGCTTCTTATCGGCTAGTGAGTTTGGAATTTATCTGCATGGAGTTGACTCTTGCCTCAGTAACTCTTCTGCACAGTGTTGCAACTTCTGTCTGAAATATCGGTGCCTGTTTGCCCAACAAGAGAGTCTCGTTTTTGGCTTGGCTTCCTCTGTTTTTGAGCCATCTATGTGACAGGCAATTTCTGAATTAATTGTTTGTTGACTGTTTGAAAAATTTTCCCGAAGCAATACGTACTTGGGAAGCATCTCCATCGATTAAGTGGGTACATCAAAATATAGTGTAATGTTTTTGTTATTTATTTAAATATTTTTTTTTATTTAAAGGGACACACACTGTATTCAACTTAATTCATATACACACTTTACTTAATGTCTACTAATTTATTTACACTCGGTATAATAGTTCTAATTTATTTTTACCACTTGAATATTACACTATTTATCTTCACTATTTTATTACTGTCCGATTACTAAGTGAACCAACTCTCCACTGTCCGTTTCACTAACTCTTCCAAACTAACTGTTCTTACGCACTCAAAACCCGTGTATATATAGTCCTTCTCAACTCTAGAAAATTCCAGTACCTTCCGCGCTCGTCCTATGCACAAACAAAGCGAATGTTCTCGAAAGGGGCGCAGCCACCAAAATTTACAGTCGAGGGACAGGGCCGGCTTTGAATTGGTGACCTCGCAACAATAGATTATGCATTTTACTCGAGTGAGAATACAGTAAACTTTCCGTGGAACTATATAAGATCATTTTCTGTGTGGTATCGTTGACTTTTGTTCTGGAAGATTTTTCCCAAAATGTAACATAATACTGGTTGAGGTAACGTGAGCAGAAATGAAAGGATAATGATTTGTAATAAATATGAGCATCGGTTTCAACTGTTTATAGCTGCCAAATTTCATGAATGTCATATGAAGGGTTTTCGAGATATTGGATAGTCAAAACGTCGTGGGACACCTGGTATTTCGGAAACAGGAAAATTGGGAATAAACCTTTTGGAGTTAAGAATTTATAGTGAAAATCACAAAATTACTGATCAGTTTTCTGGTGTATTCATATTTTCTTAGTTATTCTACCCCAAAAAAATATTTTTGACACTGCTAGGACATTTTCCTGATTTATATAGATTTTTTTTTATTGCGCGGTTGAAAATTATCGATTGGTTACGAGCCAAACAAGTCTTTTTGTAGATAGAAGCAGCTAATTCGACAAAGAATCTTATAACATTTTGCCATGTTCTGAATGACCTTTTACCTATCCGAAATTTCAATTCATATATCAAAGATGACTCGAGAGCCCATTAATGAAAAATGCTTGCTAAATAACATGATATTCAACTTTTTCTCTATCTAAACTTTTCCAACAAAACTAGCATTCCCAAATTATTTATGAAGCCTTGCTGTCTTCCTCGCATTGCTCATTTCTTTATACATTTTTCTCGGTTACTTTTAAAACAGTTTTATGCTCCAGTTGCATTTTTTTACAATATTCATACTTCTCGTGTTCTTGAGTTTACAGTATTTTCTTTTCATTGCTTAATTTGATTGAATTTCATAAAAAATATGGTTATTAAGTGACTTGACAACCAACCTCGAAACTGATTTCAACACTTGAAAGTTTCTTTGTTAATGTTGTTAATATTGTTTTGCTACCATTTTCTTCCAATAATATCCACAAACAAAATTCGCAAAGTGGATTAATTTAACCACAAAAACAATTTTTTTAGCTAAGGTTAACTTTGAAGCAATTCTGGTGAACGCTTTCAGGCTACATGACGTCACTCACCCCAAGGTCAAAGAAGATTGTTCAAATTAGCTTGATACAGTAGGTTTAATGACATTTATATTCAAAATAGAGTTTCACAAGATGAAACATTATTAGTGAGCTTTCAAGTAAACAAATATATTCAGAGATTTGAGCATCTAGGGAAAAGGCAAATTTACCACAAAAAGTAGAAAATAATAATAAGGTATTCAAATGCTTTCACTATTTTCCGTAACGTTTAATATTTTTACGTAATCTGAATGGTTGACTGGAAAATCCGTGTGACTAAACAATAAATGGTATTTGTATATTTACTTTGGTTTCAAAAAAGTTAACTAGGGCAATGGACAAGTTGAAAAAAATAGTTACGAATATGAAGCCTGGTTGAAGCTTTCTAAATTGAGCTGTAGCAACTTACTGCAATACCGGTGATAGTCCTTCCTGCAGCTATCTTAATTGCTTCTTGTGTCTCGACCAAATCATAAAAAAGCCAGAAGCCGCAAAAAGTGTTTTGATTTTATATAATCTGAAAAAGCTTGATGATTTGATTATCCGTTGTTCTGCATTGGGAACTGACAAATGGACGTGGCCTAATAAACATGGCGAAAAATAGAATAGGTTTTTGAATAATACAGGGTGATTTATAACTATTGGAACATATGCCAAGGGCGGATTATTTGGACCAAAATATAGTGATAGGACCAAATATGCCTTGAGAGAATATTGCTGTGGTAAAAGATAGGAGGGCGTTAGTTTTTTTTTCATATCTCGCTAAGAATTTCACTGACAAAGAGGCATAACTTTAAACAAGGAAGATCGTTTTATGTATTATTTTACATTATGGAACAGGGGCGCTACGTGAATGATGAAATCAACTTCTTTTACGTGAATGATGAAATCAACTTCTTTTGACGAATTTTTTTAGTAATTTTGATTAGAAAATATGATGTGAACGTCATTTCTACGTAAAAATTTTTACTAATACGATAATTTTATCCTTTTTCAAGAAATATGCGATTGAACAATGCAGAGTCTCAGAAATTAAATGTTCTACGTGGCCGACTTCTATACCTTTTTAAAGCTTTCAATAAAGGACCTCCGGACTTCAAAGAAAATATTATTCTGTCTCTCAATGAAATTAGGCGCATTTTTTATTTTTCTCCAGAGCTCGTCTCGTGAGTTAGTTTTATTGGCATGAAATGAGAACTTCATATTTCTCCAAACATGAAAATCAAGGAGGTTATACTCAGAAATTCTTGGTGCATATTTAAAATCACTTCTGCCAATCCATAGTTGAGCAAATTTGTCACTTAGAAGGTTTCTAGGAAGGTGGAGCTCCACATACTGCATAAACTACATATTTAGTAGGAGATATTCCAAAATATCACTAAGATTATTCTGCAAAAAAATAATCTTTTAAATTTAGAGGCAGAATATCGTCGGCTGAGATGCAAAACCGTGTAACTTCGTTTTGACAAATTTCACAGGAGACGAAGAAAACTGATATTTTTGGTGAACCCGAATCACTTTGTTAAGCAATATTGATAAATTAGCCAAAAAGCTCCTCTTTAAATAGAATCTAAAGGGTTTCTAGTTCAATTCCTTTTTTTTTTTTAATAAAAAAAACTTACACAGTTTTGGTCACAATGTATTCAGGGTTACATGTTTTTTACTCACAAAAATAAAACTACTCAATAAAAATGTTTTATTTTTTTTAACATAAAACTACGGAACAAAAACCTTATATCTAGAAATTGAAAATCTTTAACTAACTAAAAAAAATAAAAAATAAACTTTATGTCTCCAATTTGTCATAGAATTTCCACGCATGCTCTGGAATCACTTTTTTTAGTTCTTGTAAGTCCTGATACTCTTTTTTTTCATTTTAAGGCATTTCTTGTAAAGGGCGGGTAAAACTGTTTGATCGGATATTGTAATTTTTTGTAGCATGTCATCCATTCGTCTGTAAACCTTATTTTATATTGAATATCCCTTTCATACTTAATGGCGACAACATCTGAAATTGTAGGGTCTCCTCGTCTTGTTCCAGGTCGAATAGAATAATAATATTTTATTCCATCAAAATGTCGAAAAAAATCATAGTTTAAGTACTGCACATTGAATGGTTGTTTTCGTCTGGGTTCGATGCAGACGTCCACATAATCTGTTGGAAGAAAAATGGGTCTACCTTTAAGTTTTCTCTCGATAAATGAATGTTCACTATCTACCTCCATTTGTGTATGCCCCTTTTCGAGAAATTTTTGCAAAACTGTTACACCATTTTTCCTGCTAAACCAGAGAAGAGCGTTTGCCAAAGTGTTGTTTTTGTTTTGATATCCGCAACTGTCAGAGAAAATTGTCTAGGAAGTTGCACAGTATCGAAGCAAATACATTGGACTCAAGACCACCATTGGCCTCGTGCCAAAGGAAACATGTAACATCTCGTGTTGTTAAATTAAAGATAGTGTAATTGTGTAGACATAATTTAGTTTTATAATAGATGGCACTAGCTTGCAGTTTTGGAGCTAATAAAACTGCCTGTACATCAACTGTGAATATCAATATCTTTGTTCTTTTCTGAATTTTCCTTGTCTCTTTGCTTTTCTTCTCTAGCCTCCTGTTTTTTCTTTTGATGCCTATCATATTCTTCATCCGCAATGTTTCCCAAAACATGTGCAATGCAGGTATCGCACTGATCTTTTTTTGGCTTATAGATTGCTATTTTTTGGGAAGGCATCTCTTCAAAAAATATGGCAGTACTTAAAGCTTTTATATTTACTGCATGACATTTAAGTTTATATTGCCTATAAACATCCATTTTTGATAAAAACAAGGTAAAATTTTGAAGTTGAAGCCCGACAGTAATGAGACTCAAGTTTTGGGATGTCTTTTAAAAACTTAATCATGAATTCTTTTGCAGAAACACCTTCTTTAGACTTTCTAGATCTTTTTGGCATTTTGATTGAGTCTTTTACTGTTGAGGTGCTGTCTTCATTAGATGTTGCCGCAGCATTAATGGCCATCCATTGATTTATACCTAGGGAGTTTAGGAAGGTCTTTTTGCATACCTGCAACCTATTACCGCTCTTAAACAGAAAATAATTATAGGAATACTCTCTTCTGCTAATTTCATTTTCACCTTTTCTTTCTTTGGGCTTTTTATTATCTATTAATGATGATACATACATTTTTTCATATCCCACGACATTTTCCAGAAGTTTTCAAATATTTTTATTCTCAATCTTTCTTCAAATGCATGGTAAAATCTTGTTTTTGCTTTCTGACAAAAATTAGAGTTGCAGAACGGTTTCATAATGCGTGGTTGCCTATTGACGATGTATTTCCCTCTTCTTTCTTCGGCCCTTTATATGCATCACCATGCATTCTTTTCAGCTTTTGAATTCTTCTAAGCGACCTTTCGGTTTCTATTTTATTGCTTTCTGCTTTCTCTTCTACATGTTCATCTTGATCAATTTCCCGGTCGAGATTATTTTCCATCCCTGCATCTTGTTCATATTGCCGTTGTTCTCCCTGAATTTGGTCATCCCTTGTCATCTGTTTGTCTTCCAGTGGCTTCTCTTCTGCTTTATTAACATCATTATCAAGATCCACATAGTCTATAGCATTATCTTCCACAATTATTTCAGATACTGGTATTATTTCAGAAACTTGGGATAAATCAATTGTTTGTCCAACAGAAGGAGCATTGTTATAGTCATCATTAGAATTCCAAAATTCTTCTGTATTTAAAATATATTCTAATTGTTTGTTTGTAAGCTTCTCCATGTTTCTGTGAAAAAAAATAAATACATTTTTTACCTACCTACTTATTTTTGTCAATGTATACCTAAAGAATAACAAACAAAATAATAATTATCTACATCAGATAAGAATAAAAAGAAGCAACAATATTCTTTGACTTTAGAATCTATTATTTCTCTTACTAGTGCGGAGAGTGTTTATCGCACGTGCAACCCGAATGCAAGTAGGTAAAAAAAAACTAAAAGTAGAAATACTTAGGAATCCTACTGCAAATAAAATAATTTTAACCTACTTCAGGAAGGTATTATAAGGTATATTGGTATTAAATTGATTGGGAAGGGTTCCTCTTAAAGTATGGTAAAAACAGGTAAGTCAATCATACTTGAATGACATGCCTTTGTCAAAAACGTGTAACTCAAATTTGATCTTAAAGACCAATTTCTTCGAAAATTAAAGTAACGAGACGCTTTATTTATTAGAATTATAAGGCATAAAGTTTATAAAAAGCGGTAGGATACTTTATTTTCAATACATATTTTAGTAAAAACAAAAAATACTTACATTATGTGGAGCTACCTCGCATTGCACTTTAACCTCAATCACTTTTGATTAAAGACTCCCCTTTAGACTTACACGATTTTAATTTCTCCAAATTAAGAAAAAACTGCATATCTCTTTGGTTTTAGGGCTTGTTAATAGATGGAGCACTTAACTTCTGAAATTTCTGAATAAAAATCTCAATTTCAGAAATTTGCGGACTTACACGGTTTTGCATCTAAACCGACGATATATGGCCCTGTCAGATGGTCGTCTATAATTCCACTCCAAATATTCAATTTAAACTCATGCTGAAAATATCTTTCATCTGGCAAAAGTCACTCATCTTCTTAATAAAATGTCGGTCATCATTCTGCCTGTTGATAATACTTTTGCAGAACAATAAGCGTCGTGGGAAATAATCCGCCCTTAGCCTCAGTAGTGCAAATAAACAAAATGCGATTAGACATTGCTGGAATATTATTTTGGACGGATAAAAACCAAAATCAGAAAACATACGATGCAGAACGAATTTTACAAGTTGGAAATTCAATTTAGTGTGGAATAAATCGAGAAAAGAGTGACAGAAATGGTGACAAGACATATCGTAACGACACAGTTCGTTACCTCAAAAATGGTAACGGATAATTCGTAACGAGGACAATTCGTAACATGGAAAGTTCGTAATATCAACAGTTCGTAACCACAGCTCTTCGTAACGGTATAATTCGTAACGTAACTTAGTTTTTTTAACAATTTTTGAATTATATCATTACGAAAAGCTGTGGTTACGAACCGTGTCCATGTTGGATAGGATCAGATGAAAAGTGTGGCAACAAGTCAAAAAATTCCTAACTTCAACTAGTTGTAGATATTGCAAATAAATGAATAATAGTATTGAATAACTTTTGATAAGCACCACATTTCTCGACTTTTTCGGAATTTTCTATAGCCACTAAACGATTACCTGAGTTAGACAAATCACGGTTTAAAACTTTATTTGATTTGCTCCGACAGTAGGTACAGGAATTGCTGGTTATCCCAGCTGCTACACATGTTCTTATTCAACTGTTGTCAAGTATCACTGGTGTGATTTTTTACGGCGTGATTCAATTGGTCAGTTCCCAACAGACATGTCCTTTTTGAATGACCTGACAGAAAAGTATCAACCAACTTCCCGTTAACAAGTTTACTTGGCCTGTTTTTTGTTTTCGAACAAGTAGTAATAATAAAGTTACAGAAAAGATAAAGATTTTTAATCAGTTCTATGCGACAATTATTCGAGTACCTACTAAATGAATAAAACAGGAATAAGCCGTACGTATTTGTATTTACACAATATTTAACCACCAGTGGTATTATCAATTAAACAAATTTTCATTAAAAATACCAATTAAGTAAAAATTCGGTAACAAATCGACCCTTGTGAAGAACTTGAAAAATCTATAAACAAAGACCTATAAAAAGAATAAAAATTAATAACACGTGACACCTCCCCCAGCTTCAAGAACTGCTCGAATCCGACGTGGAATGCTCCCCATTAAAATTTGGATTGCCTCTCGAGAAATATTGTTCCGTTTTAATTGGATATTTTCTAATTTCTGAGAAATAACGTCGTCTTACTGATCTTTTCGGAGCCTCCCAAAGGAGCTCGATTGGATTTAACACCTTGTGATCAATCCACAAATTGTCATTGTCAGGTAATCCTGCATTAGAATTAAATTATTCCTTACAAAGGTTCATGTAGTTGCTTACGTCTATACAGAGTGTCCAGAAATTCTCCAGCTAAACGCAAACTAGAGATACCATATTTATGTGATTTTATTTCCATAACCTATTTACCTTTTTTTATTTATTTTTATTAATTTTGTGATTAATCTTAAATTTGGTACACTGCTTTGGTTGTGATGACAATATAATCCCTTAATATGGATATCAAACGAGAGGGTTTAACTAGTAAAAACCATCATGAAAAACAAATTTAAGATGGCCGCCACCACAAATTGGCGGATTTCATATTTGTTACAATACCGTTAATTTGGTAATGGGTATCAAATGGAGGGCTTTACAAGTAGAACTAAATGCATGACGGATCATAGAGTTTATTCGTTAAATCAGAAATCCAAGCATCTAATCAAAACAATAAACTTTGTCAACTTAGAATCGGAATTCAAGCATGGATTTTCCACCCAAGTCAAGGTTTCGTATCGTGTCGAGGATTGTGTGGCGTAAGGGTAGTAGCTAAAAATGTTATGTCGTCAGCGTTTTCCCCTCAAAACTTTTGAATTGAGGTAAATTAGGTTAGATGGGCATAAAATCACATCTAGTATCTGTAGTTTGCGTTTGGCCTGAGAGTTTCTGTACACTCTGTACTTCCGCAAGTATTCCTTCAGAAATAACAAATCGATGTATCTCAAAAGAATTTTTGAAAAATTCATTAAGCAGCCATATCGGGGAAAATAGCAAAACCACATTGTCGAAAACATTCGATAAGTGTATAAATATACGTCACCAAAAAAAGTCAATCAGCCCTAGTGAAAATACTTTTTTGAAACAATGTGTTTATAGTACTAAATGTGAAATATTATTTATAACGTTTCACTGTATACTATTAAATTCTGCTTTGTTGTTAGCCGTGCCGATTCTCAAAGGGTGCTCTTTAGACCATCGAATCACATGGGAGCCGGAGGAGCAGCGCATTTTCAGTAAGTAGCATCATATTTCTGTTATTCAACTAATTGATTAATACAGATTTTCCCGTAAAGTTACAAATAACATATTATTTCATAAAACTTTCAATTCTTTAGAGGGTTGCTATATATTTATACAGGGTGCGGCAGATAAACCATCGAGAACTGAAGTTGTCTGAAACGTGAAAACTGGTATGATGGGGAGATGGAAATAAGTTCAAAGTTGTTTATATGATTTCTTTTTTATTTTAATGGAACATCCTCTATATTTTTCAAAATTAAGAATATTTATTTAAATGTATACAATACGATGAATTTTTTTTTCATAAAAACTAAACTTTTCCACTATTTACCGGGTGGACCATTCTGAATCTGTAGAGTGGGGAGGGTGAGATTAGGCTTACAGCACTTAGGCCACATGTGACCCATTGTACATCCTCCCGAGGAGTTGTCCTCCTAGGTCATCGTCCATCCTGTCCTTTCCAGGAAGGTGGACAGGTCACTAGGAGACATCTCCTTTATATCGGCAGGTGTAGGCCAAGACTCACCGAACTCACACTCTCTTATTGACGATAACTCCGGGCACTCACATAAGACACGCCTGACAGTTCACACATTCTGCATTAGCCCCATAGTATGGAGGTGTTTCCTTCGTTGACAGTGGACAGTCTGTTAATCGTAGGATCTTCCTGGTCATCGCCAAATATTTCTTCGAAGCCAGCTTCCCAGGGTCGCCCAGGGTGATCCTGGCAAGACTGCATCCTTTGATTCCATTCCATCTCTTTAGGGATTGAGCATGGGTGTAACGCTTGGCTAGTTCCACAATTGTCGAAGTCGTCAGGCCATAGGTGTCACTGGGTCCTAAAATGTTAAGTCCAGCCGCTCTCCATTGTTTTTAAAAAGAACGATGTGAGGCTAATAGGTCGGAATGCTTTTAGTAAGGTGTAGTCCATCCTTCCTGGTTTGGCTATAAATACCACTCGTACTTCTCTCCACTTTCTGGGAATATACCTCAGAGCTTAAGAAGCTCTGAATATTCCAGCCAGGTGCGCAGGTGCGGCATAAGGATATCCATTCCCCACTGAAGTAGGGCTGGTCTTATACCGTCAGGTCCTGGTGACTTGAAAGGGGAAAAGCCCGAAATGGCCCACCTTATCTTGTCCTCATCAATACTGTACTAGCAAATTGCCAGTTGTATTGTGCGGGTGTTGTTGGTACTTCCACCCTGTACGTCGTTCCAGAAAAGACAGAACCTGGAAAATGGGTTTCCAGAAGAATCTCAGCGCTCTCTTGGAGGTTGGCGGCTTTGTCGCCATTTTCCCTCGTGAAGATGCCGATACTCTTATGGTGGACGTTTGAGAGTGCCTTTTGTAGCCTAAAAACTTGTGGGAAGTCTTTGACTGCCTCACAGTAGGCTCTCCAGGCTGCTCTTTGTTTTTGTCTGCAGACTTTTCTGAACTGTTTAAGGTTGGCTTGTAGACTGCCCAGTCCTCTTTGAGTTTTGTTCGTTTTGCCTTGTTAAAGGTCGTTCTCGCTGTCTTTCTAAGGTGTTCCAGTTCAGGTCACTACCAAGTATTGGTTTTGCCATCTGTCTGGACCATCCTCATCGGACAGTATTCCTTATAGGCAATGTCTATTTTGTTTAGGATAGATACCGTGTACCTTTCCAGTTCCTCATTATTGCCTCTGTTTCCCGCAGAGCACCTTTTAAGAGGCGATTGTAAAGAGCTACATCCGTCCTCTTCGGATCACGGGATTTTACAGTGGTCCTGAGATTCTGGCTTACCGTATAGGTCAGCCAGCGGTGGTCTAACATAGAAATGTGATCTGACACTTGCCAGTCCTGAATTTTGTTTGACATTTTAGCTGTCGCCAGCGTAATATCTATTAATGTTTGGCTACGGGCGTTAATAAATGTCGGCTCCGTGCCTCTGTTTAAGACTGTTAGATCTTTCTTAATTATATATTCATATAGAGACTTACCTCGGGCGTTGACATCCTCCAATTAAGGTATTACCTAACTCTAGGAAATGGTTGGTGGAATCGGGCATTAGTGTTTGAGTCTTCCCTAACTTTTTTGTTGTCTTAATATTTAATTCTCTTCTCTTTGTACTTGTGTTAAGTTGTTTACGATATTTATTTCGGTTCATTTTAATTGATTACATTTCATGAGAATTTCCAACTTTTCCAAGTAAGATACAAACTCTATTTTAATTTGGTTTAACTTTTGGAAAATTGAGTTGGTAATCATATCTTGTGGGGTAACTTCAACGCCTAGCAAGCTGTTTAATGAATTCTTAAAAAGATCAAAAGTCAAAATTTAGACCAAATATAAAGATATTGTTCTTTCTTGTCCCTCGTTCTAAGTATTCCACATTTCTTTGTAGCTGTTCGTTTTTTTAACTGTATCTATTATCTATGTCATTATAGATTGTGTTCCATTAGCATTAAGTTATTTAAATAGTGTGTCACTGGTAAATTTATCGAAGCAGTTTAATTATCTACGAATTTTTTTTGTATACAAGTTACGGATAAAGCGCGTAATTGGATAATACTAGAATTACCCGGATAATGTTAGAACTATCCAAACAGACTGGGTAAAACGCAAATGATTCAATGATTTTTTGCATTATCCGGTTAATTCCAGATGTAGCCAAGGAGGAATGGCTAAACCACGTAGAGGATACTAATTAAAAGTTGTCTTGGTTAAAAAAGATCATTGATTAGTCTATCGAGAAGGGTAAGGAAAATCATAGAAGAAGCCATTTTTTCAACACTGTATAGCTTCTTCAATGATTTTCCTTGCCCTTCTCGACAACTATAAAATCTCCTGGCGGTTAAAAACAATGAACAAAATAAACTGACTAACTTTTTATGCGCGTTTTATACTCGAAAAGAAACATACGTTGTCCGAGTTACCGACTTTATCCACTTTATTTGGATAGTTCTAACATTATCCGTGTAATTCTAGTATTATCTAATATACGGATATTAGCCGTAACATATATATTCTATTGTTTATTTCACTTTCAAATTACTTAGGTACATTCTTTGTTGTTTTTATAGCCCTTTTTTTACGCACCCTCTGGTATTAGATTCACAATTTTTCACCAATCATAGCCACTAGAAAATTTTATTTGCACTACCCTTATCCTTTGATCGACTACAAACAACGACAAATAAAGATAATATTATTTTGCAAAAAGTTTAAATATGTATCGCTATTTGAAGCTTCGGAAATAGGGTCCCACGATCTTTCCAACAACTATACCACATCAAACATTTGGACTCCACCTACCTTGAAGTTGCACTTTCTCTATTCTAAGTAGATTTTCTTCAGAGAAATTCTACATATTTTGCAGATTAACACCACTCACGCTACAACGGTTGTTCTTCCAGCATACCCAACATCCAATTGCAGAAATCCAGCCTCGCATTAAAATGCCTCTCATGTTAAGCTAGTTGGAGAAATACATAATAAGAATACAGCCTGAAAAACATTGAAACATATTCAAAAACAAAAGAAAACGTACAAAATCAGATTTGTACGAAATTTAGGCCCATTTTATGAGAAGCTGGTTTTAATAGAATACGCCCTCTAGCGGTCAAGCAATAAACTTGTAAGTTACTTCCAGTGATTTTTTTCTAGCAACTTTTACCAAGTAAACTTGTTTTCTGGTGTGATAAGATGCATAGATTCTAATATACAGCCAAGAGATCGACTATTTGGTCCACCCGGTATATTGAATTTAATATCCTCTCATGTAATTTGGATGAAAGCTTGAATTTTCCAGGTATTGTGTACCACATTGTGTTATTTCGTTTACAATGTAAGATTACTATTTTTATTATACAGGATGCTGACAAAATTTAAATGAGGTGCTGAAGCCATCTGATCAAAGTATTTGACGAACTTTTCCAAAATCGAGCACCAGACCAGAATTTATTTACTGACTAGAATAAGGATAACCCCAAATCATTTTTCAAGCGGTGTAAACTTTCGTCAGAGGAGAGAGAGTGTCCAGTATAAAATTGATGAAAGATATAGAAGCCCAAGGATTATAATTATAAAATAGTATGACAATGCCTAAAAGAAGTTAATGAACTAGGAAAGAACTACATACTGGTGGTTTCAGGACATACAGGAATAGAAATTATGTAGCAGATAAACTAGCAAAGAGAGGTGATCAACTAAAGAGGCATAAGTATTCTGACAACTGTCCTAACAGAACGACTGCTGTTTTGTTCGAATCCACCGTGCAGCAGTTTTTGATATACAAATGCAGGTTCAGGATCAGGCTCAATGGGAAGTTTTTGCGAATTGAATTGTCTGTTTTTACCAGATTAGAGCCATTGTATCGAAATAGGACTTATTCTGATGAGGTATTCTAGAGAAATAAGAATGTACTGATAATTTCCATGCAGGATTGTTAGAATAGTAGGATTATTTTGCGGGAAAAGGTAAAACGGCAAAAGGAAGAATAATCAAAGGTAAATAATGTGGCGAAAAAAATTGTCTACAAAGAATGTTGATTATAGTAATCAGGCGGGAGTTGAAATGGTAGCCTTTAACTTAATATTGTCATTTTTCAGGGACCACAAAATGCAGCAGTTAAAAAGAATGGGAGTAGGATCATCTGTTGAAGAAGACCAATCTCAATCAGGTATAAAATATACGTTTAATAAATAAAGAGACTGGTTCAATAAATGGGGTTGATGAAATAAGGGTTTCTTGCAGGTTTGGATTTGTATTTGCTACCAATTTGTTATAACAATAAAATATTGTATTCTTCAAGGAAGTAGGGTACTTTATAATTATTGTTACCTTTTTTCTGCGGTTTCGCTCCAATATATCAAAATAACAAAATCCCACCACCTTTTCAAGTATAAAAAAAACTATTGTGAATAATATTATTATTAGTGTACCAAATGTTCTGTAAGTTTATATCCCATTTTAACAGCAAATATCACCTAAACCAAAGGCGATAGGGAGCAGCGGGTTTCACTAAACAATTTCTTCCAGCATACATTTTTAATCAGTAAATTTTGTATAGGGTGCTTTCAAAATGTCTCCTACAACCCTGCAGCTGAATAGCTTACTGTATTTTCGGTCAAAATTTCATAGCACCCAATCTCGTATATATCCAGTATACAGATACATTCAAACACAAACGGAACATAGGGATTTTAAACATTGTATCAGAACTGCTTTTGAACTAGTCGACCAACATCCAGCTTCAACAGATTTGGACACCTATAACATATCGTACAATTCCCACCACTTCGTATTCTCAACTGTGGGCGGTCCTTAATTAGCGTCAGACAGTCAGTAAACAACAGTCGATAGCTGAGAGTGTTCAAGCCCATAACTATGTTTCAATTTAAAGAATCCTCTTTTGTTTTATTTACGAATTTATTTTTATTTTGGAAGCCGTTATGGCCAAAAGAAATCAAAACATATTATCTTAACTCGAAACATTGATTGTTAAAGAGAATTTAACAATTAATTTTCGATTTTAACAACATAAAACGTAAGCATATTGTTTCAATATGTAGCGACGTTTACTACCCCCATCAAATAATTATTCAATACTAAATCGCAGTTCGCACACACATCGTACATAACTAACAAATTTTGGAAGGAGAAGGAGCGGGGTTTCCCACAGTGGTTCTGAATCCAGCTGTCCAGAACAATACTTGATATTCATTGAAGTGAATTTATAGAAATGTTTTGTTGGTGGACTATTTAAATCGAATACATTAAACTGCTATGATCCGTTTCTCTTTGCATGTATCAGTATCTTTCACTGTTTCCTTATTTCATAATTTGTTCTGGTGTTCATTTACTGGTGCATGACCAGTCATGAAACCTGTTATAATTCTCAGCTAATTTCCACTCAGTGTGAGACCACTGAACGTTTCAGGCATGGTTCTTGTTTGGAAGTATTTCCATGCAGTTATCTTGTAATTCTTGTGTTGTTCCCTTATTCAATTCTTCACAGATCACCTTGACCGTAACTGTCTGAGATGATATGGATATGCTTGCTCTCGATAGCTATCCTGTTGTTTCCTCTCGCAAATTGTAAGATTGCGGACATCTTCGCCCGAAATATAGAGGATTAAGTGCGTAACTATAGCTGTCACCAGTTTTTTTAGTTTACCATTTGCAGTTTTGGAAGCATCGATGTACCATATCTGTTTCTGTTTAGCTTCTTTGTCGATTGATTCTTTTATGTCTATTACTTTCAAAGAAATATCTTATGATTGTGTAATATGTTCTCATGCTTAGATTTTCCTTGGACACACCTCTCAAGATATTCATGATCTAGCGCTTAGGCTGCTTAGCGAGTTTTCTTATTATTACCTCTCCCTGTATAATAAAGTGTTGGGAAGGAAGTCTAATAGTATTCATATTACTGCTATTTCTCATGGCCCCCAATGCATTGACATGCAAGTCTGTTTTGTTTGGTTCCTGTGAGTGGTCTATTCAGAAACGTGACTGCGACAATACTATCCTAATTAGGTTACCCCTTGCAGATCAATATTTCCAAAGAAGATGATAATCTATGAAGGGTTAAGTCTATCCACACAAACGTAGCTCCTATTGCCTGTAGTTCGACTCGTTCAGCAACCACATAGTAGCACAGAATGTGCTCCGATGATTATTCTTCTTCTGGACGACACTCGGTGCTTTCTACCAGCTCTATTCTATCCAGATGATAGCTTAGCCTGCAATGTCCAATAAGGATTTCAGTTACAGAACTGATCTCCTCTCTAACCATGTTTAGCAAGGCTTTTGCTTTGAGTTTTGAAGGTCATTGACTTAAGCCATCTCATTCCAGTAGGACTTTGCTATGCTTAGTTTTAACCCACCATATTTTAATCCCATATGGAAGCTGAATTCCTTTTCCTTCTTAATGGTGGCCTTTCGTTGCGTCAGATCACTTCAGTAGAAAACTGCGTCTTTGTGTCGCATCTGAGTTCGTAGATATTTGCGGTTAAAAATTTCTGGGTTCCTCGGTACAATTTGAACTAAGCAAAAGTGGTAAGAATAATTTGAGTCGAAATAAAGAAACTATTTTTGTGAATGTTAAATGACACAGTTAAATAATGATAATATAATTATAAAAAAATTTAAGAAAGCTTCCGTTATTTGAATAACGAATAGTATTTTCTCTAAACGTAATTTAAATATTTGTTTTTACAAAGGCGAAGAAGAAAATTTCTCGTTTGTAGACCTACAGCATAATAGTTTGAAACTTCCAGAGAAAAAGGGAATCCTGAAGAAGCACGACTACGGCATGTTATTGATGGGAGACGGGAAAGAAAACTGGGTGAATAGTGCGCAAAATGACGAGATTTTAAGTCAAGTCGATATTTCGGAATTAACCAGTGGTGCCGAAGTTGAGAGAACTTTAAAGACTTTAAATGGATATCACGAAGATATTATAAAAGCGTTAAGGAATGCTGCTTCACATAGGTTTGTTTATTAATTTTTACTTATTTATTCAATAAAAATTATTTTTAGTAATTCCAATTATGTTATTATTATCGTTTTTGTTTTGTTCGTATTCTTCAGTGGCGGCTCGTGGTTAATAGTAGGTGATGTGACCAAAATCTTAAAATACGGAACGTCACTGACCAGCTCCCAGGAGGCCTATCCGCCATGGGCGGAAATTTTTCGAAAAACCACTCCCAATTTCTGCCCAGAAGTCGTTAAAATCGTTAAAAAAGCAAAATTTGTGGAGTTCCTTTCCAAAGCCCCAGAGGCAAAACATTTTTTTGGGCCACGCTTGTCTTATATAAAAATAATGCTTCCTTAAAAAACAACCATATTTCATTCATTTCTATACATATTAAATATGACAAACTTAAATTAAATGATAATTAGTCTAAACCTTTTTAAAATTTAAGTGAAGCCTTCGGTCTTTTGTATTTGCAACAACTTATTACGTCAAAACACAGCTCATTATTCTCATTATTTCGCTTCAAATGCTCTCCTTTAAATCAAAATATAGCGCGGCCTGCCAACCTCTCTACTCATCTCGTTTCTAAGCGTGTAAACTTCGGGCGTGTTTCTCTCACGCCGCGAAGATCGCCAGCGCTCGGCAAATTCCGTTCCCATATAACACCTTGAGGTCAACGGTGGACTTCAGCCCGCAATTGAGGCACATTGCAGAATCTCAATAAAGAACGAAGCTCCTCACACTTTTCGTCATGTTGGTGGGTTACCTTGAAACTTCGGGCGCCGAGATATGTTTTTTGAGTTGTAATAGTGGTAGCCTCGATAAATTACAGACTGTGCACCGGCGCATTATCTTAAGGCTCCTGTGAACGGCGCCATTTTTGGTGTAGGTCCGCATTAACTAAAAGCAAAGAAAGGTGAGGAGGGACCTGCATACGCCAAATAAAGACGCACAGGTAGTTACAAGTGAGGCATGTGCTTCCCATGCACCAGTTCGTGCAGCAGGCATTTTCTACTATTTCATTCAACGACGACCGTCTTAACATGCTGCAGATTCAATAACGCATCGGTATCGCAGCATGCACTGATGTACAAAAAAATACACCGTTGTAATAATCCTTAAACGGCAGACACCCTAGCAGGGCTAGAGACTGCATTCACTGGTCCTGAATTTGGAGTATCAGAAACTGCTGCACGTGGTTGTATCTCGGTGGATTCAAACTAAACATCAGACGTACTGGAGCCACAGCAGGAACACAGCAAACTCCTGGTCAAAAATCCCTCGGAGTCGTTTACTAACGAAACATTAAACCTCAGCAGAGGCCAGATAAGGAAAGTGGTGGGATTACTGACCGGTCTCTGTACCATAAGGAAGCATATGTATACCATTGGCATATATAGAGAGGAACCTATCTGTCGGTTGTACATGGACGAGGAGGAAACAGCCTCATACATTATTTTGTGAAGCACTGTCTTCCTACGACTAGAGTACCTAAGGAAGGGTTTCTCCAAGAAAGAACTCGTGAAAAGACTGTTGAGCCTGATAAGGGCTACTGGTCTCTTCACATAAACGGTACAACCAAGAACACAAAAAGCCTAAAGGCTGAGGTGCCGAGGTATCGAAGCCTCTGACTGGTGGTGCCGAATCAATCAATCTGAATCAAGCTCTAAACGAGACCTCACTTTTTTCTTCGCTATATGCGGTCATTTCTAGTACATTTCACCTGAACTAAAACTTATCCCTGCTTTTCTTTTCAAATAAAAAGTATCCTTCCTCAGTGGAATTCACATTCACATGGTAGTATGAGATAACAGCGCTACCAATCTTACTACCATTGTAGGTTCTGCTACTTTCGGTAAAGAAGCAGGTCAGTCTTTATGAGGAACACCAAAGTATCTGGTTAAATTAAGATACGTTTAAGTCAAAATTATGTAAGTAATTTAAAAACACATAAAAATACAATATTTTTCTATCTTACATTTAACAAATATTTCCCATAATATTACTATTTGATAGACCATAACGTACGATTCAAGACTTTGGTAATATTGCTAGTTATTCTTCTATATGGAAAGAATTGCTATATCATTTTAACGCTACCATCTGCATGTGAATTGCACCATAAATTAGAGATTATATTGTATATATCGGAACAATTTACAGAGGTACCTCCACGCCTAGCGGTAGTACTAGCGCGCTAAGCGAAGAATTGCTAAGAAGAAGTATAGCACAAGTGGCAGAAAGCTACTCGGATTACAAAAGAAGCGGTAGTAAAGAAGAAATATGCGAACCATCGGTAAGTCAAAATAATTTTATCAATTTCAACCTTTCGATGTGTGGAAATTATTCAGCAAAAATACAAAGTTAAGAACTTTTAGTTTATAGAAGTAGATAGTAACGCATAGTTTACAAAAATATTTCATAGCAAACTAATTTTTTGTAGGCCTACATAGTATTTATACCAAAGGTAATTTTCTTTGAAGTGTTATATTATAGATGAGTCACTACTATCTCTTAAAGCACTAGTCGTTTGTTTTATCGAAGCACTATCATTATTTCCATGTACACAACAACAGCAAGCAACTTTATGCTAAAAAAATGTAATGGATCGGCAAATGAGACCGTCAGAACAAAATATTTTTATACAATAATTCATTTTTTAGTGTATTACCACTGAAAGCTCCAAATTACAGTAAATAGAATGGTTGAACCTTTTTCTGTTGCAACTTTCCTAGATCTATTGTTGCTACTCCTTGTCCATCTTTATACTATTAAACACTTATAACAGTGGCTTCTGTGTATGCTGGTCCTTCTTCTCCAAGTCCAAGATTTACAATAGTTTACTAACATGGGTGTCATCTTATCCACTACAGAATCTAGATGAAGTTGCTTCAACTGCTAGACTTATTACACTTCCTCAGGTGACAGTGTTCTGTTATACGATGGCTCTTACAGTACTTTTTCCGTGGATTTTGGCTTGTTTCTGTCTTGATTGGTAAATCTAACAAGATTACATGAGCTCCCTATTGTCGATGAAGGTCTTTTTGCAGCACCGTAAAAGGATTCAGAGACAAAAATATGCTATCTTGGTTGATAATGACCAGTGACTGCTTTCTGATAAGTTTTTTCATCTCAGTGAGATTTTGAACCACAACCGTTCTCATTTGCCTATTCAATAAAAATTGCTAGTTCAATAGTTACACCATTAGCTATTGACTTGTCTTAGGCCATTTTCCTTCTGTAATTTCAACTCTTACACAATGTGAAATTTTTAATTCACTAAGGCTTAGGATAACATTTTTTTGGGAATCATCTCTATAATTATGAAATATAAAACATTCTTGGAAATATATTTTTATTTTTTTGCGACAGGTGGTGATAGAACAGGAAGACGAAGACGAAGACGAGGTTCCTCCTTGCGGACCGATCCGCATCCGAAATCTGGAAGATCTCATTCGGCAGCTCGAGCATCATTCGCGTCATATGAGCCCGAGCGGTTCCGAAGATATTAGAATGTCAGAAACCGAAACTGATCGACATTATCGACAAGAGTCCTCCTCGGCTTGTAGCGAGAGTTCCCATCAATCGCACCGGGATTCACGCTTCGTTTATGGTCGTTACAGGTAAAATATATCTTTAATTAAATGAAAATACAGTCTATAAATATATCACCTTTTTTTGTATGGTTAAATAGGCAGCCAACGACCAGGCTACCTTATCCTCATCCACATAGTCATCATCAAGTCGAGGAGGAGAGTATATACGAATCCGCAGACCACGAAAGAGGAGTACCGTGTGGCGATACTCCTGATAGTGAAAGGTAATGAGCTACTGTAGTATAAATATCCGAACAACCTACTAGAAGAGTAACTGCACAAATTGTCTGAAGCATACATTGAAATTCAGATTCATTTATCTTTCTATCGAAAATAGCGAAGCTACTGGTGGTATCGGCTGGAAATAAAATAATTGATTCAAATGTTGGCTTCATACAAATAATATGCGTTATTGATCTAGTATTGGAAAAAAAACTTTGCTACCAACTTGTATTGGTAGTGCTGTTACTCTTCCTATTTTCTAGTGATGAATTTATTCAAGCTCAGCAGCAACTAGCCCGGTGGGCCAGTGAAGACACGATGGGGGGTCAACCAGGTCCCAGCGGCGGCAGCGTAGGCGTAGGCAATACCGTACCACGAGAGTACTACCCTTCTCCGAGCAGTTCGACGAGCGAAGAACCACCAAGTATTGCTCGAGCGCCAGCACCGACGCCGGGAGGTCATGTCCCTCATCCTGATCATGCGACCATCCACAGGCCGAAGAGATACCCCGAATATAAACACTGATAGTGACTTCCGAGCGCCTTCGAGGCGCTGTATTCGCGTAGGCCCGACCTTGACCTAGCCACGTATACGCCCGCGAGGTATATCGACCACCGGCCGAATCTTTCGTTACCGAGACGAGTAGGCGCTCAAATCGCGGATACTGTTATTTAAATGAAAAAATTCAATAGTGATGCTTTCATTAGAACACATCAAGATGCGAAGAATTTGAAATTTTCTTGATAAATTTCATTGGAAAACTGCCTCTCCCGATATTAACTGTATTTATTGGAATTTACAAAATGTAGTATATTATGTCAAAATAAATATTCAAAAAATATGTTTTATTTAAAAAAATTGCAAAATAAAATGATTGAATGTATTATTCCTCAAAACAGAAGAAAAGTTATATGGGAGGTCTCATGACAGATGTTTTACAGTCCAATATCTCGAAAACTGTTTACATGACAAGCATGAATCACTTTTAATTATTATTCCCTCTTAATAGTTTATAATTTATATCATAACAGGTTATGTAGTGTTTATTTGAAAGAATGAGATTTTTTATCAAGATTTTTGAGATATTATCAGTAAAATAAAAAGTAAATTAAAAAAATTTCGTCAAACTTAATTTCTACATTGTAAAAATATGTTCCTTCGAATAAGGAGCTGACATATTTTAGCATTTTTTAAATTTATTGAATACTACCATATATCGAAGGAGACGGTTTTCAAAGTATATCTCTGTGAAAATTATTGAAAATTTCGTAGACTGTGGAATAATTTTATTTAATTTAGAGTTATGTAAAAGCGATAAAAATCTCAGGGGTTATTTTTAAATGGTAAAATTTCATTTAAAAAAGGCTTCATCCGAATATATTTCATTTATTAGTAAATTGGAAAAACATATTTCAAACTTTAGGCATTAGACACTCAGGTCCTAAAAAAATGGGCACCTTACAACCTCCTCCTCCACCTCTAAAGGCAGGCAAAGGCAGGGAGTCTAATCATAGATAATAAACGTATAATTTAGTTTTTCCTCGTATAATTATTATATATTTTGGAATATTATCACTGTTTATTAATCTAGAATAATTGATCTTTTTTAATTTTATTAAGAAATCATCAGCATCGGGACAAAAATAAAGTTGTATGAGATCAAAATTAGTTTTAAAAATTTTAAAGTGGTCGTTTTTTGCACCTGAGTGTATTTCTATAAATTTTTAGTTTGGTTGGTGATGATGAATAAATATTTAGCGACCTCCCAACATCGTTAGATGTGCAGCCAATATTTGTTAGCAACCAATTTGGATTAAAAATTTCAATTAATTTATAAGAGAAAACTTTCAAATTCATTCCATCGATATTGATACAATTTTTAAATACTGTCTCACACGTTATAATCTCGATTTATCAAAGTCCAGTAAATATTTTGTATCGTCTTAAGTCGAGTTGTGACTGTTTTTGACAGCATCACTACTGCATACGTGGATGGAAATGATAATAATTGTTCACAATAAAATTATTAGGCTGTTAAAATACACTTTTTGTGCTTTTTACCACGCACTTTTTACTAAATTCGTATTAAATATTTAGTTAATATATCCAAAAAAGTGTTCTTTGTTGACGCAAAAAATTCGGTTAAAATACGTTTATGCTAACGATTTATCCGAATTTCAGGGTCAACATAAAATATCATATTAGTAACATCTTAAATAAACTACATTCAATATAAATAAAAACAGTATTAGGTAATACATTAAATAGCAAAACGTTACTTAGAAAATGCATTCTTCAGAGGCTATAATTCTCAGAACAACATTGATATTAATAATTCCTTCCATCTCGAGAAACAACAAAATCTTCATCTTCATGGGTACAGGCGTCTGCTTATCCATATTATTTCATATTTTTATCTTTATTCACACATACTTCTTCAGTTTCTGCATGCTTTTTAGAATTTGTTAGGTTAGGTAAATCATTCAGATGCTTTGTTGGTTTATCACGGATTTTTTGAACTGCGGGTACTCCACGGATAAGTACTCAGACCTTTCCAAGTCTTCTTACCTTACTTATTTACTTACTTACTAGATCAACAACATTATCCTATTATTCAATACGTAAGGGACATAAGAATGGGAATATAAGCTGTGTCAGCTATAATTAATGGGAATTAAACTAGCTCTATATAATAGAGATCAAGGTGTCTCTTGAAAACAAATTTAATTGGAAAATACACTCTTAATTCTCATTCAGTTTTTTAATAGTATTATGTTGGGATAACATCCACTGAGACCTCAAAGATCTATTATGTCCTCTTTCGTCTACTTAGATCCTGAAGAAAGCCTCAAAGACTAGTAGTTCCTTTGTTCCTCTTTTCTGGAGAAATTTTAGGATATTTGCAGGCTTCAGTGTAGTTGATGTTTTATCCAACAGTCTCCCATGTGTTGTGCCCGAGGATTCTGTGGTGTTATGCATTCCACAAGTATGTGAATGAAGGTTTCTTCTTGCTTCACGTGTTTGGAATTCTCAAAGTGCTCAGTCATCGGCAGTGTCCTGTTATAGCTCCTGTCAAAACTCTCAGTGCAGTCATACTTTAGCTTGGGAATTCATTTGTTCTCACGTGGTTGCAGTTTCCATAGAGTACCTACTAGATTTTTCTGATCGTCAGATCTTCTTTTTTTGCGGCGTTGCATATTTCTTCCAAACTGCATTAGCGAGGTGTGCTAGTTCTGTTATTTAATTTCTCTTTATTCTGATGTGCTTTTGAACCCACAGGCATTTCTATACCATTTTAGAAACAATTACACAAGAACCCAGTATTTTAATGGCTGCTTGACCATCCGAATTTCCCAAGCTCTCAGAGTGTTTAGTCCCTACTATTGCTTCAGAGCTATCTGAATTCCATTGAACGGCATTCTTCCCAAGTCTGGCAATGATTTAGGGATCACATTTCTTCTTGTTGCTAACTTCTTTATCATACCATCCTGTTGCATGCTCCAGGATTCATGAAAAGCGAGGAGATTAATGATTCCTTTTCAGCTTAGTTTTTTCTTGTTTTTTTCTGGAACACTCTCCACCACCATATGTAGTGACGTGAAGTAAAGAACCACTTCCATGACCGCTGTTGGGCATGTTTTCATTGCTCTTGCATTGCATTTAAAGGCTAGTCTTTGAATTCTGGAGTATTTCAATAGTATAATAATATTTTTTATCAAACACACTTTCAAGCATTTCATAACAGAATATTTTTTTGTCCATTTAAATTTTCCAAATTATTTTATATCAATGACTATTCTAAAAATTATGTGGATTCCTTTAAACACTGTATATTTATCGATACTTGTCAAGTTGGAATCAATAAGCAATTTTACATAATATTTGATTATACACAAAATTTAAAAATATTATACAACACATCATCACTTACTTATTACCTGCAATAAAAATTAATCGGTTTTAAATACCCTTAAATTCAGGGCTATCGTTATTTTTTCTCATGTAGTTGACAGTTGACAGTATAAGTTAAATCATAACAAATATAGTTGAATGAGAATTTTAATAAAGGTACTTTAACAGTTTTGGTTTGTTATTCATAGGAATTAAACCACAATCTTTTTCAATAATTTTATTTTCAACGTACCGGTCTTAAAGGAAATATAAAAAAATGTTGATTTAATTCCTAGTAAAAACAAATCAAAGAATAAATAGGGCGATACATTATCAGAAAGTAGCAAATCCTCCGTCTACTAGATAATCGCTAAAGTAAGGTCAAACACAGCTTCTTATACTGCGCAGTTTTTGGTGTTGTGGCTGCAAAACTTTCTTATTTTGTTCACACACTGACCAAAAGTAGCATGCTGCAAGCAGTTTTTTTTATCGCAGCTACCTGGCAAAACTGCTGAGTTTTTATTCACTCTAGATACACTGTTTTTGCTACTAGATATAAACTGAACTGCGTGCTACTGTTGTTACAGTTATTACTTTATTGAATATAAATAGATTTAAGAAATATAAATATTGATAATTATTATTATGAACTACAGGCACTGTGTTATTAACCGTCCTGTTAAATATACAAAGAAGACGCAGGTGTCAGAAGAATAGCAGAATTTGGGTAAAAGACTAAATAAAAAAGAGAAAGTTGTGGTGTAATTAATGATTCACTTGCAGAGTTGGGTAAGAGTGTTCAACTGTTTCATAGAAACTTTTTGTGAATGGCACCTGAAGACTTTGAGTATTCACTAGCAAAAGTTGATTCCGAGATATCACGTTAAAAAGTTTCAGCTAAACAAATATTGTTGCAGCCTCCGCAACTGGTAGCAATTATGTTCACACGTCGCTACTTTTTGTGCTGCCCGCAGCAAAGAAATACTGCACGCATCCCACCTGTACTTGCTACTTTTGGGGATGTACGCGTGTTCACATTAGGATTCAGTAAAGTATAATCCAGGGAAGTAAAAGTATCTGTGTTTGACCTTACCTTAACCTAGTGAAAAGTTGACAGAATACCTCTAACTAGAAGCACTAGCAACTGTCAACTACATAAAAATACTTAGGTTGTTGACTATTATTAAAGCCGTTTAATTTTGAATGGAACACTCCCCGTATTTTTTATCTAAAATATTCTCACTATAAATATTCTCACTTTGCAGAATAGGTTAATTACCAAAAAAATACACGAAGACATCAATCAAAACGATAGAGCATATTATATTAATTATACCGTATTTTATAAAAAATGAAAATTATAGAGCGCTCAATTCGTCTCGTAGATATTAGAATAACGTATTCGATTTCGAACAAGATTAGCACTTTGTATATATTTAGGTTGTTAAAAAAAATAAAGGTGCCCAGTTATAGAATGAGTGTTGGTTAAAATAAAATCAAATTCTAAATTAGTTTGGACAGTAAGATTGTTAACAGAGGCGTTTATTGGTGTTTGAAACAAGGGGAAATGTAGATACAGTTTTTTATTAGAAAGTGTAAGTGGACATGTGATTCAAAAAGAAAAATTCTCATTCTTGATAGAAAATGTATTTTTTATATATTTCAAAGATCTTCTTTACTTTGCTTATAATGTCAACTCCCTCCTTTCCACTTCTCCAACTCCTTAATTTCATATAAAGAAGAGACCACATAATTAGAAATGCATTTCATGACGTTTAAACCACATAAATATTATTCGCAAAGTTCTTAATATTTAATGTTTCTACACGAAATTCTTGACCAAAATTCTACAATTAAGGTTGGTAATAGTCGCTGTATTATAAAGTAGATTAGTCCCAAACTCCTTTCTAATAATATTTTATTTTATGAATTTACTAAATTAAAGCGTTTTCAAACAAAAATGAGACATTTTAATAGGATTTTAAAATATACCGAACAAATCGATTGTTTCAAAGTCGATAGAATCCTCTGTTAAACACCGGCCCTTAGGGCCAATCAGTTCGAAATTGTTGCGTGCCAAAAGAATTTGAGTCAAGACTGATCTAATCAACCTCGCTTGCCGGTAAGGAACGAACGATAGTGCGTGTGTTCATAAAAAAGTGTTAAGTGTTACGCAGTCGAACTATCGACTGACTTTATAGTTGTTGACACAAATAATAAACAATTATTGATGGTCGCGAACGATGCGCGAAACTAGAGGATTCAAACCATTCCATATATACTATATAACAATATGTGATACGCGTGTCATGTCATAGACATTCGAAGAAGATGTAAATAGCTAGCTTTATATATTGAGGGACGTTTAATACTGAAAATATATTAAAATTTAAGCCATTCTGTTACTTCAACCAATATAACAGCATCTAGCATCTAATTATTTTTCAATCTAGTAGCAAACAATTGATTTCAAATATATCAACAAACTGCTTATTTTTAATATAAAGGAAGCAGCTGATTTTAAATTCAGTTGTGAACAGCCAATTTCAAACTGCTCACTTCCAATATACCTAATCATGAGCAGCTGATTTCTATTCTGAAAATGACTAGCTCGTGTAAGACCTTGTGAAATTAGCTAATTTCATATCCATTGCACTCCAGCTCATTTGAAACGTAGTGGCGCAGAACTGATTCCAAATATAAGAACAGCCCGCTGATTGCTAATTCAAAACCTAGAGGTGAACAGCTTACTCCCAATCCAGTCATAAACAGCTAATCTCAAATTATGACATGATGGGTCTACTTAAAATCTATTGAAAATAGCCGATTTAACAACTAGTGTTATCCAGTTTTCTTGAAACCTTGTGTCAAATGGCTGATTTCAAATATAGTAACAAACAGCTGATTTTAAATCTAATGAGATCAGCTAATTTCAAATTTATATATAATCATGTGCAGCCGATTTTAATCTGAAAACGACTAGCTCATGTTAAATATTTTGAGATTAGTTGATCCAATGAGCTCGAGCTTATTTGATATCTAGTGGCGCAGAACTGATTTCAAATGTGACAACAAACAGTTGATTTTAAATCTAATAAGAACTGCTCCTTTCGAATTTTGTTGTGACCATCTAATTACAAACATAGAGATCAACTGCTCACTTCCAATCTATTCATGAGCACTTAATTATTATTCTGAAAATTACGAACTCATGTAAAATCTTGTGAAATTAGCTAATTCCATATCCAATCCGCTTAAGTTAATTTCAAGTAATGCAAAACTGATTTCAAATATGGCAGCAGCCAGCTGATTTTAAATCTAGTAGAAACAGTTCATTCCAAACATAGAGATGAACAGTTTACTCTCAGTCTAGTTATGAACAGCTGATCTCAAAACAAGATATGACGAGTTCACGCGAAATCTAGTGAAAACAGGTGATTTTATATCTACTATTCTCCAGTTCACTTGAAACCTTGCATCGAATAACTGATTTCAAATATAGTAACAAACAGCTGAGTCTAAATGTAGTGAGAACAGCTATTTTTCAATTTTTTCGTGAACAGCTTATTTTTAAACTAGTTACCAAAAATTTAATCGAATTACAGTTGCAAGGTCTGATTTAAAATCCAGTGAAAACAGCTTATTCATATCTAGTTCCTTCCATCTAATTTCAAAGTTAATGGCGCACAGCTAATTTTGAATCTAGAAACTGGAACTTTTTGTTAAATCTATTGAAAATAGCTGATTTTATATCCAGTATTCTCCAGCCTACTTGAAACCTTGTTTTCAAATTCAGTAACGAACAGATTATTTTAAATCTAAAAAGAGCTGCTAATTTCAAATTTTGAGGTAAACAGCTGATTTTCAAGCAGACTGGAGCAGACTGGAGAAAACGAATTTATTTAAAATTTCTCAAGAATGTAGATAGTTGTTAACAGCTTCACAGTCTGCAAGGTATAATCGATTAGTAAATACGTCATCTACACCTACATTTAGTTAGTTACTAAGCAGAAATTTAACTATAACAATTTTTCAACGTAAAACAAAAAGGATGGTTTGTGAAACGGCTTGAGCAGTAGTTGTTTATAATTAAAAGACTTATTGGTAATGATGGTGTTGCTGTTGAACATTTTAAGCTAACATATTCAAATTAAAATTTAGACCATTAAAAAAAGTGAATCTTGTTCTATTGAATATATTCTTTTTAAACGTTCCTCAAAACCGACACAAATTGATATTAAAATGTTGATATTCTTATGACTAACTCGAGTACATATAGTCCACGAAGTGTAACTCGCTATGATCGTTAAATGTTTTGTAGAAAACGATTACTTTAAAAAATAAAATAAAATGAAATGAAAGACCGATTTCACCGTTCCAGTGTAAAATAGGTACAGCTTAAAAAAGCAGTATTCAGTAGCACTGATTCGAGATTAAAGTAATCGGGCGCTACTCGTGTGTTACATTACGATTTGTGGACGATATTTAATACGTGCGAACAAATTTTTTGTAAAATTCGCTAAATTTTTACCCGTTGTTTATCACCTTTGCTACAATATTCATAATTTATAGCGTAACATCGATATTTACTAAATTTAAGATCTAGGACAGTCGAAAAAGAACAAAGTAGTCTTTTGTAATATTATGGGTTTATTAAAAATTGCAAATTTATATTATTCAGTATGTGTATTGGTAAATGAACATTTCAGTTCCTTACACTCTTTCAATGGGACAAACCTTATAACAAATTGCCAGATTTCACCAATCTAAGAAATCCTTAGTTAAGAAACATGCAATATATTTTTGAATATAATTGGTATCACTGCTCAAATTTAACTTGTAAACCGAAAAAGTGGACATCATAACTCAACAAATTATGAAATACAATGGGAAAAAAGATATAGAAATAACCACCAATTTATGTAGTCTTGTTTATTCTTTGGTTCTTCTATTTTTGTTGTCCACAAACTTATTGTTAGTGAACGTGTCAATTTTACAGAGCAAGATAAGTCGATAAGGCGTTCTACAAAACGTACATCTCGCAGAGAGACGCTTAAGTGCGTGCAAAATTATAGTTCGCAATACTCCACTGGACCACTCTGTTGAAAGTCGCGCATGCTGCTACGGAGCTAGGGAAAGTCTCTAGATCTTGGAACTGTTTAAAAATAGCGCGAACTATGGGAAAGGAAAGCACGCCTATTACAGAGCGGTTTAAGAAACAATGAGAAAAATAAGTACAAATATTTGTTTATTGATGAATATATACATAAACATATAACCAAAACTATTATGAACTGAAATGCTAGACGTGTACTTGGCTCCCATCGATTATTACCAACATTTTCACCTATAAACGCACTATAATTATTTATTCCACATTAAAGAGATCGAAAAGCTTGCCTTTTTCAACCTTCACTATTTCGACAAACTAAACGAAGTTTTCACATCTCAACTCCTCTAAACTTCAAAGTGGCCGTAATTCTAATAAAGTCAAACAACTCAACAAAACAATAATTTAACAAAAGAGCCCCAGGTCGTATACCTTGAGCCGTATAAGACCTTGTCGTCTGAATGTGCACATAAAAAACTATGCGCCACTATACCGTACGGTATTTTTGTCGTTACGAACAAATTGCCGAGACCTGTAAATCGTGAGATTCAAGAGATTTCAACATAAACGTCAACAAATATGACGACACAACAAATGTTAGCGAATACACGATAAACGAAGGGTACAGAATAAGAACGGCCAATGGAATAGCAATGCTAATATCGCCATCTGCCTCTACCTTCTGGGTTCCTGAACAAAGACGCCTTTATGCAGTTCCATTGTCTCAGACAGAAAACGCTTCTTATGTTCTCACCGAACAACAACAAAATCTGTAAACAAAAATGACATACTATTTTGAGGTTAGGTATATCTGAACTTATTTAGCAAGCTCTGCTAATATTAGGTATTTCCTATCACTCTTAGTTATTACTTAGCACGTGGTGAAACGTAAATAGCACTTAGGAATTTTTAAATCTGACTTAGGAATTGCCTCTCTTTAGGAAATGATTGATGAAATCGGGCATAATATTTTTTTGGGATTTATGAGATATCTTTTTCAAAAGGAACAAGATACACGCTACAAACTTGAACATTTTGGGATTAGCAACGAAATGTTCGATTACTTATACATGAAATATCTTATTTTAAGAGAATGATCAATTGCGTTCAGAAATTCAGCGAGTTTAACATGTAAGAATTTAATCAATTAATAAATGACCTTTGCAATAATTCTATGCAAAATTATTAATTTGATTCTTATAATTAGACATTTATTTCATTATTCACGGTACGATAAAAATGTGTTCAATAACGATTGTATTGTTTTTTTAATTGATTTTTTTATTTAAAAAACCGTATTATAAGTGTAGTGTTAGCATGAAAGCATGACCATTTTGCAGTTTTTAAGGATAAAGAGAAGCTAAGTTATCTTCTTTGACTAGTTATGATGACGTGCGCCGAAGTAGCACATGCATAATTCTAAATTTGTGGTGTACCTACCTACGTAAAGATGGCTACTCATATAATTAACAAAAATAATAATAACATTTTCGTCGATATTGTACAATTCCAATGATTCAAAAACAATAATCAATAAAGCAAGAATAGTGTCACAATTCATTTTAAATAAATAGGTGTTGATTATTAATTATTTAAATATAAAGCAGCCATTTTTCGTCCAATGAAATATTCTAATGATTAATTTTAGATATTTATTACTATATAGAAAGGAAAATAAAACTGATTTTTAGGACATATTTATAAAAATACGAGGTGCTATTAAAAAAATTCCCTTTTTTGAAAAATAAACTTTCCAGTACAAATTTTTAATAATGACATTTCGCCCGTCTATATCACTTGTAGAGTTGGTGTTTATGTAGTTTTTGAAAAGTATATTTGGTTTTCTTAATTTCCATGGACCCGGCATCCAGTGAGTTTTCAGTGAGATATCTTTTTCGAACTTGGGAAGAAAGAAACATGCACCAAGGAAACACAATTGGCTTAATTCTTTCGTTCCAAATCTTGTAAAAAAAGTTGGTTCTTCCACACATGACTATAAAATTCTCAACTCAACTTTCATTTCATTATTTTCGGTTTTCAGTAGAATTATTTTTGTAAAAAAAACACATGTTCTGTTTTTGGTTTTGGGTTCGTTGAGCAAAATTGAAAATCATGAATGTCGTTGAACTTTTACCTATTAATATTTAACAGTTTATAGATAAAAAGTCATATTTTATTTCCATTTTTGAAACACACCTTGTATAGAAACTTAATCTGTATAAAATGATTGCTTTTAAGTTGACCGCTGTGTAATATCGCGTAGAGTGAAAAAATTTGAAAATTTATTTATACTTTTTGTTAAGTATATGACTAGTCTAAAAATTTGAACAGTCCCGATTTTGCCTTAGTTGTAAGCAGTTTTGTTTTCGTGACCAATCAATACTCAATGAATATTTATGTTTTCATCCGATTTCTTCGAAAGGCATTGAAAAAAAATCTTATTTTGATCATGTGTATACAGGGTGAGTTATAAAAAACTGTACATACTCCGTAGTACCAAATCCGTAAACAAAAATAATTACTACATTTTCGGCTCTTGAAAATTAATATGGCATTTTGCAAATAATTCAACTTACTACTACTACTACTACTTTAAACATAAATGGAAAACCGTCAAAATAGTGTAATAAACAAACAATAACTATGTATAGCCTCCTAAGACACGGTTCTGAAAATGATCTAAACCAGTTGTATTATTGATAATATATAACACGAGCTGAGGTGGTACTAGTTATTGAGAATTAATTGTTTACTATGAATTTTCGCAAGAAAAGTAATATTTTTTGGAATCTATAGTTCATTCTGCTCATTTTTCAATTTATTTTCAAATTTGATCTTTTTATTGAATGTTGCACCCATCACAAAGGTTTTTACTATAAAACTGTTATATTTGTAATATATAACAATACGATGAACCCGTCATCCGCTGTAACTCGAAAACTTTACATTTTTCTATCTCGTTCATATAGAACTTTTGATCGGGAGATCACAAAACAAATTATTCCAAATTTTCAGCCAATTCGACTGGTATTCAATTTTCCTTAGTTTTGGTGCGGGGACAGTCAAAAATCACAGTTCACCCTGTACATTAGTTAACAATAAGAGCAGATATATTTCAATGGTCATTTGACATTCCACATAGGCATACGAGGTGGAATATGTACAGTTCTTCAGCACTTATCCTGTATTTATATAGGTTGCATTTTTTTCTTCCACTTTTCAGCCTACCTTAATTAATCTGTACAACAATATTGCTCAAAAAATATTTATTAAAACATTACTTCATTATCTTCAAATATTTTGAGTACCTAGTCTTGATCATCTTCAACTCAAAAATACCCTGTAGGTACTCTAATGAAAGTTTGGCTTATATTTTGCAGCTTACTATTCAAAATCCCCTACTTTCTGAAGTTATAGATTTCATTTTACATCCTGTGTATTAAACAAGTCGCTGTATTTTCTATAGTCCTTCGGGATAATCCTTTTTTAAGTGATTAATAAAGGATTCATTATTTTTTCTAGCCATATGTATGTTTCACCTCTTTAGGCGCGAATGTTACTGTACGTAACGGCACCGTAACGTCACCGCCACGTAACATATTCTTAGATTGCAAGCAAGCAATGTGACGGATTAAAGCCCATGAAATCGATACACTTTTATCAAATGAAGTACTTAGTTCCAGGTGAACAAGATATCATGACAAATCCAAGTTTTCAATCTCGGAATACATGAAAAACTGCTAAATTTTAGGACGTTTTCCAGTTTTTGTCAATTTTGACTACCAAGGACCTGCGTTATAGTAAAAATTATAATTTACACTTTTAAAGTAAACTACATTTGTAGCAACGTGTGGTTGATTTTGTCTTGGTGAACCAAATAGTTTCTTAGATAGAGCAGCTCAAAGTCTTGCAACATTTCCAAGAGAGTGAAATTTTTTCAGTTTTTCTCAAAATTGACCACTAAGTGCCCATTTAACGATTTAAAACGAGGCTAATTTGGCTTATTAGACCTAACCGTTTCTCCTGTACAAAGTTGATGCGGTTAGTAGTTTTAGAAATGTATGGAGATTTTTAAAAGATGTAACTTAAGAACTGTTTGGTTAACCAACATCAAATTGCTTCCACTTGCAAATTTCATTTGCTCTAAAATTGTTTATATAATGACTTTTGCAGTGCCATTAGTACTTGATGGTAAAAATTGACAAAAACTGATGAAAGTCCAGAAATTTAGCGGGTTTTCAAGTGAGGAAACAACCCTTTTGAAGAAGATTTCCATGGTCTATTACTTTAATTACGTTAATTGCTTTCAATGTGAGAATATTTTATGGGTCGGTGCGCCTTATTGGTAAGTGGCAATTGATATTTTTGTTGTATTTACTGTTTGGATCCTTATCTACTTTGTGGAATCTGCTCTTATTCATGTTATAAATGAAACTAACTGTTTCTAATTAATTCCACTATTTAATGAAATAATTATCAATATCCTTTCATAATTTTCATAATTTTTTCATTAAATAGTGGAATTAATTAGAAACAGTCAGTTTCATTTATAACATTGATATTTTTGTATCGCTATCTATTGGCCATGAAAACGAACTATGCTCACTACATTTATTACGAAATCTTTCGGTGACTAACGATTTTTTATTGTAGTTCGTAAGTTTAGCTACAAATTCTATTTAGAAATAATGTTCACAGTGCCGGATAACGGCCTAAACATTGTCGTCACGCAAAAGATGAATTTTGTTAAATTTTATAAAAAAAGGTAAGGATATATTGAATATTTAATTAACGTTAATAATTGAAAATCAATATTAATTTTTGATGAATTTCAATTTCTTTTATAGAAATATTATTTAAAGTAACCCCATAATTTAGAGAATAAATTGTGTTAAATGTAGTCTTCGTTCACGTGAAGTTTGAATAAAAATGAGAATTAATTTTCAAATGAAGTTTTTTCATTATTAAGAAGCGTCTGTAAACACAAAATCACAGAAACTGAAATAATGATTTACATTTACATATACATTTTTCAATATTATTTCGACTTAACATTTCGGATATATTCAAAAACTGAAAAGCAAATAAGGATATTTTCAGATCAATAAAACTACAACAAATATTAACTCTAAAATTGACATATATTATTTTAACAGTGGATTTATTCAAACTATGTATAGTAGGTACCTCTTTAATACCCAAAGATATCCTCATTCCAATTATCTTAAAAATGTATCTATATATTTGAGTAATAAAAAGGTGAACAATACCTATATCGCGACTTAAACCATCTTCAATTCTAGAACAAAGTATGTCAAATCTAGAGTAGCTTCAAATTAAATTGTTTTTATATAATATTACAGTCTCAGCAAATTAAATTTTATGAATAACAATTATAATTTCAGCAATGTATGATCGTATTTATATATCCTTACTCCTATTGTTTTATTACGAGTTAAATATAAAATATTTTAAAGAAAATTTATGTTTGTATGTATTCTTTATAACTTCTAACTATGCATAACCGTAAATATATTATTATTGTTACAAAATGTGAATAGTTTTTTAACGGGAATATATTATGTCAATGTCGAAAGCAAATAAAAAGATCTAAATAGAACAAACTGCAAACTTACATATTTTACATTTTACGCGAAAAAAAATAAAGCTTATTTAAAAATCTTTAAATTTTAGTTTTCATTTTTGAAACTCGCCATTTCAAATAAATAAAATAACACACATGTGTTTATGTTTATTGATTTTTAAATTTTTTCTAATTTGTTTATAGTGAAGTAGTTGGTTCTATTTATTTTTAAAAAAACTTATCCCTTTAAAAAGACTATTAACTGCATATTATTTAGCCGAAATATTTTGAATAAAAAATATGTACAGTACCTTTTGAAGTCTGTGGTGGGCACTTCATACAAACATCTGCATCTTTTTTTTAAATAAAAATTTGTAGATATAGCTATGCTTAAACGGTTTTATTATTTAAATTTTAAGCTCAAAAAATATTTTTAAAATTACTTTTTACCAGTATGTGACCTTGCTCTTTAAACTATCAGTTAAATTATCCGATATTAAATTAACAGAATTGAACTACTCAATCGACAGTTGTTTTACAAAATGGCAGGTAATAGGTTTGAATATTTTTTCTCCTATTTTAATCACATTTGCAATTGATTTTGGACAAACTTCACCTACCAAAGTCAATTATTTCATCAGAATGTAAGCAAAAAGACAATATTGTTCATTTGTTCCATTCTCTTTTTTCATACTTTACATTAGTGTTTGTTTTCTTGTCAACGTTTTGGTCCATATTCAATTTATATTTATCAGTTTTTCTTATTGGCGTATATTTCTTATTGACTTTGGTGGTTCAGAGGTTTCGATGTCCATAACAAAAAAGTGATATCTTTACATGAAACGTTGACTTTAATTCCATTCAACAAAAAACACAGAGACGTATGAAATTTACGCTGGTTGCAGTTCAGTGAAGCCTTAAAATTATAAATATCAAATAATTTTGACTTATATTTGAGGCGCTCAGAACCTTAGTGGCCCAACCAACAAATTTGTTAAAATCGAGTTATATTAATTTTAATAAAGTTTGACCACTATATTTTCAAAACCAGAGTGGCTCAAGCCATCTTTGGTATGTTGTTGATAGATAGCAGCACATATACTTTCTGGCATAATTATAATTGAATGTAGTTTCTGTTCCATAGTGGCCTATCCCATATTCCGTGGGTTTTATTGTGCTTATATTAACTGTAATAAAATCTCCTGGAATTTGGCGAGTTATAGTTAATGAAAATATTATCAATTTTTTATATTCGATTTTCTCCGTTTAAGCTAAGGAGGGATTGGACCACTATGGTTCTGAGCGCCTCATTTGATTTGTTCCAAAAATTATAGGATTTCCCATCGGGAAAGGCCAACGAGAACTTCTGAGAAAACGATAGCAAAGTTACGAAAATTTGGTGGTTTTGTAAAATCATTGGGACGGTGTCATTGCAAATATTTTCAATAAGATACTGGACGTATCTTATATCACCAGCTTCAGTCACGAAAATGTATGGTAGGAATGTCGTTATAATCAGTTCATAGTTTTTTTTGTTTGCAACTGTAATTTTAAAGAGCAAAGTTATCTCATGAATTTTAAAAGGTTTTTTTAGGATTTTCAATAAGCACAAACACCATTTTGCGACATTATTTCATTCTTTCACTTGCTGGTAGATATACATATCAATTATCAGTTGAATGCTTTGATCTTTTTGCGTACTTTATTTTTTTTTTAATAATATTGTATATATAGAGGTATATACAGGGTATAAAATATTAGCTTTTAACGACTGTTAGTTATGCTATGACTAAGGGCGGGTAGTTTCCTCTGGCCAATGAAAAATTAATTAAAAATAATTTCGCCGTTTTTCCTATTAAGGTATATTTAAAAATATATATATTCGGAATTTTTTTCTTTTATACTCTAACATTGGTAATTTTACCATAAATTAATTATGCCAAATTTTTTTGGTCTACAAAAATATTTTTGTCTCTCCAAGTCCTTGGAATTTTGTTCAATTCATATTATCCCCCTAACGATTTTTTTTCACTTGAAGTATTTGCATGTTTGAAGACACTTTACTTATTGTAAATTCAGGACACATGTATTAAGAGTAATAAAAGAAAAAAATTACCTCAGTACACTAAAATAGAATGTACATTAGTTTTCGCATCAGGTAACAAAAAGTTTTTTCTTTCAGTTTAACTCTTGTAGTATATTTTCAAAATAGAGGTCGAAAATATAATATTCATCTTCATAAACGGTTAACTCTACCTAAGATATTTATTCCACAAAAAAAAAACATCATTTTTATTGTATCTTGAATTTTGAACGATATTTTACTCAAATCAATCAAATCAAATGTCATAGGTTTTACGCAAATAGAATCACGTTTATGTCTATTTCTAATAATTGTACTCTTCGATTATTAAACCGACCAGATGGATAACATACTTTGTTTTGAAGTCAACATTTTGGAGTTCGGGTGACGTATACTTGACTGAGAGAGTGAAGCTTCCCAAGAAAACACATATTTCATCTTTCTCTGTCACTCTGTCACTGCAGTGACAAAGAGAGAAGATCTGTTCTCTCGGAAAGCTTCTCTCCCTCAGTCAAGAATACGGCCCCTGAACTGTTCCTGAGCTTGTTTACATGTGAAACGATTTATTGTAAATACCACTTTTGTATTTTCTTTTGGCTCTCCACAGCGAATTGTTGTTTTAAACCTTGTTGGTTGAACTCACCTTAAGAGAAATAACAATTGTTGAAAAAAAGTCCCTCCATTTCTCCGCATTGAAAATGGCTACGGTTAGAAAATGCGGTAGATCTGCTAATTTGAGCAGTCCCATGAATATAAGCAAAGGGTCCAGTAAACCTGTAAACCCAAATTATCCTCATGAATTAGTCACTTATCACAGAATAACTAAAACACAAATATAATTTATATATCCTGAAAGATTCAAATGCTTATACATTTTTGTTAACTACTGCGCATGCTTAGATGTCATTGTCGGCTAGGTGTCGGGTTCAATTCGGTCCTCTACTGCGACTCGCTCACAAATATCCACATTTCAGAAAATTCGGGTTCATAACAAAGCCGATTGGTTTATTGAATGAATTATCTTTCAAGTTTGAGAGCAAGAAAAAGACACTGTATGCGAAAGCAGAGCAATAACTTTATATTAAGGCATGGCCAGTTGGCAAAGCCGATTCGATGAAGACGCGACTGTTGGCACGAGCCAATAAGCCAGCCGTGTGCCATTGATAATCCCTGAAGTGTCGGTATCCTTCAAAGGAAGCCGATGAGAATAGAGAGTGGGGTCGTACCAACCTATCGCGGCTTCAGACTGTCTACCAGTGCACGTGCATTCAAATGGAGTTGACAAACGAGAAATTTGTTAATTTGATAAATCTATACCGGGATCGTCTTGTTCTGTGAACATTGTGCGACTAAACTAAATGAATGCCAACACCTATGTAGACGTTTTTACAGTTGCTGGCTTTGTCAATTCGGCCAACGGCAAATCGCGGCATAATATGGATGCGTCTTTACGTCTCGTAAATGTTTTTGTGTATGATAAATAGTTCAGTACCTTCGGATGTTGATAGGAAACTAAAGTTTAGACCAACAGATAGCAGATCTTTACGTTTGTTCACTTACTGACATGTTGACACTTATGACAGTCGCCCTGAGGTTAAACAATTATTTGGATGGATTTTAGATTTGTAATTTGGTTGTTTTGTATGGATTTAATGATCATTTTTATTATAAACAGTCATATGTGGCTTTCAAAATACCTAAGCAATTAAAACAACGTCGAAAACAACTCTAAATCAAATGGACTCGAACACGATCAACATAGAGCCAAGTGTTGTGCAGAAAACGCTTGTTTATCTCAGGGCGAATGTCAGATGACGTAACGTGGACTTGCCCTATTTGTTCTTTTCAATTCATACTTGGTTACTATTCAGATTTCCAGAATAAAAAAGGCATTATAGCTACTATTTTTTTCCAAAAAATTAACCAACAAGTCAATATTTGTGAAGGAGGATAAGAATTGCTGTCACGACCATAAATCTCACATAACTTGTCTCGTGTAAACTGGTTGATAATAACTCTCGCACTGACGCAATAGAACCACCACATTTTAAATTAACTCTTGTTAAATTTTGTAAAACTATTTCCTCTTCCGAAATTTTTCTTCAATTTACACCAAATTAATTAAATCGAATTGAAAATACAGAAATATGGGGGTAATCTCTACACTTTTTGGCCGTATCTCTCCGATACAGTGTATTTAATACATTTCTTCTCAAACCTTTTTGTTTTGCAGATGCTCCGCTCTACTAAACTAAATTCACCTCGGGGTTTTATAAGGCACCTGTTCGTTATGCGACCAGTTAAATTAGTTCCCGCTTTACAATAACAAATGAAAAATGTCTGCACCGCTTTGCATCACTATATCTCTTGGTCGTACTATACCTAATAACACAAAAGAGCAATAGTATTTGTAACATTTTGTATCGACATGCACCCACTTGTTTTTCACTGGAATTCACTTTGTATGAGTTGCTCAGCCAGGCTCCATCGAGATGCCATGTTCAATGCAGCTGACAGTTTTTGCAATAGCTGCTATCGCACTGTCACAACGCACATCTGCGTTATCACACTATATTTACTTCATAGTTAAGAGTACCCTCAGGATAGTACTGGAATTATCGCGTGTGCTGACAGTATGATATAAATAGTTCAGTTTTCCATCTACTTTTTGGCGCTACCGACGCAATTGACTTAGTATCCGCGATATTACTACTTACTGTTCACAATAATACTTCAACGTGTAGACACCACACTTCTTTTTGTTTTTTTGCTTCAATTTTAAATATTTGCCATTTACCTGGATTACTATCACAATCAGAAAAAATAAAAGTAGATTGAATCTACGCAATTTCGTTGTATCGGAGATCGACAATAAAAAGAAGAAACACGTTGGTGACCAAGATGAACTAAAATTGAATGTCACATTAAGTGGAGAAATGTTATCGAGTTCAAAGTTTACTGAAACTTGTGTAACTACGTTTTAAAGTGTTTAAGCGAACTTTGACCTTGACTTTCACACTTAACCTCAACCTTAACCTATTTTATTAAAAACTAACCTCACTTTTAAAAACACTTATTTTATTAAAAACTTTTTGTACCTGATACGTAGCTTTGTTTAAATTTTAAAATATTTCTCAATAAATAAATATCGCAAAATGGCATGAATAAAGCCCCCACCACGGCAATACAATTCTAAATGCTCATTTTAGAGAAGAGTTATTTGCGTAAAAGTTCATACGAACATAGTTCAAGTAGTATGCAAGTGTATATACAGAGTGTATGGTAAAATTATATAAGTTAACAAGAGACTATACTCTGTTGCAAAAGTGGAGTAAAAATAGGTAAATGTCCGATTGTTTCGAAAAAAAATATCAATTTTCTTGAGTTCATGTTGATAATTTGTTATAAATAAAGGTATCCAGTAATCTAATTTGTTTATTTTCACTTTTTATACAATTAACTAGCAGCCCGCACCCGCTTCCCTTGCTAATGCTCACTTCACATAATAGAAAATATAATTAAAATTACAAACTACTATTCAATGATTTCTAGTTTACAAAAAATTAAAACTCTAGGTAACTAATAGACTGGTTCTCAACTAAACACCACTAAGTACTTAGGTACATATTATGATGATGAAGTAAAGAAAGAGTGTACTGGCCAGGAACCAAATACTCTGAAAGCTTGGGAAAAAAACACAAGCATCTTTCGAGTGGAAATTCACATCATAAGAAAGTGTGCCCAGTTCAATATTGATAAAAGATATAGAACGCGAAGGATGAGAAGCATGTCGGATAGTCAAGATAGTCAGATTAAGTGATTTCTTCTGAAAACAGTTCTAAAATGGCATGGGAAAAATTCAATGAACTAGTCAACAAAAGCCTTTACCTTAGTGTGGGTTCCAAGACGGAAGAAGGAAATGAAATGACAGATGAACTTGCAAAGAGAGGCTGAAACTCCCTTTTGTGGACCGGAATCATTTTGCGCTATCAGTACCAATGTAATATTGGAAGAAAAAAGCAGCGACCTAAAAAAGAGTGAGCGAACCACGCACGCGTTTCGCCTTACCAAGTAAGTAAATAAACGATGAGAGTAGTGGTATTTCACCGGCGATGTTGACATCTCCCACTTAGGCTACACCAATCATGTCTCCTTACAATGCCAGACTAGAGTCAAGCTCAACAGGGTCTTCTTTCCCCGCCAATTTTTCCTAGCCCGTTCTCTTTGCAGTGGTTTCGCTAGATAGTGGGAATCTCGATAATTCATTCATGCTAGTCACTAATTAGATGACGAGGCATTTGGCTATAAACAACATTTATTTTCACAAATACATGTGCCGCCTGATGTTGGGTGGCTACGGTTTAAGCTCCTGGCACGCAGGTCAGAGCGTATATACAAATACAAATCAACATTCCAGATAGAGAAGGCGAAAACACTTGCACTGCACACGCGCACAATCCCTACCGTACTATATGCGAACAGCCTGAAGGTGGATTAGGCTGGGCGGATGAACCTCGGCGTCTTCTCCATACGGAACGTCCGAACGCGGCGTGAATAGAGGCTCCCCATTTGAGGGCTGAATGCACGCAACTACTCTTAACCGAAGTTGGTATGTGCAATTTTCTCGTTACATCGGGGCCAAATTCCCCGCGCGCCGATAACAATCGGGTCGGCCACGATCTCCTTGTTGGGCCAACGTTTTTGTGCGACCTTGATGAATTTTGGGTGATCGTAGACGGCACTCTTGGCAGCGTGCGACACTCCCAATGACTGGGAGCCCTCCCAGTTAACTCCCGCGTCACATATTATGACTTGTGACGTCGTGTGTATGGCGATATCCGGCTTAAATAGTGTGCCATCGCTGTGTCGTACATGTGGCTCTTCCTCGGTGCTACACTGCTTACGGCAGTGCTTGGCGACCTTCTCGGCAATTGCGTTGTGGCGCTCAATTCGCTCCCAATGAGTGGCCGGACATTGTTGTAAAATGTGACATACCTTGTTGCAACCAGCTCTGCACCGGCGGGCATCTACAGGGATAGACATGATGCCTGCAACCGGTAGTTTGTTGTTGCGGAGCTGGATTGCCTTTACGTAGTCACGTCCGGTCCATCCATTAGGGACGTTATTTATCCAGGACCTGGAGGCTACATCCTCGCAAGCCACTTGCAGCCCAGAAAGTGTGGGGGCTGCCATAAGCCGTTCTTTCCACAACTGATTGTCGAGGACGTCTCCAGCCAGCATCTGTAGGCGCTCGAACAGCTTCCTACTGCTATCCGTCTGCAGTGAAGCACTGAGGACGGCGTCGTCGGACCTCTCGAGGAATCCAGTAAGTCTTTTCAGGAAAACGATCGGTACGTGATGCCTGAATTCCAAAATCCCAAGACCTCCATCCCTCAATCTGGCGTAAAGAGCCAGGTCGGATGTGTGATCGTTGAGGAGGAGTATAGATTTTATGGATCTTTTAACCAAACGGTCAGCAGATCTTAGTATCTGATCGTCAATCTTGGGATTCTGGAGCTCATACATCATTTTAGGTATTACAAAGTCGCGCACCAGAGCCCGCATCTGGTCCAGCTTAAGCGCTGCCGAGTTGACACGACTCAGCCATTGCGGAAGGCTAGCTAGCGATGGTTTCATAATGCCAGATGAATTAACCTGATGGCCAAGATATTCAAAATAATCAAAATCATCGGTATTGGCTTGCCGCCAGCTTTAAACAATGGCCAAGTATGCGTCCTTATGACACCGACCTTCCACTCGACGCAGGTGGACGAGCACTTCTCCGGATTGAGGGCCATCCCTCTTTTGGAGAAGGACTCCTCCGCCTCGGCGAGCAGAAGGGGAATCCTCTCAGGCCTGACGGACAAAATAATAATGTCGTCGGCGAATTCCAGGGCAGTGACGGACACCCCGTCGGAGACTGTCGCAGCACAATTGCTGCCCGAGTTCACCTTGCCCAGATATTCGTCGACGACAATGTTTAACAGAAGCGGGCTCAGGGGATCGCCCTGTTTTACTCCGCGATTGACTTTAATGTGTTTCGTGAAATTATTTCCTTCGAGAATCGACGTAGTGGACTCACCGATATTGGACTCCACGTATTTTATTGTTTCGTTGTCTACTCCGACTCGATGCAATGCCCGCAAAACAGAATGGTGGGACACCGAGTCGAAGGCCTTGCGTGCGTCCAACGCAGCGACGGCAAACGATTTTTGTAATAGGCGCCTTTGGCGGACGTAAGAGTCGACTATAGCCGAGTTGCCAAGCGTGTCGTTTATGTCAGTAAATCCCCTTTGGTTTGAATTTAAGGAGATAACGCGCTTGATCCGATTGGCAATCGCACGATGCATAAGGCGCTCCGATGCCGAACCTATTGTAATCGGTCGGTAGTTGGTTGCGCTCATTCGGTCCCTGTTCTTATACATTATAGTAGTACGGGACCTCACAAAACGACGCATACGAACGTTCCGTATGAAGATTATCGTAAACAGGATACTTAGTGGTTTGTCTCCGCACTTACGTACCTGATCCACCCTCAAACCGTCGGCACCCGGTGCCGAGTTGCCCCAATTGGCTTTCGCACATAGAATGTCCTCAACCGAAAACGGATAAAATACAGAGTCGACAGGCGGGCCAGAGTGCACCACTCTCTGATCATCTCGAGGAGATTCTCCGCTCAGCAGAGCGCCGAAAAGATCTTCAACCCGTTCGACGGAGGGGAGCACATCCGCTTAGCTAATCGGGCGGCCAGATAGAATTTTATCAGCGAGTCCGGTGCAATTCAGGGAGTACAGATCTTGCGTTCTTTGAATACAACAGAACGACTGTTACTCCCGGAATAGCGCTGGCCGTAATTCTTTGCCGGTCTTGCTGGCTTTTAGGGCCCAGACCTGCTTCGTGTGCTCACCTCGGTCGCACCAACTACCCCATTCCCTTTCCCTTTTCCTCCCTTACCCTGGATAAACCCAGTGATCCACCTTTCCATATTAGATTCAAGATCACTTTCGGTCAGCTCTAACACATGCTGTGTGAGGAAATCATAGAGTTGATCGTTGACAAGCACGCGCTCCGGAGGAGGAGGAGGAGTTAATAGTGGTTTCCTCTAAGTTGAAAGCCAGTCTCTTTTTCTGTGGAGGTAGTGGCGTCGGTCTTTTTGCCGCCCCGCCGTTCGAAGATTCCTCTGGCGGAGAGTCGTCCTCTCTCGCCCGCTTGTTGAGCCTAGACGCGTTAATAGTATGGTTTGCGTTTTCACTCAGCGACGATGGTCTGTCGCTGACGTCTTCGGTTGTGCGTGGTGTTCTTTTTTCGATTGTGGCTGTGGTGATGATGGTGGTCCCTTGGTGACCAGGGAATCTTGCTGTTGCCGGATTGGCGGCGGCGCTATTGTCGTTAGCCGCAGCAGCGCTGAGTACGGACGTCATTGACTTTTTATTTTGGACTTTCAATGACACGAGCAGGTCTTTATAGACCTGCTTCTCCCTTCTGTGACGTACTTGATGTTTCGTCAGACCGGTAGCACGAGACAGAATCACAAGGACCTGACTGTTGGGAGCCAGTTTTGACTCCGCATCAGCCATATCCCTCAGTATCTCAGGCTCGGTATTCCGATCGTTTGGAGTGTGATGTTGGTATGAGCTCACTCTTCGTGAGATCTTCTGCCACGGAAGGTGTAAAACGTCTCCTTACAATAGAGACATTTCTGTCTACTCCGTACTCTGCATGATTTGTTATGCTTGGCCAATCCGGATTTGGTCTCATATGCTCGTTTACATATTGCGCATTCAAATGCCGTACTAGCTCTTCCGGCCTCTTCCTTTCGTCGGTTGGCAGGGGTACCCCACTCCGTATTGCTGGAGGGAGAAGTGATTGGATGTGGAATAATCCCCTGCCTTTGTTTAGTTCCGCTAGCTTTTGATGTTTGGCTGGGGTCTGTCTGTTTAAGTGGACGAGTTTTGGCAGGAGGAAGTGACATTCTTCCTCCTGACGCGGTAGGGCTCGATGTCGATGAGCCCTGTAATGGGTGGTTGCTTGTACCACCCTTTTTTCGACGTTGTCACCTTCCGGCTAGGCTGCATAGACGCTGTCCTGTGTTCCATGGTGAACGATGGTGATATTTAGTTGAGTTGGGGTATATCAATTAGGGGATGCGGTAGCGTATACCTTCGGTCAGGTAGCCAAGTCGCAAAACCAAAAATTTCCCAAGTATCAAGATTCGTGAAAAAATTTCTCTAAGTCGACAAAAGTCAATAAAAATCGAAAAATTTCCAGCTTCCTACCGACAAAAATATTGAAAGTCCCGAGGGTTGTTGAGGGAAAAAATACGACCTATCCCCATAACCGTTCCAAGAGAACGATCAGCGAAAGTTACATCCAAAAAGAACGATTTTTAGGAGTAAGGGTAGTTTGGGGGGGGGGGGTAATTTCCAAAAGTGCTCCCGGGGTCGCCAGACACCCAAAAAGAACACTTTTAGCAATTTCTGAGAATCGAAATAGGGGTGAGGGGTGGTTTTTTGGGATTTTCGCAACCAGGCGAACAACTGTTGGAATGGGAATCATGATGAAAATTTTTCAACTATTCGGAAAATTTTACAAGATTTTTGTCAACTCGAAAAATTTTCGATTTATGGTCTATGGACAGATTTCGAGAAAGAAGATTTGGGGGCCGAGCTGAACTATCTCCTCGGACTTCTCTAGTCAAAACGTGGTGTTGAACTGACCGAAAAACAACAATTTTAGGTTAGAAAAAGGTAAACAAACCCAAAAATTACCGTATCCTGGTTCTGGAAGACACTCACACGGAATTTTCACTACAAAATATCAAGCTTTGGGATACACTTTACACCTACTAATTCCCGAGTGAAAAAACAATGTGTAACCTCTTGCTTTACACGATAAAAACCATACCTAACATTTACTAGTTTTTCGACATTCCCGACCAAGTACGAGGTTATGAATGGTAAAGTGTTTTTGGGCTCTCAGCTAGACCACAGTGGAGATGCGGTGGATCGTCTAAAAAGTTTGACAAAATACAGATAATCTATTAGCTACCAATTTAACAAAAAGCCAACATTTGAACGTAACTCCTGTAGGTAGTTAACCCTAGATTACAATGAAACGGCGAGTTGTACCAACAGTCGGCTAAACCTGGTTTATTTAACCATAGGGTTGAATTTAACAAAAGTTTAAACCGGTGCGTGTTGTACCAGTGGTGTATTCGTGCAGTTTTGTTAATCAATTATTTTGAAAGGTTAGACGAATGAACTACTGTGGGGTAAATTACTTACGTTTTGCCAAATAGAAAATATAAAAGAAGAATTTTTAATGCGATTCTAACCCTCAGTTCCTGAAGTGTTGTTTGCTTTTGCATATTATTTTATTTACTGAAAATTAATAAGATTAAAAAAAAAGGTCAGAAAACTTTACGGCCAAAGAAGAACGTAAATTTACATGTAAATTTACAAGTTCATCAAAATCTTCGTCATCACTAAAATTTGGTAAATCAGGATATTCCATTATTATAATTTGGTTAAAATAAAAAATTTACAGAATCCACTGACACAAAGTTTTTAGGTTAGAAAACTAGGATTATTATTTTAACCACTCACTTTTGGGCGGTTAACAAACTCTGGTTACCCACTGATCCAGTCTGGTACAACACCCATTTTGCTTAAACCATTAGTTATGTTTTAAACCTTGTGGGTACAACTAGCCCTTAATATTATCGATTAGCCCAAATATATCAATAAGAAACATAAGTAAGTACAAACGTATCGAGTAGAGATTAGCTCTACTTACAAACAACCCAAGGGTATACTAATTAATATAAAAATAAATCAGTGGTCAGCAAGACCACCTTGCCAACTACTACTCATGTATATTAACTATAATCCAATAATCGAATGTAGTATTAGTGCTTTTCTGAATATAAGGTTGTCTAAGGGTGTAACTGTGAATAAAATTAACGCCAGTAAGTTTAACAATCAATTTGACCGTTCGTTGCGATGAGCTCATGTGCATACCGATCTCGTATACCCATTAATTAGAACTTGACACCTTAGTTTTCCGCTTACATAGATAGGTATATTGAAAATGCAAGATTGACTAATCTCCGCACGTTTTTTTCCTAATAGTAGATTGTAACTAGCCTATCACTTAAAGTGAGCCTGTCATATTATAGTGTAAAGTCTTTAACCTGATTATGAATAACTTATATATAAAAAGTTCCTTAGATAGTATAGCGACACTCAAAATCTTAAGTCCTATGAAACCTGTGTTTTCTTCTCTTCGGTAGTTTTGTTTTACGTCCACGAATCAAAGCAATTCAAGTGTCATCACCATCCTCTCCATACACCGATCAGCAAGACAACCTAACCCAGAGTAGAAACACCCTAAAATACACAACACAGCGTTTACACCATGACAAAACAATTGATCACTTTTACGAAGCTAATGTTTAACCAAAAAATATTACAGATAACAACTTATTTTAGAAAAATTACTTTTTACATATTCAATTACATGTTGAAAATCAAAATGAAAACCCTGCTACGTTAAAATTAACTAGATGGATATATTTTTATAATCAAAATACCAACCTACCTAACAATAAATTAAGAAGCCACTAGCAACCCATGCTTGTGAGTGTCGTGATATCCATTAGAAGAAAAATTACGGAAATACAACATAGTCCATAAATAACTACACCAGCAAACTCCTCCCAGAGTCCGTAATTTAAGTAGACTTCCAAAAATGAATCCCTCTGCAGGATGACTTAAATAAATCAATTTCTTTTATGGAAGTTGACACTCTTTTCTTTCCACACCGGTCACTTTTTTAACAATGTCCCAAAATGGTTCTTAGAGGACGGTTCTTCGCGCAACTTCGAAATCCGTTTCGACGCAGAACAAGCCCATCCAAAAATACTAATTACTATCGATACCTGTTCAATCGACCAAAATCGCTGATAAAAATATCTATGCAATTTAACAATCGTTTCACATTGGAACCTATAATCCACAATATGTACAAAATAATAGCGTTAAACTCGACTATAGAGGTGTCAGTATCTTAAAGTTATTTTGGGACCGTTACAAATGTATTTCCGGCGATATACCCCTTTTACACAGGACGTATTCTCTCTACAACGGTCGCACAAAGAGAGAGAGAGTCATAGTTACCCCCGCCATTCACCCGCGCTTGCTTGAATTTCTTCACTTTGACATTCAGAGCACTGGACAGAAATCACATAGAGTAAACACCCGTTGGGGCCATCGCAATGCTTTGTTTTAATTAGACAGTCGGATTCCCCTAGTCCGTACCAGTTCTAAGCTGACCGTTGAATGGCGGCCGAAGAGGACATCCAAACACCCGTGAAGGTAACATGGAGCCTCGCAGCAAGACGGTTCCGCTGGAGGCCAAGGCACGGGACTGAACTCGGATCCATAATTATCACCACCTCCCGAAGGAGGGGCTCCAACCACTTCACCTCGCCCAGGCCCGGTACGTCAGCTGTGACCCGCTTCCTCGCCAAGCCCGACACGTCCCGATCCTCAGAGCCAATCCTTATCCCGAAGTTACGGATCCAATTCACCGACTTCCCTTACCTACATTATTCTATCGACTAGAGGCACTTCACCTTGGAGACCTGCTGCGGATATCGGTACGAACCGGCGCGAGCCTCCACGTGGCCCTGTCCTGGATTTTCAAGGTCCGAGGGGAAGATCCGGACACCGCTGCAACTGCGGTGCTCTTCGCCTTCCAAACCATATCTCCCTGCTAGTGGAATCCATGGAACTCGAACGCTTATGCAGAAAAGAAAACTCTTCCCAGATCTCCCGACGGCGTCTCCAGGTCCTTTTGGGTTACCCCGACGAACTCTCTTGCGAGGGCCCGACTTTTTGACGGTTCCACGGCCGGGATCCGGAATAGGAACCGGATTCCTTTTCGCCCGATGTGTGTTTACAAACCTTTAGTTTGGCTAAGAAAATCAAATTGTACTCCTGAGAACCACATTAAGATGAGAACTAATGAATACTTGGGCCAGAGTAAGAATGAGAGATTTGACAGGTGTCCTAACAGGATACTGCCACCCGGATGTGCACCTCGAGAAGTTCAAAAGAGTAGAGCAAAAAGAATGTAGATTCTGTGGAGTGGAAGAAGAAATCTCCATTCATGTACTTGCATAGCTCTACAGAATCATAGGGCACAACACCTAAGGAGACTGCTAGAGAGACACTCAACTAAATTGAAACATGCGAGTATCCTAAAATAGTTTTTCCAGCTAAATGAATTACTAGTCTCTGAGACTTTCCTCGGGAACTAAGTAGAAAAAAGGGGACACAATGGATATTTTAGGTCTAAGTGAATATCTCCCTAAATACATACACACAACTGATTAACTGAGCGTTTAACGAAGAAATTACGAGGATCAATAAATTAGTTGATCCAACTTTTAAATGGTGTATCGTTAAACTTTTTTAACTATTTCGATAGTTCAAAAGGACAATCCAAATTCAAAATTTATATTTATTTAGAAGTTAAAATTATAGTAGCAGAGCATGGGGTGAGTAAAGCAAGACGAAGGCTAGAAATGTTCTACAAAATAATAAACTTAGCATATGAATCCTTCTCACAATCAAAACTGCACTTCTTGAAGTCTAAACCCTCCACAGTTCGATCAATATTTTCCGAAAAAGTTTCAAGCTCTTTTTTTCTGTTATTCACAACAAACAATTGATTTTCTATCAACATAACTGCACCGTTTTTAGCGACGTTCTGTACTAATTCTTTGTCAAAAAATTTCAAATGAGCATTACCGAAATAAACCATATCAAAGTACTTTTTAAACTGTTCTTTGTGTCGCATGGAATCGTACACAGAACTAGAGATAATATTTACGCTGTCATCGATTGTGAAACATTTTCTCGTCGGTCTTGGTAAAAAGTCCAGACCGGAAACGTCTACAACCATATTTGTATCCTTCATGACAACGTTTCCCATGCAAGTATCGTTTAGCAGTTGATGGACGTATTCTTTTTTGTGTTCTATTTCATAAAATATTTGTTTCAAATTTCTCTCTGTTAAGTCTGTAGCTCTAAAGTAATTTTGACCATGGATGGACTTTAGGAATTTTTCTTCTTCGCATTCCAAGCCGAATGTAACGAAAGGTCCAGTTAACATGTCACCTAGAACAGACATTGAGTTTACAATTCTTATTATTCTAAATTATATAGAAGTCGTTACAATACAATGGTATACAGACGGCTCAAAAGCAATAGGAGTGTAAGGTCCTGGAACTAATCATTCCGAAAGCTGTCAAGCGGAAAAATCCACGCCATAGGAATGTGTGCACAGTTCAATATTGATAAAATATATAGAAGACACATTGGAATAAAAGTAAATGAAGAAGGGAGGGGCTGAAACACACTCTTAAGTACCGGAATACTTTTGCGGTTTCAGCTCCAATGTAGTATTGGGAGAAATACGCAAAGCCGAAAAGAAGAGCAGATCTGACCTTTTGGAAGATTTAGTAGGGCGTAGGCAAAGTTCGAGTCAAGTTATATGAACTGAAGCTGACGGTTTTCCAAAGGAGGCAAATAAAGTCAGAAGTCAGTTACGTTATATTGCATAGTGAGCAATAATGGCTTATGAAATTATCTCAATTTGTCGAGATTTTTTTAAAGGTCAATTAAATTACTATACTTTTCCAGAGAACATCAACATCGATTATTAATTCGACCCTTTCCTATGGCGTGCATTTCCGCTTGAAAGATACTTGGGGTTTTTCCCTAGCTTTCGGAGTGTTTGGTTCCTGGCCCGTACACCAGTTCCTTCTTGTTACTGAATTCCGTATCGAATATATTTGAAAATTTATACTTTTTCATCATATCATTGTGGCATATACCATATCTGTTTCTTGTCCTTTCTGCAGCACTTCTCACCACTATATGTAGTGGGATGAAGTTAAGAACCACTTTCATGGTCACCGTTGGACCGGTTTTCGTTGCTCCTGTAATTCATATACAGGATATTCTTTGAATTCTGGAGAGGTTGTATCTCGTCGTCAAAAGGCTAGTACTACCACTCCATGCAATGGCACTATAAGTGATGATTTATCTCACTATGGCTGTGTATATCCAGCTCAAGATCTTTGGGTTACAACCCCAATTTTTCGATTCCAGAAGAGAAGATCTGACCATTGGAAAGATCTAGCAGGGCTTAGACAATCAAAGATAAACCTGGGAAACTAAAACCAGGTGAGAACAAATGAATTTCTAAGACAGACTAAAACAGACCTTTGCCTATCCTATTTGTATAATATCGTTGTGTGTATCTTACAATATTATTACCTAAATATCCGTGATGTATAAAACCAGTCCCATTCGGCATTGTAGCGCATACCAACGACCTATTTGGCTTAGAAACTTCCGATTCCAACCAAGTAAAAGCAACCCCGTTACTTCTAAAATTCCTGTACTCCTGACTGCAAATCTGCTTTCCACCAATATCGTACAGCCGCATATGTAAGTCCCAATCGAAAGCTCCAATTTTTGAGTCATATCTAACACCCAAATACTTCCGAAGTCTTCTATCCCAACTGTCACAAATATTAAACTCATCTTTAGAACACCAAAAATTTAATAGGTTTTCCAAATAATCTCTTTCTTTGTATTTGATGTCTAAAGTTAAAAAATCCATCATTTGGTGTAGGTAGTCGTAGTTTGTGACCATTTTGATCAAATCTGTTGCGGTGGACTTTAAAAATTTGGCTACTGAAGGTCGAACCAAAGAATTGCCGTAAATCTCCATAAATATCTTCGTTTTTTGTGATAATCCTATCACTTCGTGGGGCTGCAGAGCTATATTCAGTAATAACAACTGTCTTGCTATTAATTCTACACAAATTTCAACTAGATAAAAGTTTATTTTCACATTTTTATGTCGATATTTCCGAGCTATGGTTTTGAGGACGTGTCTGCTATCGCTGCTTCCCACAATAAGTATATTTATCGTTTCGGGTACGTCACTTTTTAAAGACAAATATTCTTTTTGCAGATCTAAAGCTGGTGTTAAGCCCCAAAACATTTTTCTGTTATTTCAAGTTAAAAACTGACATCCATATATGATTGATCGATTAACTGTAGTCATAGAAACCATCAGGTTAATTTAATGGGAATTCTAGAAACAGGTAATGTCGATGGACAGGAACGGCTTTTGTATAGGTAGGTGGGATGTTTTAAATATTTTTATTAATAGGTTTGTTCCAACAAACTTGAGAATTAGTTCAGAATTGCACGGAGTTTGCGTAGATCAAAAGTAGCGTTCCAACAAGTCTAGAATTAGTTCTGAACTAATTCGTATATCGTTCCAGCAAATAAAAGAACTATACCAGAACTAGTTCAAGAACGATTGAAGTACCTAATTCAGTGTTCTGAATGAGTACGAAAGTCGGTACTATTAATTGCATGCATAAAAACATCCCAAACGGTTAGAGCAGGAACACAGAACCAGTCCCGAACTAGGGATTTCTAACGCCTGCTCCTAAAATAATTCGTAGCCAATACGGGAACTATCCGTAGACACTTTGCTGGAACATAATTTGATGCATCCACAATTGGTGGCCTACCTATGCTCAGTACTAAACCAAACTAAGTATGTGTGGGTGTCTAGTGCAGCGATTCCTGAAGTGGTTTCCGTTTTCTACCTATTTTTGGAAGGGTCAATTAAATCACTACACTTCTTGGTGAAATCAATAACGATTATTAATTTGATAGACAGATGATCGACCCTTTCCTATGGCGAGAGCCTTGGGGTTTTCCCAAGCTTTCGGATTGTTTCGTTCCTGGCTCGAACACTTCTATATACCAGTCCCTAATGCTTTTGAGCCGTCTCTATACCATTGAATGGCATTCATTCCAAGTCTGGTAATGGCGATGGGATGCCATTCCTTCTTGTTACTGAATTTCGTATAGTTATACTATATTTCATCATACAATCCTGTGGCCATATCTGTATCTTGTCCTTTCTGCAGCACTTCCCACCACCATCTAGGTAGTAGGATGAACTTTCGGAGTGTTTGGTTCCTGGTCCGTGCATCAGTTCCTTCTATAGCTTTTGAACCGTCTGTATACAATTGAATGCCATTATTTCCAAGTCTGGTAATGGTGATGGAATCCCATTCTTGTTACTGAATTCCGTATCGAATATCTTTGAAAAGTTTTACTTTATCTCAATCTTGTCCTTTCTGCAGCACTTCCCACCACTATATGTAGTGGGATGAAGTTAAGAACCACTTTCATGGCCACCGTTGGGCAAGTTTTCATAGTTCCTGTAATGCCTATACAGGCTAGTCTTTGAATTCTGGAAAGATTGTCTCGTCGCCAATAGGCTAGTTCTACTACTCCATACAATGGCACTATAATTGATGATTGGTCTCACTATGGCTGTGTATACCCAGCTCAGGAATATTGGGTTACAACACCAATTTTTCCATGCCAGGTTCCTGAAGACCATATTATAATAGAGCCCTTTTTACATTGTATGTAGGTAATCTCCTTTTCGTTTTTGTTCCATAGTAGTTTACTGTCTAAGAGGTAGTCTCGCACCATCAAGTTTAACGGTTTGGAGGTGGAGTTTTCTTTTTTTAGTGAATGCTATTGAGACGGTTTCTGTTTTTCATTCCTTATGCACAAATTCCGAGAACTGTCAATTATAGTCATATCGGCTATTGACCGAATATGGCGATGTTGCAACCATATTGGATGTGTCTTAATGGATATCAATACAGTACAGTTCATGCATATCTAATGATAAAATTGAAGCATGTTAGCAGAAAAAATACGTTTAAAAAATGGTTTTGATGTTGAGATTATTCGTTGGGTAAGTCTATCATTTTGGAAAGAGCTTACTTTGAAGGTGATATAATAAATTTGAATGAATAACACATAATTTGTGTTTTATTGAAATGAAACTGGTAGTTTTTTGGCAAAGTGAAAAAACTGACTATTTCGTCCCAATTTCACTCAGATATTAGATTAGATTTGATGGTGCCTAATCGGCCTATTCCACTGCGACCTTTTCAGATCTATCGTGGTCCTCTGAATCTAGATTACATTTTCCAGTAAGACTCTTTTTAAATAGCCAATTTTAGGCGCCTTAAAGTTGAAAATGACCTTTCTGAAGTCGCGGCGCTTATGGCGAGGGTTGCCAAAATTTTAAGTAAAATATTGATATTTGGATAGAGGTCAGTATCACAAACTTCGATTGTAGAAGTCACAGAACTGGGCACTTTCAAACTATTTTCTGCGGGCTCCCTTTTCCATTTAGAAACCCATAGCTGATACTCTGTAACGACTGTGGAAGCAGAAACCCTTCTGCTGCCTTCTTCACATTAAGAAGGTCTTCTTGTGTTTTATTCAAGCTGTGCCACAGTTGTGGTCACAGTCACAATGTGAAATAATCGCGGTGGGGTTGAGTAGGAGTGGGAAGAAGGCAAGAAGGATTTTCAGTTGAGCAGAGTGAGCTCTCATTCGATAATTACGAATGTTTTTGATTTCATTGCATAGACGTTAGCACACAATTTATTTAAAATGTTCGTATACCACCGTTAAATTTTAGTAGGTTTTTAGAAATTGTGGATTATTTGGGGGGGGGGGGGGGGTCATGACCCCTGTGACCCCCCCTCTCGGACCGCGCCTGGAATATATAATATATCTATCCTTTGTTTTAGACCTACAATTTCGGCTCCTACATCTACTTCTGTCTTGGAGCCGTCCGTATACCAGGTTGCCCTAGCCTGTATGGGTACACCTTTATTCCAGTCTTCACTACCTGGTATAGTTTATTTGGAACGTATTATTAAAGCTATATCTCGTAGCCGTTGCATCAATGGGTTGTTAAGTCATTAAGCATTGCTCAAGAAAAAGTTGTCGTTTCGATGGTATTTTAGGGGAAAAAAATTAAAACCTTTGGTATTTCAAGAGATATATTTTTGTTTAAAAATTTACAAACAAGTTACATTATAAAGTATCGTTTAATCTATATTGAAAAACAATTAAAAATTGTGCTTGTGTCACCAAAACAACAAAACTAATTATTTGAAATGGTCAGTGGAATACCAAATAGTAGAAACGACTTTATAATTTTAACATATTGACTAGGTACCTTAAACGTGAAAAAAAATCGATACAAAAATATAATTAGGCACGACAATATTCAGCTCAAAAAATATATTTTAGTATTTTTTTTTATTTAATAGATTCTTCGTTGATATTTGAACTTATATACACCTAAAAGAACCGTCCGAAAGTTATAACTTATTTATACAAAGCGCCCGTAAAGTCATTTTTTGCAAAAGCAAACAAATTTGGCGAAATTATCACTCTATGTATTATTCTTGTTTTATAATCTACTTAGATTGAAAAAAAAATATCCTGCCCAAAGTTTACAATTTTGTTATATGGAGCACCGTTTCGCGAATGTTATATTGACATACATGGTGTATAAAAAAGTTCCGATGATGACTATTCATACATTATTCACTGTATATATTCAATTACTAATTAAATAAGTAAATTAAAATAAAAATGGATTCATAAATGACTTTATGGACTTATTTATCTGTTTTTTGGGAAGTGATTTGGATTTAAAAGCATAAAGATAGTTCACTATAATAATAGTGCAATTCGCATTCAGTTGGCAGTAAACAGATAAAGGAAAACACTGTTTCCAATCCTACTGCCTTTGTAAGTTTTTCAAATTTTGTAAAAGAACACCAGAATATGATTCCATGGAAATCGGACTATAGCGTACGATTAAAGGCTTTTTGCAACATTGCTGGTTATTTTCGCATATGGATATCTCTATAACTGAATGTAAATTCTACTATAGAAACCAGTCTAAGCAATGGTCATTTGTCAAAAAATATAAATTAGTTGAAATCTTAAACTTTGAACTATAGTTCAGTTATGACGGCATTGTTGAGACTGCAGCTCGAAACAAAAGAGACAAAAAAAATTTCATCGTGTACAAGAGCTGCCGAAGAATGTCATGTTTTGGGTGGGCAAATAAGAACGGCCGTCGATTAAATCATTTCATCGGATTGTAGTAGATTTTGAATTTGTATCAACTACCACATCAACGTATCCAAGAAACAAGTTGAAAAAACTAATCCACATAAAAAGACAAATATGCTTCGAATTGGGGGTACTTTGAAAAATCGAAAAATATATAATTTCATTATCAAAAGAAATTTTTTAAAAAATTGTGGCAAAAGTGAAAAAAAGAGAGGAGGAAACGGCTACAAAAAATTCAAACTATTACAACGAGGAAAATTCAATGAAATTTCATCCCCAACGGCTAGCATATCGATATACTGAAAAATCCAAAGAGTCTGAGAATGGGAGACGTTTAAATCCTGCAAAAGTATAGACAAATTAATAACATTGAGAACGATTAGGCCGGTAGACAACAGTTTATCCTAAAGCTGGAAAAATGCGAATAAAAAACGTTTTTGCTCACCTAAAGTGATTTCTTGATAATAACATTCCATTCATGTAATAATCTCCTTAATAATAATACAACCACAAAATAAATTGTGATATCAAATTATCTGAAAATAAAAATATATATTTGATATGTTTCTTTTGAACTTTACTTTCGTCAATTCGCCACGGCTATTTTCAACTTGTTTCCTTTTTTAGGATGAAGGATTCTTCGGAATTTTTGGTAAAACGAATTTTTCTTTTTGATTTCTTTTCCGCACGGTTCCGGTTCGATGGGTGTGGACGGAGTAGGTGGGTAAGCGATTGGAATTTCCGTTGCGGGCGATTGTGGTTTCGTGTCGATTTTTTCGGGTCTGTCAGGAATGAAGTTGACGTGGTTGGTTACTTTCGTCGAATCAGTGCTGTAAGAAAAAAATTAACGTAAATATTCAGGCAAAACTCCATTTCGAACCATTTCACTTTTTCACGCATCTCAGTAGCCTGTGGACGATCATTTGAATCAAATTAATTGTCAGTTGGTGTATTCTTTGTTATGATTGTTACATTGACTGGTTTGTCTACCTCGATTAACTGCTACTTCAACTAGCAGTAGTATCAACCTTCATCGGAGAAAAAACTCAAACCGGACATTGTGAAACGCAAAATACCAGTTAACTGCCAGTTGAAACTCAAGTTAACTAGAGATTATAAAAGCAAAGCTTCAATTGTAGTTGAATATAAATGCAAATAAATTCAGTTCATTTAAAATAATTCCATAAACTGTCTTATCCTTCAGTAGTAGTGGAAACGTAGCTTTCTTGAACATTTCAAAATACTTAATTTTTTTAATGAGATGAGATGCAAAAAGAAGTTGAATGGAATATACTTACGTTTTTTTAGGCACTTCTTGGTTTTTTTCTTTCAGCGAAAGGTTGGATTTTGTGGATTTTTCTTTCAGTGAAAGTTTGGATTTTGTGGATGGAGGTATAGCAACTTTGACGGATCTATACAGTTGATCCCAAAAATTACCAAACGCCGATTCCAATCTGGAATAATTTAAAACATGGTATGCTTTTATCTGTAAAGGCATATCGTGATAGTCTCTGAGTATACAGGGAATTATTTTTCTCTCTTCTCGTTCTAAAAATGAAAAAATTAACAATACATTATCAACAGACATACCTTTAGATCTCCCCATATGAGATAGACAACTATTGAAAACTGACTGGTAGGAGTGTTCTACTAAAAAATCATTGGTAAATATCTTTTGAAATATTATCTTTGAGGGGTAAAATCCGAAATTAGGTAACATATATACAATACAGAACTAATAGGGTCATTTAGTAATAATTCTATAATAATTTTTTTCAAGTACCTAGGTAATTTCCGGAAAGATCTTTTCAACTTGAGTGCAAAAAAAATTATCCAAATTGGATGGGGATTGACCAAAACATTATAGTAAGAAAATCGCCAGGCAAATTAAACGCCGCCAATAGACAAACATCGCCAAAAATCAGAAACACCACCGTAAGATAGCGTTGGAAAGATCGTATGATTTTCAGAATAGAATACTTTGAATCATTGAGACTAGATATAGGGAGCACAAACTTGTATATGAAAAATGTCGAAAGTGTCCAGTGGTAAGCAATAAGTAACACATAGAGATTAGATGGTGCGAGAGTAGCTAGAGATTAAAAAGACAGAGTGAAGTCTACCGACCAAGTTAACCTAACAAAATCTCCGTCTATCGTAGTGTTTATATTTATAAAAATTAAAAATAAATTAACAATAATGGTAAAAACGTTTGTTGTGAAAAGTTGTCCAGCTAGACGTAAAATGATAAAAAATATACACCTCTGTCTCTGTCTTTTTTCTAGCCAACAGTACGTGAAATAATTTTTATACAATATTTAAGTCACTATTTATTACTTCTATAATTTTCTTAATAAATCAATACGTTAACCTCAACATTGAAAGCAAATGATTATATTTTGTCACACTCATTTTAAAGAGGAAGAGGATCATATAATAATATATAAACAGTTTCACAATAAAGGAGAGCTCAAGATATTTCCTACAGGAAGAAAAATACTAATAAATGAAGCTTCGCCAAAGATCGACCATCAATATATTTTCATACCAGCAAGTATCACTAATGAACAGCAAATGCCAAGCTCATGTTGCAATCCCTCTAAAAATGAACAGCTGTATCAAGTACATCCAGCAACAGGAATTATTATAAGATCAGGAAGTTTATAATAATTTAATAGATCAGAATTATCAGGAAAACAAAGCAACTGCACAATCCCTAGGGAATTTTAGAGATTTTTTATTTATTTTCACTGCTACCGCCGTTTTGGTTGTATGTAAAAAAACTAAATGGACTGGAATTTATGTTATATCGTATTTAGAAATAAAAGTAAATAGCTAGTGAAGTTCTTCATCAACAATTTTAAATCTTAGATCAATTTATTGATCTTTGTGCATACTTTCATTTGATGTTAATCTAGTTAAGTTTCCTTAATTGTATATTGATAAACTTAAAATTGCACATAAAAATTGTAAAACATCCATAAAATTCAATCACAAAAACTGGTTCTGATAAAGTGAGTTAGTTGTCTCAATACAAATAGGCCAGGATTTGACTTCTAAAATGGATAAATGTAGTAGGTGTAAAGAAGATTATGAGCTAAATCAAGTTTTTTCCATAGTGATAGTTGCAAAAAGTGATTTTGTGGTACATGCGGTGACTTAACAAGTTCTGAAATTAAGTGTTTATTGCTCAAAAACAAAAGGAAACTAATCTTCTTGTGCGATGATTGCGAGAGTGGTTTTTGGAAAGTGCCTTCTCTGAAGCAAGAAATTATTGAACTAAAAGCTAGCATAAATGAAATTTTAGATAAAAAAGAAATCTTCTTTTGACTCTTAAGAGATTATTAACGAAATGTTGGAACGACAAAATCGAATGAACAATGTTCTTATTTTTAATATTAAAGAAACTACAGGAGCAAATCGAAGTGATAGAATATCCGAGGAGGTTACTTCTGTGAAGGAATTATTTAATAGCGTGGAAAATCTTGGATCTTTTTAAACATTAAGGATAGGAAAGTTTATGCCTGGAAAAAATCGCCCTTTGAAGGATATGTTTAATAATAGGGAAGACACCCTTAAAGTGTAAAAAAATAAAGTAATGATTGGAAAAAAGGTAAATGGAATTAAAATATTTTCTGACCAAACAATAAAACAAAGAAACTATTTTAAAATGATAAAATCGAAGCTAGATGAAATGAAGGCTAATGGTGATGACACCAAAACAATTAAGTATGTAAACAATATACCTCAAATAGTAAATAAAAACAATTTTTACAAAAATAAGGTTCAAACTATCTCAAAAAACTAACTAATTTTACCTATTTGTCTAAATGTTCCGATTCTATATAATTCAGATAAATTTTATAGCTTTTCCAAAAAATGAAATAGACTTAGTTACTACCAATCAGTATAGATAACTTAATAATGAAGCGTTGCATAATATTAACTTAAATTTGTTAGATTGCAATTTTATGCTTGACTGTACCGCCGTTAATTTGGTGTATGATGATATTCTAAAAAATTGTAAATCAGTTGTAGATCGAATAGCTCCTATTAAATCATTTATTCATAAAGTTAATGATTTACCTTGGTATGATTATGAAGTAAAGGAAAAAACTCATGAGAGGGACAAAGCCTATAAAAATTTCCAACGAAATCGTAGTAATGCAAACTGGCAAGTATAAAAAGAAAAAAGGAATATTGTGGTAAACTTAATGAAAAATAAAAAAAGTTGCTTCTATTTTAACAAAATTGATCAACATGTTAATAATCCTCGGTTGATGTGGAAAACGTTAAAAAAATTAGTTATGTAATCCTAAAAATTTTAATTCTAACTATTTTAATGGGATTCAATTTGAAAATGATGGTAACATTAAGGTAGTAATAGAATACATGGAAATTGCAAAATATTTTAATAATTATTTCGTGAATAGCATACATCAAATTATCGGTGGTATTGGGAATCGTAGAGCTTTCTAGCCATTTAACAGGGCAAGAATGTCTTAATTTCCTACAAAATGTTTTACCTGATTTAATAGATGAGGTTCCCCTGATGATTCGAGAATGTCACACTACTTTATTGAATTTTAAATTACTTAATATAAATGAGTTAGGAAATCTAGTTAAAGAGTTGGACAATAAAGGACCGACAATTCCTGTTTTGAATAGTAAAATTATAAAATCATAATTTGAGGTCATTGGTCATGTATGGTTGCATTTAATAAACATTTCTCTCCAGACTGGTACATTCCCAAACGCATTAAAAACTAGTATTATCACGCCTGTTGAAAAAGTAAACAACACCAATAAAAGTTGGGAATTTCGACCAATTAATACTTTACCACATGCGGAGAAATTACTTGAAATGGTTGTATATAAACAATTATTAGAATACTTTACTCAAAATAATATCATTTTTGAATATCAGTCTGATTTTAGATATAAACATTCTTGTGAATCGGCATTACAGTTAACTTAACTGTTACTGAATGGAAACAAAATAATGATGTTGGTAAATACACGTTGGCAGTATTTTTGGATTTACAAAAGGCTTTTGAGACAATTAATAGAGATATTTTGTTGAATAAATTGTTTCAATATGGTATTAAAGGCAAAGTCTTAGATTGGATAAGAAGCTATCTAGATAAACGTTCCCAAGTTACAAAATTTCACAGTGGTTTCTCTTCAGATGTGCTTGTCAATAACGGAGTGCCTCAAGGTAGAATTCTTGGACCTTTACTTTTCATTATTTATATAAATGATATAAACAATCACCATGAATGTGACTACATACACCTATTTGCTGACGATACACTTCTTTCAGTCAGTAACACAAATCTACAACAGGCTATTGACAGTATGAATCATTCGCTGCAAAGAATATCTTTGTATTGTAAAATTAATAAACTAAAGCTAAATTCTAGTAAAACTAAAGCTATGATTATTGCAACAGCTTATAAAGAGAAGCAAATAAATATTAATAATATCGATATTAATATAGATGGCAATATACTAGATATTGTTAAGGAACTGAAGTATTTGGGTGTTATACCAGATTGTTCTTTAAATTTCAATGCCCACTTTAACTATATTCATAAGAAGATATTGAAAAAGATGTATTTTGTTTCTAGTCTCAAAAAATTTAACCGCCAAAACTAGAATAACTGTGTATAATACGATAATAAGGCCTCACTTTGAGTATTGTGCAACTGTTCTGTATTCTTTTGACCTAAATAAAATACAAATTTTACAAAAGCTTCAACATAGAGCTATGAGAATTATTCTTGGATGCAACCGTTACACGTCAACTAAATGGATGTTTGAATCTTTACAGTGGCTTAACATTAGAAACAGACTCTTTTATTGTGCTATGATATTTATTTTCAAGATACTGCATAATTTAGTACCTATCTATTTTGCAAAGTTCGTTCAGTATAATAATGAAATTCATCAATAAACAACTAGAAGTAGTAATCAAATACACATATTTAGACAAAATATGGCCAATACTTCAAAAATACTTTTATTTAAAGGACTAGACTAGATGAATATAACAAGTTATCTAAGATTATAACTCAGTTGAATAGTATAACAGTTTTCAAAACTGCATTATTGTGTTATATTAAAGAAACTTTCAAGTGAAAATTATATATTATCTCTTCTGAGTATATACCTACTGTAGTATTGTATTGTATTTTGTAATTTTATATGTTGTAATATGTAATATGTTGATGATGATATCTTTCATCTTATTTTTTACATTATGATTGTAAACTATCTATGTATCTAAAAAAAATATACATATTAAAGGGAATTCATCAATTACTGTAAGTATTTATTAATGTACAAGTAAATATATTTAGTTGTCTTTTTTTGTAACAATAAGGGATTTTTGACAGTAGTAATTTAAACAAAAACAATAAATAATGTGATATGGATTCCTCCACCTCCATCCACATACTCGCGAATTACACAGCAATTCAGAATCCTAGGGCAGAACATCTAGGAGATTACTGGATAGAAGAGGGACATTTAACTAAGTTAAATCCTGCAGATATCCTAAAATTTCTCTGGGAAATGAGACTAAAGGAGATGCTAGTCTCCAAGACTTTCCTCAGGAACTAAGTAGAAGTAAGGGGGCACAATAGATCTTTTAGGGCTCAGTGTAAGTCACCCCAATATACATACAAACATCAACACTTGTTATCACTTGGATTTGTATGCCATGTTTTTTTATGATAAAGTAGTACCCACAGAATGCATCCAAGTACACGGCATCCATTAGTTAATTGTTCTAGTTTCGTGAAAATTCTAAGATTTTCAATATCCACTGTAGCGTCGATTATCAAGTTTGGGTCTTGGGGAATAGCCTCACTCTACTTGTTTTTCACATGAAACTCGATGGTGAAAACGGCTTCCATTTGAAATAATGAAGCCTACATGTGTCATGGGCTACTGGTCTATAATCTGCCATCACATAAACTGTCGGGTATAGAAAAATCAACAGATTATGCTTGTATTAGACTTTTCAACAAATTACCAGTTAATATCAAAATAGATGTATATAAAGGAGTTCAATAAGATGTTTTCGATTAAGCTCTAAATTTAGAATATTTCATAGTTGGAGAATGTCTTTAGGTGGACCTGTAGGAGGGACAAGAAAATCTACTTTTGCTTTTGAATTTTTTATATATTTATATTTTTTAAATGTTTTTATTGCACTTGCATATTGATATTATGAATCTTGCAAATAAAACTCTTTCTATTTATAATTTTTATATAAACCATAAGTCATACATTTATTTTACTGAACATATACATTTTTTATTATGATACTCGTATATATAGCAAAACAGTTCTTATATGACAGGACACCACACTTTCCGCAAATTGGTTTGGTCCTTTTCTGCATTCCACTTATAGCACAACGAGCACATCTCCTTCAAGTTTGAAATAACCCTCTTTATAGTTTGTTTCATAGGTGATGATAGCCATGATGAAAACTAAACCAATCACAATTTGTATATTTCACCATCACTATCTTGAATTTGTCTTTCTTGGAACAAAAATTGGTGTTGGTTCTGACCATATAATTGGTATTATTTAAGAGAAGTACCTTCTTCATTGGATTCACTTTCGATCAGAACTTGTAACTCTTTGATGTGCTGAGAATGGTCTCAATGACTACTGCACAGTGACACATTAACCCCTTCTGAATTTTCTTTGGATTTCATTTTTACTCATCATCTTTTTCAGGGCATTGTCTGTAACAACATAAATAATCAGTGACTTATGGGTACATATTTGTGCAATTATTCACATAATATGTAGAAGTGTAAAATTTCTTTATTGTTTTCATTAGTATTATGCAACATAATTATATAATGATATTGAAGAAACTTACCTTTAAACAAACTTAGCACCAGCTATGTGAAATACTTATTTTTTCCTCGAAATTTGCTAAAACCAAACATAAAAGGTAACCTAATGCAAATAAACAAACCCTCCATTTACGTAACCTAAAATAATTTACCACCTCGTCCCTACTCTAAAAATTTTTGACCCTTTAGCTATACTAGTGCCACCAATTTAACACCTTTCGACGGATACTTTTTATATACACTTTGTGTTCCTTATACCTAGTCTCCATGCTTTGATTACTTTCAAGAATCAAGAATCCTAGTATTCAAGTACAAACAATTGAACTGTTTACCATACATTTTGAGTGTCGAGATTATACATCTATTCAAAATATTTTTTTGATCTCTTGAAAAAGGTTTCTACTTTTACTTTACAGAAAATAAATACATAAGCAAAGTTAAATGTAAAAACAACAATATCACCATGTGTGAAAAAAGCACACATACAAATATATATTTTCAAGGAACTCACCAATTCCATCCATTTGAGCTAAGGTATAAAAATATTTATTTGAAGGACTTTCCAAAAATGAAGGTGAAACTACTACAACCACTCTATTGCACCTTGTAGATATCAATCTAATCACAGAGTCATAGTTAGATTCTCCTCCAAGTACATCTCTGTCTTTGACACACAACTTCAAGCTATATTGTCCTTCAAGTGTTTGTATGATATCAGTTGCGAAGCCAATATCATCATCATCAAATAAAACGAATGCATCATAAGTTTGTGGTGGAAGACCTGCTCTCTTACGTTCATAATCATCATAAGTTATAATGTCTCTGTCGTCAATTTCTATTCGAGGGACTGTGAAGCCTTCAGGATGTTCCTTATAATATTCTGCATCTTTCTCTGAAAATAATCGAATGGATAGCTGAATTTGGGTTTTTTTTTTAATATAAGTATTGGTATTACCTATTAATAGAGTAGCATCATCTATCACATCAAATCTATCTAAAATTTGCAAGTATGATATTAATTTGGAGGTAGTACTTTCATCACCATTTTTCTCTAACCACAGTTCTAACACTTTGCTTGTTGGATCACTAGTTCGTTCGATGTTTGGTATTTTTTCACCTCCTATACCACATAATTCAGCAAGTCCATACCAATCACTAACAATGATAAAATTGCATGACAAAAGTATTTGATGAGTATTTAGCTTTAGTATATATTATTCCATTTTAATTAATTTATTATGCAAAAGGGGACTCTTTGTTAGAAGACAGAAAAATGTATTTACATTAGCAACAAATGAAGATACATTTTGTTATGAAAGCATGTCCATATCTAATGATTGAATAGGTAGGTAATTATAGTTTAGTTTGTCAAGATGTTTACATTAACTGTAATACAAATATCCAAATGAAGAATTCAACAGGAAAACAACTCTTAGTAAAGTAATGTGAGATTAATATAATTTTTAATATCTGAATAAGGTAATGTTGGTTTTTCCATTACAATGTAAGTATTACAATTTCGGGGTTATTTTTATAAAAAGATTTCTTTCATTGCAGAAATTATTTCAATATCTCTCAACGAACATAATCTGGTTCAATACGAATTAAAATAGAAAAATTATTTAACAAAACATGACAATACAGCTGATTAGTTTATTATATTGTTAGGTACAATTGAAATAACATTTCTTGCATTGATTTTATTTTGTTACGTTTAATGCTTACCGTGATTGACCATTCTCGTTGGTTATTATTTTTCTAGGGTTTAATAAGGCGGATATCAGGTCCCTAGTTTCCTTTCTTAAACATTTTATGGGTATGTTGCTCATCTAAATAAAAAGACTAATTGATCACAATGTAACATTCTTTTGACATAAAAAACGTACCTTGGTATTACAAACTAATTGGACGAATAACAAACTAAACTGAGAGCAAACGTTTTTTCATTTCGATGTAGGAAAATAAACTATTAAGATGAACACAAAAAAAATTTTAACTTTTTGACAACTGTTAACTGTTTAATATCTCCACCAATTGACATTTAATTGATGGTTCACGACTATTCCATAGACAACCATTCTATCAAACGTCAGTTATCATCAAAAAGAAGTGCAAGTTAAATTAATATACGAAATCTCCATTATCTGACCTTGAAACAGGAATGGGATTCCGTGTACTATGGAATTCCACAACGACACGTCGCTTTCGATATTTCGTCGTATACCGTTCTCTACGGGACAAACAGGGTGATCCAATTAAAATTACTGAGAAAATGATGTACTTGAGTTTTTACTCACTATGTATTTGATTTAATAAATATTAACAGATTATTAATGTTTATGAATTTTGATAATCATTAAAAAGCTTTGATTTCAGTAAATTTTTAGTCTTTTACTCTTATCCAATTAAGTATATAGAGTGTTACGATTTTGACGGAAAATTGGTTATAACTTTTCAAATAGATACCTTGTATAACTTCCTTATATTGTTGTAATGGGGAAGTGAAGCATATTTCAGTTTAAAAGTAAAATATAGGGTGTTTCATTTAAAAAAAAACATAATTTTGATCTGTCACCGAGTTATTGAACACATTGTAACTAATTTTGAAATATGTGAAGCTTAAAGCTGCCTACAATTTTTATAATTATTTTTTTTTTGGTATATTTAATGATAACAGACCTACTCTGAGCTTTATCACACTATAATCAATCCTGTATTATGGTTTTCGTTATTTTAGAAATTAATATTCGATATTTGTATATTGCTGCTGTAGCCTTTTCTTTTATATCCGAGTTATATTGTTTATATGAAGGAGTATATGTATAAATGTATATTGGGGTGACATTCACTGAGACCTAAAAGATCTATTGCGCCCCCTTACTTCTACTCAGGTCCTTCAGACCTATTTCCCGGAGGAATTTTAGCACCTAGGTGTTAAATTATTAGTCCGTATATGGTTGATAGACTATATTTTTTAGACAATGGTAAAAGTAAAATAAGAAGACAAAAAGATTTTGTTCTGGAATTCGGAGAGAACTAACATCTGAATAATTATTATTAGATTTGTCTATAATTTATTAAAGATATATATGTGTTCGATACTGCTGATCCCTGTTCTGTTATCTCTCAAGTTTAATTCAGAACAGTACTGTCAAAAAGGCAAATATAGGAACAACAATTATATTAGCTATGGTAAAAGTAGAGTTAAATATTTAACAATAATACACAAAATATCATATACAACAACCAAAGCAATACAAAACTTATGAAATTAAATACGTACCTATCTATAAACAAATATAAGCAATCGTTGTCCATCACGGCTGGAAGTTGCCCCTCTCGACTGGACGTTATTCTTCCCTCTATCGGTAGAAAATATAATCTACCGGTTAAAATATTCACAGCCGATGGAAAATATTTCCCGCCGGCGGGGGAAATCACAGACAAAACTAGAAAATGCGCCCGCCCCTGCATGAAAGCTGGATGTATTCTCTACCGGATGCTCTAAGCCCGAGTTTATCTTTACTCTAGCAAAGTTCAGATATATAATTTACAAACAGGATAAAATAAATGCAAACTTATCAATTATAAAAAAGATATGTGTTTAATATCAATGAAATATTAACATTTGCATTTTTTTATAAGAGCCGAAAAATTGAAACACGAATAACAACAAATATATTTTTACATACAATATTTTATAATTAAAATACTAATACCCCTAAATCACCACTACTTTACCACCCCCTACAAGACATTCACATTTTAAACCCATGCAGCTAAAAAAAAAATCATGTAAAGAAAACTGTACCAAATATTAATGAAAATTCTGTAGCTCCAAACTGCAAAGTCTCTTTTGTAACCTAAAAAATCCTTTCCTAATAAGAATTTTAAAACAAAAAACAAAATTAATAAGAAAAATTTTAATGTAAACCCTAGGATGACATAAAAAAAGTAAAATTATATAAGTTAGGCCTATCAGCAAGTAAAATAAATGCACATATTCCAAATAAATCCATCCCTAAAAAAATTCCGGGAACAGAAAATCAAACAAAATTAAAAAATGTACGAAAAATTTGATGACATCTATGAAGCCTGTAAGAGAAGTGTTAGTGTGCTGAAAAGGAAGCGCTGAAAAACATTGTCATTAATAAATTACCAAGTATAGCCATTTTGCATATACCAACTTAGAAATTTACGATATTTTGATAACCCATACTGGGCAACTATTCCCCCTCCTTGTCAACCCATACCCATTCGACAAACGGAAAACACTTAAGTGTACTCGCCCATCTGGATGACTTAACAAGAGATGAAGAACGAAAAACTGTTGAATGGATCATAAAAAAAGCTATAGAGCGGGGTTACTTTACAGCACTTTTACACTTTTTTGTCGATTTGGCCTATTAATAATTTCTTTGCCGCCGTATAGTTGGGATATATGCTGTATATAGTTCCAACGTGTTACTGTGACAAACTAAATTACACCTAGGTACAATGGTTTAGATTTTTTTAAAAAGTTAAAATCTGTGTAAAGTCACCAAGCTACGGTGTGTCTTTACACGTCTACTAGAAATAGCTGTAAATCCACAATAAACCCAGTATATATGAGCGTCTTTTCACAAAATATGTGTTTTTAAAAATTTCAAGCATTAATTTCACAAAAAAAAACATTAATTTTTATAAAAATAACATCTTTATTAGGAAAAAACAAAAACAAATAATAGGTATTCTTACAGAAAAAAAAACAAAATAAAACGGTATATTCTACAAAACTTAAGTTTTACGAAAGCAAAAAGGAAATAAAACTGTACATTTATAAAAATAACATAAAAAACAAACAAAATCATATTCTGACAGAAAATACAAAAATAAAAATAACCTACTTATAATATCCTACTTTAGTTTAAGTCACTAAAATGGCCTTAGGTTTATTCATAAATATAAAATCACAGGATTTAACAGCCTTTAAAAATTGTACTTTTTGGTATCTATATCAAAAAAATATATTCCCTTTTTTGAAATATTGGTTGGTAGTGCAACTAATTTAAAACTGAGACGTGAGTTGACTTCAAGAAAACGAGGAATTTTTCAGGTACCATAACAAACGTAATTTAAAATATTCTAAGATAAATAAAGTAGGAATAAAAATTTCATATAAGTTTAGAATTGCATTACTATAGTGAGAAGTGTAGATAAAGCACATTTAAGAAAACTGAAAGTAAAGGTGAACAATGATTTGGAAAAATACCAGAGATAGTTGATAAAGAATAAACTGCAAATTAAATTGAAAAAAAACTACCGATATGCTCTTTATGCAGAAAAATATTAATTCAGTAAATATATGCAGATAAAAATAGAAAATGAAATTATAAATAAGGTGGATAGTATGAAGTATTTGGAATTATTCTTGGATGGGAACATAAAACGAAGTATACAAGTACAACAAAAAGTGGTGCAATAAGTGACTGGAGCACTCTACCAATGTAAGGATTACTTAAACTTTGAGACATTGAAAATGATGTATAACATTATTTCCTACCAATTATCAAATACCCAATTTCAGTGTGGGGGCACTGTTAGGATAACATTAATGAATAAAACACAGAATTCAAAATAAGGTAGTGAAAGTTGTGTTCAGCTTCAATTACAGAACATCACCAAATGTATAGTTATCAAAGGAACTGGTCTTCTTCTTCATTACCGCTTTTTTTGTGTTTGTTGTTTTATTTTCAATAAAGTATTATATCCCAAGCAAGTTGATTGCGATTTTTATTATTTATTCAGTTCAATGAACAAAATCTATAATTCATGCTTGGTTTTTCTTGTTAATAATATAAATTTCCAAGTAAAATATTATTTTCAAAATATTTTTACATTAAGTTTTACTTACATTCCAAATATCAATAAATGCGTGACAAAGTAGAGCCATAATATCCTAAAGTGAATTAAGTTTACGTCCATTAACCAATTTGAGAATGGACAGCAATTAATTATTATTGTGTAAACAATTAAGGATAGTGAAATATCTCAGGTTACACTCTAAAAGCATTACTGATCGTATAAAAATAATTATCTACGTAAAGAATTCCAATTGTATTATTAAGATGTCAATAAGCGTCTTGAAAATGGCGCTGCACAATATAAAAAGTTATTTCGAAAATGGCGAAGAATTTACGTTAAAAATGGGACAGATATTTTGTATTATACCGTGGCACAAGAAGGGTACTTCAGATTTATATCGACCTGTATTAAACAAAATTTTTGCTTTGGTGTATTTACTCATTACAGTTGTTGGTATGTACTGGTTTCTTATGAGATATGATCATTTCTACTGCTTCAATCACTTTGATTGTATCCTGTCCTTTACTAGTGAAACTATCGGCATATGTTTTACGGCGCAAGTAAGTATACATATATATATATGCATAAATGTCTTCTTAATATATTAATACACGGTTTAAACTTCAATAGTTTAAAAAAGCACATCTTTCGTGGTTCTGTCGTCCAATGAGGTTACGGCTACAGTTTCTTGGTATTCATGCGGTGTCCATCAAATCTTGCATTTTAGAAAAGCGAGAAACGATCATCAGCGAATATTATTCAGAGTTTTTGGACAGATTCAATATTGATTTGATGCAGATATGACCGCATTTGACGAAGAAAAGCGTGCCGTTCCATCAAAACAATGCACAGATGCACCACGGCAAGAAAACATAAATTTCATCCATATTCTCCTGATTTAGCTCCCTGTTGCTATTTCCTATTTTCAAACTTGATGAAATGGATGGACCAATAAAAGTTTTGGGTCAAAATTACCATTTCCAAAATTTATGATGTCTGCTTTCTATGGCTGTCCACTGACTTATCAAACTACCCATCTGTTTTTTGCAGGTTCTAGTCTTTTCCAACTTTGTCAAACTGAACAGATGGAAAAAATTATTACAATTGGTGGCACAAACACAAATACAGACGTCTCGATTGATGCTGTGCATCATTTTGGGTCATATATTTTTCTTCATAACTAGATGTTATTATCATTGGTTTAAAATGGATCACCTCGAATGGTTTGCAACGTTATACATACCCTACGAAGTAGCTCATCATTATTATTTCCTTCTATCAAGTTTAATAATTTGCCATTACGTTACAACTATACAAAATGGATTTAAACAAGCAGTGGATCTTCTTAAAATGTATAGTAAGAGTAACATAACCGATATAGAACTGGAGGAGAAAATAAGATGCATTGGAAAGAATTGCAGATATCTATTTAAAATAGGAGAGAATAACAATGACATTTTTGGTTGGACTGTATTGTTAATATTTTCAAACGGCATAGTTCAAGTTCTTCGGACAACGAACCTACTGTTATTTTTACTTCAAGGATCGCATCTAACTCTGGGTCGTGTTTTTCTTTTTTACTGTAAGACTGTTTTATGTTTTGTAAGTATATTTGTCTATTAACTATATACACGCACCACTAAATTTTTTTATTATATTTTCTCCAAACATCAAGCGGCAGAATAATACCGGCCAATCATAAGCCTTGAATGAAGTACAAAAGTAGTATTAGCGTCATCCATGGTTATAAAAGAAAATCAAAGATACGTTCAGTTAATTTCAGAGTTTTCCGCGACTCGTCCTTGTTAGTTATCTGTAATTCGCTAAGGGTGGGATTATCAATGCCCGGTTAAATCTGTCAGCTACGTAGTCCTCAGCAATCTCTAGCCAACAGCCAAAGTCTCGGTTACATTAGAAAGCGTTTATCAATACACCACATGACCGACAGGTAGCTAACTGGAGTGTAATTGAGCATTTAGCAACCTTGTCCGCGATATCAACGTGGGTGTAATATAGTCAGAATGTAAATTTCTCATTCTAATTTGATGTGAGGAGGATCACCCTTTACATGAAATATAGATATTTTAAATTTTACTCGCATTTTTTGTTATAATACACTGAATCAAAAATATAGAAGTACCTAATGGTTTTTTATTTTTGTATGTTACCACAAACTTACTCTGGCAACACCGTAGGTAATGTCACTTGTCACTGTCAAAATTGTGGTGGTACTGTTATTTTTATTTATCGATTGATTTTGGTCTGTGTTTATGTATGAATTGCTTGCTTTTGTTGGTTTTGAAAAATGTTCACTAAACAAAAAAGATTTCCTAGTTTCACTGAGTCAGAGCGACAATTATTAATAAAAGTAGCCGTTAATGAATAGTTATTATTAATTAGACGCTACTAAACTACTATAAATAAATCAAAATGGAAGCTTTTCGATTTTGCCCCAAACGATGATAATGAAATGAAATGAAACATCAACTTGGTAGTGGCAGATAGGATAGCCGAAAGTTTGACTGCCAGCTAATATAAGCTGGCAGTTGATAAACACATTGGCCAACAACTAAGATTTAGCCGAAGGCTACAATATTTAACCGAGCATTGATAAACCCGACCTGAGGGCGGGTTGTATCACAATTGGTTAACTCACTGGTTACGAAACAAATGTTAGTTAGTTGCTGGTCACGTAACTGACATTTTTGTGGTATTGGTAGAACTGACACCTAAGTTCATGATGTACTTTGACGTTGTTTGTCGATGGTGATATCGACATATTGCTTAATTTCTCTTGGAGTTGGTTAGTGCTTTGTGCATATTTTGTTTAAATTCAACTTAAATATAAATTTAGTTGTGTTAGTTTTTAGGTTTACTTTAAAATTTCATCTAATCCAGAATTCTACAAACAGCAACTTCATAACCCCCACAAAATATAAATATTTGATTGTGATTATCCCCACTCTATAAGCAAATGTCAATACATCAATCTACACAAAACGCCAATAAAATAACCGTTCTGTGACAAAACTTGAGATTAACCAGCCGATATCAAGAAGTAAGAAAACTTAGTTTTAACCAATGTTTAATCACGATACTACGACCTATCACGGAGTAACCAGTGGTTAGGTTACTGCGATACAACCCGCCCTAAGTGATCCAACTTCTCACCGACAAACTCATCGATTAACAGCTGTAAAACTACGAAACGTGAGTGTTTTCATGACCGGATTTTGAATGTGTTTCACACATAATACTCCGTATTATATTATTTAAGACACACGCCAAGATCGGCGAAAAGAACTATATTCCATTTTGTGGGCTGATTCTGTTAATTTACCAATTTGAGTTCGTACTCCTTATATCTAGCCTCCATCCAATTAATGCTGGTTATCGCTAAACCCTCAACTATTATTGGTCATAGTTGTTGTCATACAAGGTTTGTTTCCAACTGGCATGTATGAACCGTTCTGGAATTGTATCGAATTTGGGATGGTTCTTGAACTAAATCAACATTTTTGATATCAGTTCCAACAATTTTCGGGACAAGCAAGGAATCGCCTATCATCACCCATTCCAGTTCGTACAGTTTTTGTACCGTCCCAAGAACGATACATAGTCAGTTGGAATGCTGAAGAAATACAGCACTTGCTCGAACGATGCCTAGAACGGTTCTATCGCCAGTTGGAAGAAACCTATTATCAATTTGTCTTTGTTTCAACCACAAAACTCAACACTACTTCTGTACAAATTGATTCGACGTAAATAATGTATCCACTGCTCACATATAGGCAAATACTATCAACAGTTTTCACATGTTGCAATCTGGCAACGTCACTCGTGCTTACTCCCTGTATGTTTGAATTTACCGCTGAAATTATAGAATAGTATATTGTGGTCCAGTGTTGCAAGCTGTTTCCTTTCGTTTTCCCGGCATGTATATTGTTAATAACTTCGTAATCATTGCGTTGATATATATATCTTGTCAAATTCATCAATTAACAGTTGGTCGACTTAGTTTTTCGATAAAATAATTCTTTTGCCTTCAAAGAGTATAATAAAATTTTAGAAAAAACGCATTTTCAACATAAAAAGTCTTGTAAATACCACAAAACTATGAATTTTGAACTGAAATTTCAGGAAAGTATTCTCAAAGACCAATTTACTGGAAAAACATTTACAAGAGCATTACTTGGAGGGCCTATTCAAAAACCCACATTCTAAAACCAAAAGGTACTAATAACTCGACTAACTGAACGTTGTAATGATGACCAATCGATTCAGGGGAAAATTTTGCATGAATAATTGAATTTTGAATCGATATGTCCAAGCATTAATTAGTATACGAAAATTTTCAAAAATTCTGTCACAATGCCTATCGCACGACAACTACCTTTAATCACTTATTAAAGAAAAAATGTATTGATTTTAGGGGGAGTCTATTTACATAATAATCAGCTGTGAATCTTCGTCTAGGGCAAGTGGAAAAATCAGATTGGTTTGTCATAAACTTCAAGAAAACGTTCACATAAAATCTTCAGCTAGAGAAGAATTCTTCAAGTTGGCCACTGTAGTAACCACTTTTTCCCCAAAATTAACGGCGGCGAATTTTTTCATTATCAATCGAGGAACGCTTCTAGGTATTGCCAACTTGTCCACAACTTATTTGTTGGTAATTTTACAGTTTTATATGAGGGAAAACCTGGAGGCGAACAATCATAATATAAAAAAATAAATAATTATTATTTGAAATAAAATGTACTTTCATTCGTTTTTTTTAATTAATGGGCTCACCAAATAATGGAAACTTGTATAAAGTCAAGGTGCATTTTTAATTAATATAATATTCGCCTAAGCGCTTTCGCCCGTTAAGGCATTTTCAGAGCTCTAAAAATTTTTAAAGAAAAAATACATACTTTGCCTTTATGCAAGATTCCATTTTGTAATAAATTTCAACCTCACCACTTTTAAATAATAAGGAGCCGGAATTATAGGTAAAGACAAAGGATAGCTATTCCAATAGGATTATCTGACGACGTCAAAACTTTCCAATTCACCACTGCATTGAAGAACTACTGAAAAGAACATATCATTCAGTTGCCATCTTTACATGCAGCAAAGTTGAAGGCTCATGATTCCATGGAGGTCAATTCTAAACTACTTAGTATTGGATTGCGTATGTGCCTTAATGCACCCGGAGATGATCGTTGCAAGTCACGGTGGTATCAAATTGACAATAAATGGCCACAAGAAAGTTGGTGGCACACCGAAATTTCTGGAATCGTGGAAATCTCACCAGGACAGACAGGCGAAACAGTTCATAAAAGGACATTCGCCAAAATTTAAGTCAGACTTAATAAGCAAAAAATAAGAAAACTGTCAAAGCTGTATTAAGTCTGCTAACAGAGCACTGTAAGTTTAATAGGCACGGAAAGCTAATGGTGTTGACAGACGAAGCTATGTCCAGATTCTGTCACCTCAAGATGGAAACTGCAGATCTATGCCAGGTAATCTAAACAATAAATATTGAATATTTTCTTTTATTTAAACAATATTCAACTAGTTATTAAAAAATTATAAAAACTTTAATAATTCAATTTCAGGAATAAAAATCAATAAAAAAGTATATGTTAGTGTCAAGAAATCACAATTTAAAAAGGAAGTTCTACTTAATATTTTTAGAAATAGCATTCCATGAAATTGTGTTATTGTTTTGAAATTCAGAAAATACACTGTAGATGTAAATTTTTTCATAAAACTAATTTATTTGCATTGCATACTTTCACTTATCAATAGTGTAAGTTGCTATTCAAGGTGATAAATTTGAATTTTTTGTAACCAAGCTTGAATAATTGACTAGATGGATAAAGTGAGTACCATTTGAACAAAATATATTTACATGAAAGGTATAGATAATTTTGTGCACTAAGACAACTTTTTTTTTCATGATCATCAGATTTCGATAAAATCGTTATTGTTAATTATTTGTGCAAATCATGTGCACTAATCACGATTTTTGGGCTCTTATATATTTTGCTAACACAAATCTTTTAATTATCATCTGATTTCAATGAAACTATTGCTACAATTTTGTGAAATTATGTGCAAATTCCATGATAATTACAATTTCATTTGATTTTCTAATTTTTCAAGGCAAAAATGATTGAATATAGTTAAATTGACCTTTACATCTTTTGATGCGTTATTTTAGATGGTACAAGAATTGAACAACCAATTTTTTTTTCAATTCTTAATGAACAAATGATCAAAAATAGCTAATTGAATAAATAATGCAATCAAATTCCAATTTATAAAAATCGGGAGGTAGTTTTGTAGAATAAATACAGGTGGTTTTTTATCACCAAATTATTAACTTGTTATTGTTCCAAAAATTAAAGGTTGGACAAACCGTTTTCTTTTTCAAAAATTTGATGTGAAAATATTAGTGTTAGTTTATCAAACAGCTTGGCGATCATGACATGTATTTGTCAAAATATGTGATAAACAAAAAAATTGAATAGACAAACTTTACGATGACAAGAATTGCACAAAATAAAACCAATATTTTCATTGAACCCTGACAATAATTTAAAAAGTTATGCTAGCTTCACTTTAAGATAGCAAAACTTTTAATAAAAAATATATTTAAGTGCACAGAAATAATGATGTGTTCATAGTTTGTACAAAATTATCTACACCTTCGAATTTATTGTGCTCACTGAATTCAGATGAATATGGAATATTTATTCTTAGTAAATCCATGGTTAATTACCCTGTATCTAAAAAAAATTGAAGGATCTTATAATTTTTGAATATAAAAACGAATGACTCCTTGAAAAAGTATTCAAAAATTGAGCACCCTGTTTTCTGAAAAAGACATTCTAAATAAAAACGAAGCTATTGCAGGATGTGAACGAACATCTACAGCATATTGTCCAATTTTATGTAAAACCATCTTAAATATAATGTATATTAAAAAAGTATGATAAATACTTTTAACAGGTTGACAGAGCATCCTGTCCAAGACTGATTTTAGAAAAGTCCACAAATCAACCCACCAGGCCACCGAATATTTTTTTGTGAAATCGTATGTCTAATCAATATTATACTATTGTACGACATTTCTTAGTGATTTTATAATAAATTTGACCCATGTTCGGAACATGATGTTCCAGTATGGTACTACAATAAAATTTAGTTAAAAAATAAGAATAAAACCCCACCAAATTAAAAGCTATTGTTAAAATTTTGGTTTAGGACACCCCATGATGTACAAGTTTGATTGATGTAATTGCGAGTTATGCCCCTAACAGTTAATGACATGTTCACCTACATGGTACTTTTGGCAATGACATTAAAATCAGCTTAGCAGTCAACCTGTTGAGTAAAAGTAAATCACAATGTAAATGTCAAAAAATTATTTGATTCATTTTAATTTCAATATTTTTTAGCCCCTCTTCTTCAGCTTCTTTTTGAGTTTCAATATCTTTTATAGGAGTTGCAGGAAGTTGATTCATCACATTCCAATTAATATCATTGAAATCAATAACTATCTTTGTATGTTTTGGAACAAATTGCCTATAATTAAAAATTTATATATAAGAAAATACATTGAGGTATTTTCTAACAGAAAGTACAGTACTTATATGAAAAAGTAAGCATTTTACATTACCTATATTTAATACCAGCAGCATCAAACATCATTTTTGCAGCTACTGTACTACTTTTTGAAGAATGTTTATCAGATAAATATATAACTTCTTTAATTCCAGATTGTATAATAACTTTAGCACATTCATTGCATGGGAACAGACCAACGTAAAGTTTGCAGTTCTTGACATCAGCACTATTTTTGTTTAAAACTGCATTTAGTTCAGCATGACACACTTAAAATAAGTAAATATAAAATTATGATCAAGTATGTACCTACATTACTTTTGACTCACCATACATATATTTGTTCAATAATGGATCTTTAGCTGTTTTTCCCCAAGGAAAATGGTTATCATCACAACTTTTGGGCATTCCATTGTAACCTACTCCGACAATCACATTTTCATTGTTGACTATACAAGCACCAACTTGTGAACAAGGATCTTTACTTCTTTTTGCAGCTAAAAAAGCTGTTGCCATGAAATATTCCTCCCATTCTAGAAAATCTTGTCTTTTACAATTAATATCCCTAGAATACAGAACGGTTATCACAGATAACAGTGGAAGGCAAAATAAGAAATATTAACCTTACTGTATTGAAGGTGTCGTCCATAATCAAAATAATTGATTAATCAAGTTAATGGAATAGACTTAAAATTGAAAATTAAAATTATTTTTAATTTTTTTATCTTATTCTTCTTCTTTTTCTAAGAAACTTTTCACATCGATAGTGTATGTTAGTAGCTACAGCTTGTCTAAGGTAGCTAGCTGGGTCTTCAAGTCAAACTAAAAAATGATTTATCATAACAAAATAAATAGAAAGCGAAAGTAGTACTTATCATGAGTAGATCAGCAAAGCCGTTTTTGAGACGGAAATGATTTAAGTCCCCATGCCTACGAATTGCGAAATCCGAATTAGGTACCATTCGCAAAAAATATTCGTACGGAAAATTGTAACGTCCCCATACGCATTGGTGATTTTATTTATAATATAACGTTGATCACATGACATTTGAATTTAAAATTAAAACGGATTTTTTTCATGCACGTGAAGATAATAATTATTATCATAATAATTTACTGAGAAAATCCCTATTGATTGACGGCTTTTGTTTAATTTTGAGGTTACAAACAACTAGTTAGATGACATTTGACAACGATTGTCATTACGAAATAGAGGAGGGTCAGTGTGGTTAAGGTCAGTGTGACCAACAAAAAGCGGTTTTTATGACAGTTAATGTCTACCATTCAAAACATAAGATTTTTGCAGGTTTTTTATCATTACGAACATTTATATTGCTTTATTAAAACAATGAATATACCCCCGAAGCGTAAAACTTAAAATTCAAAATGACTTTTTAGCTGAATTCTCAATGCATCGGTGGCCAGTAATTCTAGGAACTTTCGGCAAATCACCAATTCTCTTCTGTCATTATGTCACTAGTTAAGGCTACATTCGTAATCAATTCGCTGGCCAAGTGGCACTTTGGCACGCAAGTCGGCACGAAATTTGCCATTCACAATAACTTCAAAGTCGACTTTAACGCAAGCGCGTTCGTTCCTAAATAATTGTCAGGATTCCTTCAACATATGGTCGAAGCATGATTCTGTCTGTATTTACTTCAGTCTGAGGTTATAATATATAATTTGGATTTGGATTCATTTTTTATAGCAGTATATACTGGAGTTTAGTAGTGATGGACTATAAGACAGATGTCAGATATATCAAAAAACAAATAACAAAAATTAATGCGCATGTCCCATAGCCGGCACGAAGTGCAAGTCGAAGTGAAAGTTTGCAGCTTGCAAGAAATTTCGACGACTTCAACTTCAACTCTGACGCCAAATTGCGTTGTGAACGATCTCACTGAAATAGATTTGCTTAGCTTTCGTGCCAAAGTGCCACTTGGCCAGCGAATTGATTACGAATGTAGCCTTTATGTCAGATGTCAGTGGAAAAAGCAATCAGAAGAATAAAGTGATACAACTAACTAGAACTACTACAAAAGTATGGAAAATAAACATAATCGATTAAACGAATATCAACAAAAACCTTCTAATCTAAGACAAAAACAAATAAAACTGACAACTGCCATAACTAGTGACAAAAATGACAGAAACGAAATGGTGACTTGACGAAAGTCAAAAGTTGCTAGAATTATTGGTTATTGGCCACCGATGCATTGAAAATTCAGCTAAGATGTCATTTTAAGTTTTAAGATTCACGCTTCAGGGGTGTATTCATTGTTTTAATAAAGCAATATAGATGTTCGTAATGATGAAAAACCTGCAAAAATCTTATGTTTTGAATGGTAGACATTAACTGTCGTTCTTGTCATAAGAACCACTTTTTGTTGGTCACACTGACCTCAAACTGAACTCCTCCATTCACAAATTAAAATTATTTCAACATTTTACGGTGCTGCAAACGAATATTTCCCGCCATTAATATTCAAACACCCCAACCAATAGGAGAGTTTCCGCATTTCGCAATTCCGGATGCGTTGGGACTAGCCTTTAGTGAAAAGGGGCCTATGGAAATTAACTAATAAATATTCTAACTCAATTTAAAAAAAAAAGTAAAAAGAGCGACGTATTAGTATACTTGTATGAGTTAGAAAACATCTTTGGTAGACAATACAAGATATTATTCATACATATTCATTATTGTTTGAAAATTTAGGTATCCCTTGAAATTCTCATATAAATTTGGCAAGAATCTTCAACTACCTATAATTTAATGATCGGTTTTCGAAACTCCACTTACTCCAGTCTAGTAAAAAAAAGCTGAAATCTAAAAATCCACATTTATAATAAATATTTTCTCTTACCGGCAACATAGCAAAGTAAAACAGCTGTTGTTTATCAGAGTAGGCAACCTTCATGACAGTTTATACCAATTTTCTTATTTTCTGTCCGTGAAAAGCGATTGCCGGTCTGTCAAGTTACATATACATTTTCCAACATGGCAGAGGGTAGTTTGCGCTGTGTTCATGTATCGGAAAATTTATCGTGTTTGGTGTAAATGTAGTGCTAAAACATTGTGGTAGTGAGTGTTTTCAAACGTAATAAAACTATTCGCTATGACGGATTTATCAAAACCTCCTATTAGTGATATTAAACACCCTGAAGAGGTGGTGAGAATGGCTATGAATGATAGCCTAAAATTTGCTGTTTTAATAGGGCTGATAGAAGTGGGACAAGTTTCAAATAAAGAAGTCGTCAACACAGTATTGCAATTGGTAAGTGTCTTAAAATCCCAATTTAAAAATTACATATTTTGTATTTTCCCTACCAACACTTGTTTTTGTTATTAGTAAACATCATACTAATCTAATGTTTTGTTTAATAATCAAGTCTTATGAGCAATAATTTATGCAAATTCTATTTATAATAACCCCTAACAATAAACTACTTAGCTTAGATAAATATATATTATACAAATTGTTTATAAACTTCATATTGGAATGCGTGTCCTAAATAATATCAGGTATTGTTATCAAATTTTTCTTATGAAAAATGTGCAACTATTTAACTTTATGTATGTCGTATGCATAATTTTTACTGTACAGGTAGGTATAAGGAACTTATTTGCAGCATATAAACTTAATTTGTGAAAAGACGTGGCATATGTTTTGTGAAACAATTCAATATTTACATCTACAAACAGGACCACAACTGAATTTTGAACTATGCCCAAATATTATTAATCTATTTACAAGGGAAGGAAAAATAACCATTCCATTCACCCTTCCCCTTCTGTCAATGATTTTCCTTGCCCTTCTCGATAAAAACTACAACTATAAAATCTCCTGGTGGTTAAAAACAATGAACAAAATAAACTGACTAACTTTTTACACACATTTTAGAATAATGCCTAGTCAGTTTATAATTTGTGCCTTATTTCATATATAGCGGTGCAGTTCAGGCAATATATATATACTTACCAGCTAGACAGTATATATAATGCCCAATTTCATATATTGACTGTAACATATATACAAAAATTGAATGAATTAGTTGATATAAAGCGTATTGTTGTTTAATTAATTTTAAATCTAGGTATATAATTAACTCTAACTTTCAATCACCCATTTTCTTATTTTTTTTTGTTTTTTTTATAGTATCATAGAAACTATAATTGAATACAGAACTTATTTTAACTATACCTATTGATCCTTACTAGGTATACCTACTATAAATTATCAACAAGTTACATAAAATTTTCCTCTGTAAATTTTTATGGAGAATTAATATTTTATGATGAGATACTTAATGCAGAATTTAATTTAGTTGAAGATCCAGGTTTGTAGAAACTGTACAGTATGTCCATGGATGGGGTATCCTATAGGTGAAAAATGTTTAAATATTAGTTTTAGTGAAAAATGTCATTCGTGATAAAAAGTTTTCCTTGTTCTGAAACCCCACAAAATAAAATAAAATTCAAGTTTTTCAAAACCCGTCTCATTTTATAGCCAGTTTTATGAAAACCGTATGAATTTTTGCACTAAGTGCGAAAATAATGTATTAATCTAGTGAGTGACGTTTACGATGTACCAAGTAACTGTCAACTTTTATAAATAATTTTCAAATTGTCATTCTTTAATAAATATTTGACAACAATGTTTACTATTCAAGAATTATAATCACTATCAAAAATAACAATAAAGAATAATAATGTAAGAAACACTAAGTAAACAAAAAACATCTATGTATTCAATATATCCTCCAACAGCTTCAAAACATCTCTCAATTCTCTTTCTAAATTCTTTGTAAGTATTTCGCAGCATTTCTGTGGTAATTTCGTTAACGGCATCAATGATAGCTCGTTTCAAGTCTTCAATATTATGGTTTAAATTATTTGCGTAAACTTTTTATTTTAAGTAGCCCCATAAAAAAAATCTGAAATAATTAAATTGGGGGATCGGGGCGAAAAAGTATTTATCCATAGCGTCCCATCCATCGCCCAGGAAAATATTCATCCAGCCATCCTCTAATTAGCAAAGTCGAATGTGTCGAACATCTATCATGTTGAAAGTACATTTTACGCCTTTGCTCCAAGGGAATATTTTCTAATTCAAGTATTAACAAGTTGTTCAGCAAATACAAATATACCTCCTGATTTAATGTATCTTCCAGAAAATATGGTCCGATTATTCGATCCGGTAAAACCGCACACCAAACATTAACTTTTTTTAGCAAATTGACTATTACGGTTAATCCTGTAGCTCGGGTTTTCACTAGCCCAATATCGACAATTTCGGGAAGAAACGACTCCGTTTGTTGTAAACGATGCTTCATCAGAAAACAAAATATTATTGTGAAAGAATCGGTCATGCATAAGTTTTTCACCAATCATCGCACAAAAGTCTAACCTTGTGTCATAATCACAATCTTGTAAGGTATGAATAAATTTCGGTTTGAATTGATGAATTTTGTTTTACTTAAATATTTTCTGTAAGTGACTCTTGCAAAAACCAATCTCAACTGCTCTTTTTCGTAGACTCAACTTGGGATTTTCCCTTAACGAATGCACTAGTGCACTAGCTGCATCATCCTCCTCAACGTACGCCTTTTTCAATTTCTTTTTGTCTTGAGCAGATTCTGTCTCATCAAACTTCTTTATTAATTTTTTTAATCCACACCGCGTAATGGGTACATCTGGATATTTTTCGTGAAATTTTGCAATTGCATAAGTACTTGTACAAAACTTCCCCAATACTATAACACTTAATAAGATATACTCTTTGTTCAATAGTTAACATTGTTGTCATAAATCTATTAAAGAATGACAATTTGAAAATTATTTATAAAAGTTGACAGTTACTTGGTACATCGTAAACGTCACTCACTAGATTAATACATTATTTTCGAACTTATTGCAAAAATTCATACGGTTTTCATAAAACTGGCTATAAAATGAGACGGGTTTCGAAAAACTTGAATTTTATTTTATTTTATGGGGTTTCAGAACAAGCAAAACTTTTTATCGAGAATGACATTTTTCACTAAAACTAATATTTAAAAATTTTCAACCTATAGGATACCCCATCCATGGACATGGTGTATAAGTATATTGCAGAAAGAGTTTTGTCTTTTTGCATTTGTGAAGTTACATAACCATAGTCTATTAGACCCAACCGAGGACCCAACTGTGTGTAATATAGCTTGAATATATTTTTCGAGATATTTTTTTATGTTCTCAACTTTGGTTCTCAATCTCCTTGTACTTTTCTGTAGCTGAATGTAACTTAACTGAGAGGCTTCAAAAGTTCCTTTTGACTCTAGTTTTGACAAATTTTTTCCCTGAATCTTACCTTGAACTTGAAATTGAAACATATAATATTAATCTTTTGCCTATCATATTTGCTATTCAGACCTATTAGATTTCCTTTACTATACTTTTACTAACTTTCTCAATTTAAAACAACATTTTATATTATACATCATACATTGCAGCACATATCACACACTGAAAAACTGTCCACATATCTTACACTGCAAAAAAGAGTAGAGCAGTTAAAGTAACTAAACTATGTTAACAGTTCAGTTGCAAAAAAACAGGAAGACTACATAAATTGAAGAAAAGAGTAGAGTGAATACCACGTCAGAACACTTTAGAAATTATCAACAAAATTCCAATTTCAATTCATAATAAGTCTGTTCCAACCGCAATCAGAAACTGTTAGAAACGATCAGAGAATAAATTGTCAAACAACGAGAATACTTTCGTGTAATTCCTATCACTTCTTTCAATGGTCAACTATTCTCTAATCGTTTCTGATTGCGGTTGGAACAGACCTTATATTCATTCATTCCAAAACTAGGATAGCAATACACACAGCAAATATCACAGATTCCAACAACAGTGCTGTGCTGTGTGAGGAAGGGTTTAAATTTACTGAATATTCATATTGAAAGTTTTGAGTAAGATTTATTTGTTACCCAATTTTAGTTGCTGTCAATCAGATTAGATACAGGCTTTTACTTGAATTAACATCAATAATGCAATAATACCATACAGAACTTATTATATTCATATTTGAATGGGTAAATGGTATTTATGTATATCAAAGGATATGACACTGGTAGTTTCAGAACTGTTTGGAACTTGATGCTTTCCTGTAAAATAATGTTTTGTAAACACCACTACTTATACATTTCTTTGCTTAGGACACAAGGATACACCATTTTGTAAATATAATTCAACAAATAAATAAAGTATTCTTAATTGATGTACATTCAAATTTCTTAACAATATCCATAGATAACAATAACAACTTAACAATATCTACTACAGTTGAATACAACAGTCATAACATATCTGGTCGAAATCTAAACAGACATCTGTCAACAAAGGTAAACATTCAATAAAAGCCCTGTTGTCACATTTACTTAAAATTTCCGAATCACAGAAACCCTCAGATTCACATCCTATGTATAAGCATTCACTCATGTATAAATGAAGTTTTGTTCCTATATTATCAAAGATTAGAAAAAGAAATTGCTTTATATAGTTACATTTATCTCAATTATATAATAAGTATTAAAGGTGAGGAACCACAAAAAATTGAAGTCATTGGATGATTATTCCTTTTAAATAATTCAATTTGGAAACACTTGTGGATTTCAACAAAACAAATAAACGTTGACATTATTTATGTTGGCGGCATCAAATAATATGTCTTTTTACTCTTCTAGTATGTTAATTGTTTGTAGGTTATTACTAGGGATGTTACCGAGGTTCGACTCCGATTCCGAAAAGTTGGAACTTCCGATTGATATTACAACTCCGATTTCGACTTTGGCTTCGATACTTTTAAATTGGAGGTGGCGGAGACCGTGATCAGCGTAGCGCACGAACAATTTAAAATTATAATAAAATGTACCATCGACCATTTGAATTCAATATTTGGAGACCTTCATTTTAACAACTTTTTTGTAATAGCTACATTATCTATATCCTCGTTATAAAACGAAATTTTTCAATGAAGTGACTAAGGAAAAAGTTCAAACCGAATTGATGAATTTACTTGATGATGGAGATGGAGATAAGTCTGCAAATGAAGCTGAAAATATTGACGTTTCTGCAGAAAAACGGACAAGATTGGCATCGCCGGCAGCTGGTCAATCTAGCAATATTGAAAACAATGTCCAAATCATTTTATCAAATATATTGTTGAGTAGCGATGGTGATGATGATAAAACCTTATCGAACAAACATGTAGTTTTAGACAAATCTCTTATGTTGAAGGGTTTACTGAATGAGTATTCCTTTAAGTGACGATCTATTATTATGGTGGAAAGTGAATACAAAATTTCAACCTCTGAACTCGATTGCCTACCAATATTTGTCATGTCCACCGGCCTCCATAGCAAGCGAACAACTTTTTAGTTTTGCTGACCTAATCTATGCCATGCTGAAGATTGGACGGAGATAAAGCTGCAAAGCTTTTGTTCATTAAATACAATTTGCTTCATTTGATTTAATTTTTATTAAATTTGTTTAAGATTTAAATAAATTTGATTATTTTTATTTTCAATGCCCTGTTAAGTACATAGTATATTATTTTTTGACCTGAAATTGAAGAGGTTAATGTTTGTACTTTGTATTATTTCATTAGACCTACCCTTCACACATCTTTCTTCTGCCTTCCTCAACCTCTATCACCACCTCCGACTCCGATAACCCAAATTTATAAACTCCGACTTCGGTTCCGATAAAACCACCACCGTAACATCCCTAGTATTACCATAGGAAAAATGTGAAAAAGGAATGTTCTTCCTAAACTCTTGTATCTTTTAAAAACATTAAGTTATTGTAATACATAAAAAAGGATTTGTAAAGAAACTCTGACACTCCACTTTGTGTCACCTTGTATAAAATGCAGTACGCCCAATTTTATTAAAATTCAAAACGTGCTAGATTTCATATAAATCGATATATAAATATACCTACAATATGAAAAAAAATTGAATTCGAATTTAAAATAACAAATTTATTAATGAGCAAACTTCATCAATTTTTTGAGTGGATCGAATATTTTGTGGTGGGTGTAGATTTAAACAGTTTTTTTCCTACAAAAAACATAGAATTTAAAATTTTAAAAATGTTGTTCAAGTAAATTGGGATTAAGGTTTGGAGCTGGTGTCACAAAAAAAATTTGATAATGATTAGATATTTCACCTGAGGATATATGTATATTTGGCAAGTCACATTTAATTTCGGAAAAAATTGAGTAGAATCTTAAATATTTTTGACTAATAATTTTTCACAACTTCTATGTAAAATCCTCGGTGAAATCTGATTGATGTTTATTTTAACATTTGCCATTGAGGAATGTTTAGTTTTTGGAATAGTGTGGAAGAACGAAATATATTACCCGAGATATTACCTAACTATAAAAAGAAGGGAGGTCACTGTTGCCCTGAACAGAAATGGCATGTGAACTAGTAGGCGTAATCTATAATATTTCTTTTTTTAAATATTTTTTTAAGTTCTATTTTTTATTCATTGTTTTTTTTTGTAGAATTTTCACGGAGTAGATTGAGATACTTTTTTTATTGTGTATTCTTATTTTGATTGCGTAATTTCTATAGATTGGAATAGATCTTTTAGGTCTTAGTGAATGTCAGCCCAGTATACATACATTCATACTTGCATAGATTAGATTTAAATTTTTTATTTATTCATTTTTTTTCTGTTTTTCTTTTTGTTTTTTTTCAGAATTTGACAAGAATTCAGTCAGACCTAAAAGGAACCTGAGGGACGGTTGATAAAGGGTTCAAATCAATACCTAAATATTTTAATTCTATGAAAATACTCAATAAATATTTAATATTGTTATAAACTTTTTTTTATTTATTCCATAGCAACCTGATGTTAAACATTATGTCGAATAAATACCGGAAATAGTTCATTTAAAAAACCTGCATAAAGAGATTGGTTAAATTATACACATCGACATTGAACCCACTTCTAATCATGCTATTTGATTACATCAAATGTATAATTTACAATTGCCTGTCATTGAAATATATTTATAATAACTTTGACAAACAACAAAAGAAGAAATCAGCATCAATCGATTTGATTTTCTTTAAACTTTTTGAAATATTAACATGCATTTAAAAATTTCTGCCTTAATGTTGGTCATTATAAGTAATCCATGTTATTCATTGGATTATTTTAGTAGACAGTGTGTGTAACTGTCATCATTAAATATCAGTTGTCATTATTTGTGGTAATTGGCTTCAGAAAGAAAAAATCTACATTAACAGGATTAGATGAACTCTGCAGCAACATGATTGACACTTTGGATGGAAAGCAGTGTCCAGTCGCCATAATTTACGACCTGACCAGGGCATTTGATACAATCAATCACAACCTACTAATTGAAAAACTGTATAGAGTGGGAATTAGAGGAACAGCTAATGACTGGATTACTAGTTATTTAAGCAACAGGCATCAAATAGTCAGCAAAGACTCAGTAAAATCAAAGCCTGCCTATATCAACATGGGGGTACCACAAGGCTCGATACTGGCACCATTACTATTCATTATTTTTATCAGTGATATCTCAAACGGATGTACAAAAGCCAAAAAAATTGTAATACATGCAGATGACATGAGCCAGATATTAGCTGAACATAAATCTTCCTGATCAGTTGGGTACGCAAATGACGCTGCAGAAGAATTTGCAAGATGGTGTTCAGAAAATGGACTAATGATTAATGCAAAGAAAACTTTATTTATGATTTTTCAACAAAAAAACATCAGCTATGACTTCTGCTCATTAATTAGGCTTGATCAATAGAACAAGTGACTAACTTTAAATATCTAGGGGTTACCTTAGACCAGAATAGTACATGGGAAGTAATATTGACAAAGTGGTTTCAAAGATGAGTATTTTATGTTTCATCTTTAGACAATTGTATAATACAACTTCCCTGCAGATATTAAAATTAGCGTATTTTGAACTGGTGCAGTCATTACTTACTTGCGGACTAACTTTTTGGGGAAAATCTTCACATATGGTCAAATTATTTAGAATGCAGGAAAAATAGTGAGATGTATAACTGGCTCACACCATAGAGCATCATGTAAAAATTTATTTAAATGCTTAGAAATTTTAACACTGCCATATGTCTCTATATACTCCTGACTACATTAGAAATTAAATAAAAGAAGCTCAACAAGTAAGAAATAACATGATTCATGAACATAACACGTGAAGAGGTAATGATTTGAAATTACCCTATTCCAGGCTGACTATTGGACAGGATTCTGCTGGTTATCAGGGAATCATCTTCTACAATCATACAATTAGACTTTTAGGATATAGTAACTATAATGTACAAGTACCTAACTATAATGTATAAGTCAAAACTTTCTAAGTACCTAGCTGAAAATGCTATGAGTAAAGTGTAACTAAGATATTTATGAGCTATTGTACTTCTTTTTTTTGACAAGTCTCATAAATGGGCTCTTTTGAGTGTAATTTAAACATGTGAAGTTGTCTAATTTGATAGATGAATAAAGAATTTGAATTGACAGAAGCCTTCGTTTGGAATTAAACGATGAAGATTATCTAAATTTACTTTTAATACATGGCAAATGTGACAGAGTTATTTCTAGAACATGTGTTTTATTTGCTTCAAGATATCCACATAGACCACGACCCATTCGTGGTACCGTGAAGAAAATACTCAAAAATTTAGGACAATTTGTTTGTTTTTAACTAAAAGCTGAGAAAGTGAAGCATATTGCTGTTAGGTAATAGTGATGATACAATATTTTTATGTAATTCCATAGACATACATTATCAAAACTTATAACAAGTGTTCAAAATTTCGTCCTTGAACTTCCAAGTATTTAGCTATTCTTCGTTTGTTGCACGCATAAAAATTGCTGCAAGGAGTGAAGTGAATGATTCTAAGTTCAGAATCGTCCTTTGTTGTAAGAGGATGGGAATATACTTCATTTTTATGTATCTCCATATAAAAAATCTAAAGTTGTTATGTCTGGTGTTCGAAGAGGCCCCCGGAAAGGACCATTATTGGCGATCCATTTATCTTCAAACGTCTCATCTAAAAAATGGATTACCATTCTAAAACAATGAGGAGGAGCTTCATCGTGAAGGAAAAGTTTTCTAAATCCTGGGTGTGGTATACGATCTAAATAATCTGTTTTTAATTCTCCCAATATACCATTTCTTCTACTTAGTTCTTGAAGAAAGTCTCAGAGACTAGTAGTTCCTTTAGACCTATTTCCTGAACGAGTTATAGGATATCCGCAGACTTCATTTTAGGTAAGTCTCCCTCTTCTATCTAGTAGTCTCCTAGTCTTCCATTCCACAAAATCAACATTCTTCTTGCTCCACTAGTTTGAGCTTTTTGAGGTGCTTTTTCAGGCGGCAATGTCATGTTAGGACACCTGTCAAAATTCTTGGTGCAGTCTTACTCTAGGTTGGGCATTCATTTGTTCCCACCTTGTTGTGGTTTCCCAGGAGTGTCCTTGATTGTCTTAGCCCTGCTAGATCTTTCCAATGATCAGATATTCCTCTTTTTTCGGCTTTGCCTATTTGTTCCAATATTACATTGGAACTGATACCGCAAAAGGGTGTTGCAGCCTTTTTATTTGCTATATAATTTCCTTATATTCCAGTATGTCCTGAAACCCTCGATAAGGTGACGATGTTGTTCTTGCCTAGTTCATTGAGTTTTCCTAGGCATCCCCATTCCATTTTAGAAATGACTGCCTTAATGGCTGTTTGACCATCTGACATGATGATAATCCTTTGCCTTCTAAATCTTTTATCAATAGTACAGTTGTAAAAAATAAATACTTTTAATTGATTTATTTTTTGTAACAGGAAAATAAACTTTTTATAATTCCTCTATATATGAATAATCCCAGGTGAAATAATTCCTTCCTGGAAAATCTAACCCGCTTTGCACTTATAAGCATCGTCTTATTCCTCAGACTTCTCTCAATCTAATCCTTCCTTTTTCGTTCTTGTCTACAGTTAATTTCCTGGTTTATATTATCGTCACTAGAAAATTCATTCCTGGATGAGATTTTCGTGTCGGGAAGATCGATCCGGCGGAGTAGGTATGTGCCCTACTTTCACATCATCTCCTGATTACGGATATCCTTTCAACTGAAAATACGATTATCACGATTCATTTTATTATAAACATCGGAGTATTAACGCGGGTTCGTAGAATTCTTTGAGTGATTCTAATGCGTCTGGATGATGTTGAGCGTTTTTAAAACTTTAAATTTCGTCTGACATGTGGGAAGTTATACAGGATGATTTAGTCTGAAGGGATTCATCGAAAACGTTCAAAAACACCGATTCTTATCCTTCATAAATTTGTCTACTTTTTTTCATATTATGCGAGATACCTTTTTGGGTTGGATATTTATACAGTGCGTCCATAAAGTAACGCATACATTCATTTTTAGCTAAATAAATTAGATTAATTAGAAATTTTGCACACTTGTCAAGGATCGATAACAATACAATAATTTTAATTAAATAAAAAATAATAATTATTAATTCCTTTAATTATGTGATAAAACGTCACTTTTTTTATTTTTGACGTACATCATGTTATGGTCTACATAGAACAGCTTGGTTGATAAATTATTATGTCTTCGTAGCCGAGTGGTATAGAGGTTTGGATGCGAAAATTATGAATTGTATGCGTAGGGTTCGAATCCTCGACACGGTGATAATTTTTATTTGTTATATTGTGACATTTTTATATGAATACATATTTTATTTATTAATCCGTGTCAAGTGACCTGTTCATTATCCACACCTATTATTCACTAGAAACATAAATAATAGTTTGGAAGAAACTAAAAAACACACCTTATAGTGAGTCTGCGCTCAGTTTGAATGCGTTTTCGTACGAATTTCGCTCGTGCGTACACGTACAAACACACACAATCAATCCCGACCTTAAAAGTACTAAGGGAGCGCTCAGACTGTGCACGAGTTAGTCGTACGTATACGTACGTGTAGTTCCGACGTCCGAAACCAATCCAAACTTGTTGGGATTTTGAAACCTATTCGTAAGTTTGTTATCAAAGTGTATAGTTAAAATAAGAGAATTGTCTACGTACAATGAAGGGATAATGGTCGTATAAGGCACTATGTTCGATTTGGTGGGATTTTTATTTAAACCCATCTCTTCCGTCCATTTTGTTACTATGTTCAGAGCCTACTGCATGTGCTCTCTAACTATGGTTTTGAATTTACCTTGTGAGATGATGACCAAATCGTCCGCATATCCCATGACAGTGTGATGTTCCTCTTTTAGGCTTATCAGTCTGTATATCACAAGGTTCAATATTAGGAGAGATAACACTTCTCTCTGAGGACATCCTCCTCAAAAACCGGGTTGATAATGTTCCCCCCATCAAGGTTGAGAAGACGTGTGCCCAGTTCAATATTGATAAAATATATTCCTATAAGACAAAGGATTATCATTATGTCGGAGAGTCAAGAAGCCATCAAAACTATGAGCTCTTTCGTAATCAGTTCTAAAATTGTATGGGAATGTCTAGGAAAACTCCTGAATGGATAAAGCTTAGCGGAATTAGTCAGGGTATACTAAAAAACGGTACAGAAATTGTGGTATGTTTTAGTTATCTCTTACTTCATAGTCTAAACAGTAATTCGAAGCTTGTATGTGAAGCTAGATGTATCTTAGAATCTTGATGATAGGATGAGTGAGTGACAAAATTAAGAAATTGGTTTCGAGAAAAGGATTATACGACGGTGTCTTTTTTTTTGTTTTTGCTCGACTTGGTCGCAGATTTCGAGTAAGTTGTTTATTTAATAGGCGATACATTTTGAATAGTTTGTACATAACAATTTCAGATGATGTCAGAGTATTTTTTTTCAATAGTCATGTGTTATCGTTTTTAAAGTAATCCTTTTTATTTTTTCGTTCAATATCCTGAATATGCTACGCTTTATCCTTAATTAAATTGTTCAGTGACCACCTATCCCAAATAAAAATGTAAAATAAGTTTTCGGAGCGTAAAATGAGGTGTGCTGCTGAGTCGATGACCGGTTACAATAAAATACGGATAAGTAATCACTGAAATATTTATTCTAGCGTTACGCACAGATAGGATGACACTCCTAAATGTTGCGTTAGAAATATAATTAAAAAAAATTAATGAATTTATTTAAATAAAAGCCCGCACACACACACGCGCGCTAGGGTCAAAATATATTAGGAAAATTGCAAATACTTTCACCCTTTTTAAAGCCCCCTCCAGGCAACATGGTCAAGGTTTGCTAAATTTTGCGAATACTTTGGACAATGTTGGCATTCGTGTATTATTCACGATATTTCTCTAGCCATGGCGAATTTAAAAAGAGTGATTGTTTACGAACATTTGCTGATGAGATGGCTGTAAGTGGATATGAACCAAAACTTTTCGACGATATTGTACCACAATTACCCTAAAATAGTTATTTATGTACCAAGGACGAAAAACTGTCTATTCTAGTCGAGCCTGCACATTCATAGCAGGCGTGACAATAGACATTATTTCGCCGAGGTGCATATTACATTTTTTCGTCGACCTCTACATACCCTTTATGAAAGTAAGCATTCACCTGTTCGCTGGCCTCGGCTACGTCCCACTCTTCGAAAATGTATTCTGTTTTGAAGTGTGACAACACCATTTCAATTAATACTAAAAAATTGAATCATCTCCAATATGAATATTAAACGTACAGTTTGTGCAATTATTGATATTAATTCCTGCTGTCGAAGAAGATGCAAGAGACACAAGTTTTGATTTTGGGTGCTTCTTGATGCAGGAACACCAGCAGCACTATTTCCAAAACTTTCTTCTTGAAGTGATTTACCTATTAAAATGCTTTTTGGTAAAGAACATTTCACAATATTTCGTTGACTCTGCATCTGGCCTTAGGGATTTAATAATAAAAGTTTTTAAATCCCTCATTGTACAGTGAACAGTAAAGTCTGTAACATTTAGATACTAAGACATACATTATATTTATTTTGTAAAAAAAGTCACTACATTTTTTACAGTACAGTGTGGCCCACCGTATTCGCTTTGATTTATTGCATCTAATTGGTAGATGTTATCAAAATATGTTTCAAATAAAAAAGATGTAGTTGAATAACGGCCACATTTTAAAAACTTTTTTCTACACCCACATGTATATTATCCATTTTCTGCACAATTTACAGAATGTAAATGTAGGCCATTCCGGTTAACTGAACGGATATGATTTCATATACATCCTAGAACGTATATGAAATCCACCAATCAGCATTTGCGTTTAGTACCCGCCAACTAATCTTTTTTCAATTTCATAGAAACGTCAAAATAACTTGTCAAAATATTTCTATAGTTTTTAAGGAAAATATTAGTAAAAATGAGTGATTCCAGTGATGAATCAATAAATAATTTTCCACCAGATATTCGCTTAGCCGCAAAGGAGACGTATAACGTATTGAAGCGGAATAAAATGAATATTTAAGGGTACTCCTCACAAACGTCAGTTTCTATGTAATATATTTGACGTTATAGATAGACGATTAGTATATTCATCGGTAGTCCAGTGGTAAGTATCCCAGCCTCTCACGCGGTAGATCAGAGTTCTACTCCCCGTTGGGAATTCTTTTTTAAATTTTAATTTTATTTCTAAATATTAATAAAATAATAATAATAGTAAAATTATTAAAAATTTTTAATTTGAAGTTATATTATAGTTTAATAAAATGTTTATTTTATAGATTTTTTCTTAAGTGGGTCGTAGAAAAAATATACTGTTCGACTCGTGTGGATGGTCCATATCGCTCTCGGACGATTGAGCACTCCGCCTACGGCGTCGTGCTCAAACTTCGTCCTCGTGCGATATGGCCATCATATCCACACTAGTTGCACAAACTACTATTTCTACTATATGCAATTATCGTAGGGCTCTTTCTCTGTAATTTTGTGATCATTGCACTTCACTTACATGGGATTTTTGACAGGAGGGAAATATTCGGATTAACGACTACATGCTGAGGGATTTGGTCTTGAATCAATCATGCATAAGTCAAAACAAAATATCTTGGAATGAAGTATACGTTGATTAGATTAATGTACTGTTGCGATGTCACCAAGTCAAAGCCGACCTCGAGAACATTCTGGAATAAGGTTTTGGTTACGCATACGACGAGCGTAGAAAACTGTAGAATTTTCGAGAGTTGATAAATACGCGGGTTTTTGAGTGAGTTGAGAATTAGTGAAACGAAGACAAAGAGTTAGTTCACAGATAGTTTACAGAAGTTTTTAATAACCGGGCAGTGAATGAAATAGTGAAGATAAATAGTGTAATATTCAAGTGGTGAAAATAAATTAGAACTATTATACCGAGTGTAAATAAATTAGTAGTCGTTAAGTAGAGTGTGTATATAAATTAAGTTCAATAAATAGTAATTAGCCATAGTGTATATAATGTTATCCCACAAATAAAAGCTATTTAAATAAATAACAAAAACATCATAGTACCAAGTAGGATCCAAACAAATGTGTGCTGGAACAGTTCTGAAAAGTATTATTGGCTGAATATTTTTATAAGAAAGAAAAGAAGATGAATCGATCTTCAAACTGTCTTGAAGTGCTATTTACACATTATTTGAGAAGTTTATAATGTTCAACAAATTCAGTGTCATTATATTGCTGTATCGTTTCTTCAATATAGTTCTTATTTTCTGGGCGCTGTCGATATTGTAATAATTCCTCTTCAAATTCTAAAAACTCACTATCATCTTCGGACATATCCGAAAATTCAACTTCTGATAAAAAAAGAATCCTTTTTGATTACAATAACATATACGTATACAAAAATCAATATAAAAAAACAAATAAAACATAACCAAGAAGAAAAGTAAAAGTACTAAAAGAAGAAGTCATTTTATATGAAAACGCATGCGCGAAATTGAAAGTTCTCTTTTTATTTTGGAACAAGTTACACGTCTTGCGGGATCACCAAACAATTATAATTTGCTCTGAACTCTGCTCTGCTGGAACGCTTATTTTATACTGCGCAGACTCAATATGTCATAACAGTTGGGAATTTGCTTCGGGAACAAACCTTATAATTGACTAAAAATATATTATGATTACAAAGCTTTGGTCTTAAGTTGGTGTATTGTCGAAATATTTCTAAATGATTCAATCCGTCGCAAAGTTTATCTGTAACTGTAAAAAGTAAGACAAAACAGTAATATGTTTATTTGTTTTATTTGAACTTGACTGGTTATATAAATATGCATTCAATATTTACGGAATTTAGGAATTTAGGAGAAGTTGATTTAGAATAAGTCATGAAGAACATTCTATATAGTCGAATGGTCAGAGATCAGTGATCTTTAACCATTAAATATAAATACGGCTAGGTACATATGTATATCAATAGCCATAGTAAGTAGTGTAATGTATTATAGTAAATAAATCAAACATATCCCAGTGCTAGAAGTAGTTGTTTCATTCCCTTGAGATGATCCTCCAAGTGTCCCGCAACACCACCGATTCAGAGGCCTTTCCACGCCTCTAGTCTACCAACGTATCCATTGGAGACGCATCCATTACATCACTCGAAAATTAAAACGTAAAATGTAATTTTTTGTAAATGTCGACGAAAAACATAAATTTATATTCAATAGTGTTGAAACATTTTAAAAAAATTTTACGTTTAACGCATTTTTCTTAGCGGTGTCGAGGATAGTTGGAGCTTTGAGAATAAACGGCTCGGTGAAAATGCTGGGGTTTCTTCAAAATTGATCGTTAAATCTCTCTGAACAGTTTACTAAACGAGAAATAAGTGCCCAATGAAACCGATTGATGGCGAAGTCGGTCGCCAAAGAGAATTATCTGCCACTAAATTTCTATTCTCCGATTTCATCCTATAAAGGAATCAGTTACTTTAATGTTACCACAATAATTCTTCTCTAAATTGATGTTTTGTTTTTTGAAACAAGGATTTATTATTTATACAGAATGCATTATTTAGAAATTGGTTTACACGATTTTTTTTTAGATTTTGGTTTTTGAGGGTTTTGTAATACGGAAGTATTTACGTTGTTGTGAGATCTGCAGGTTTTCTGGAAATATAATGAACTTTGCTATTTCAAATCGATCACCCTGTATAATTTTTCATTTTTGGGTAGTAGAACAGTGCGCGTCATATAAAACTGGTACCAACTATAAAAATCGAAAAATAGTGTTTTTCTAGCTGTGGACATGGATCATTTAAAATGTGCATTACTGGTTCGAATATTTTTTAAAATAGATGATGGCTGACTTAAAAAAAGGTGGGAGGATCAAACTGTTTAAAAAAATAGGAAAGGAAGAAACGATGAAATAAAACAATTTAATTTGTTTGAATCTCCATTTTATTTTGAGCTACACAGTAGCTTTATCAAACTAGTGAAGATATAATGAAAAACTTTTAATTTATATAGTGCCTTAATACGGAATTCTAAGATATTGACAAAAGTATTATAATATATTTAATACGAAATAAAGTACAAAAAATGCCTAAATACAGAATTAACAAAGGTATTGAAAAAGTTCACCTGGAAATTTATTCACAACTGAATTTTCTTCTAGGTAAAAAGGTTTAATAAGGGAGAATGATTGATATCTATATGGTCGTTAAGAAGATTACCTGAATATTTGTTTCTATTAATCTCAAGGGCTTCTAAAAGATTTAATTTTAAAGATTAGGGTTTGTGTTCTATTCAATTTTAGGAAAGGAAGGCCAGTTTTAACTAGATTAGAGCTAGACAAAGCTTTAACTGATTATTTAAAGAAATCCCTTTCCCTATCATGGTAACTTTTTGGGCTAGAAGAAAATGCGGTTTGTTGGTGAATATAAGTCAATTATAACTTCTAAAATATGAAAAAGGTATACTTAGATTTTTTGGATCGACGGATTTTTTGAAAAATTATGTGGGAAGATATCTTCCAATTTTCCATAAAGTGAAATTATTTTTGGGAAATGTTTCCCACATCACGCAGTCATATTTAAAATGTATGGCAGTGTACTAAAAATAGTGTATTTTCTAACATAAAACTGTAAATAACAATAAGGATTTTTATTATTTTTGTTGAGGGAGGACGAGATTGCGTTGAATTTTTGAATGTGGAGGGTTTCAACAAACTAGATATTGTCACCGGAGGATCTTTTCTATGCCTTGTTGAAACTGATGTTTCTACAGGTGGAGGACGTGGGCTAGGTACATATCCCGCTGAGGAGGGAGTCGATGTTCTAGACGAAGAGGCAATATCATGGCAATCGTCTTCCGACTCTTCGTCAAAATCGACATCTGAATCCATTTCATCTGATGGAAGCCAATAATAATACGCCAACATCTCCTCATCATTTTTAAAATATTTCTAGGACAAAGTTGAATAATTAATATGATAAATTAATAAAATTTAATAATGATCTTTATTGAAATAAAAATTGAATAATGTTCTTAGCCATATGTGAATCATGGAAAGCCACCTTCCCACATTCAAAAAATTACAGCAATATAACAACTAATTGTAAATTTTGTTCGATTTCTTATAAGTCACTTCCAAACCAACTAAACTAGAAGAAAAAATAGCAATTGTACTGACATTTAACATGACAGGTAATTACATCCAATTTTCTCCAAAAAACATTGAGCTCTTGACATCCGTATATACAATCTTTTTCGGTTAAAATTGTGATAAATATGAATATTTAAACATTGGTAATACAGGCATATTGTGAAGTTGGGATGTTGTAATGGAAAGGCTTCTTTAATTGGTGGTCCTCCAGGTCACTCGGAGGGTCATCTGACTTAATAAAACTTCGACTTCTTGCAGTGGGATAAGTTACGCTTATTACCATCTTTAATAATACACATTATAGTATAACTCAATAGCATATCTTTAATATAATCTAATACTTAAGTAGAATGAATCAGAAGGAATACATTCATTATAACTGAATTAGAAAATAATTGAATTGAATATGTTATCGTCTGTTTCTATGATATTTATATTGTAGTTCAAGTTCAGTCTGATATTTACTATTCATTGTTATATGTTTATTTACGTGATGAACTTGACTCTCGATACCTGTCGGCCTCGTGGGTTTTATTTATGCATTCTTTAACGTTCAATGATTTATTGAAAATAGTTTCAAGAGAATTCATTTCTTATTTTATTTTATGCCAAAGGGCATCACAATCTTTTTTCGAGCTTCCTGATATCTCCGCTAGTTGGCTGCACATGATAGATGTGGGTTCACCTTTTCACTTGAGCCCAAGTTCAGAGAATGTGATGTGGGAATACGAATTCCCACGGCCCACGAAAGGGTTAATACGGCAAGACATGCAAAAGTTGCAGTAAACTTTAATGTTAATTTCAATAAAAAAGAAAAAAGTTTACAATTAAACAAAATTTGGACACGAGATCCATTTCAAACAAATATATTATAGACCAAGGTAGCAGAAACAGACCGATGCAAATAAAACCAAACAAAACAAAAAACAAATTTTGGTCATGAAATAATAATTAATAACGTGACATAGCTCCATTATTATTGATAACTTCTTGTAATCTTGTAGGCATTGAGTCAAATTAAATTTAAAGTAAAATTTTCATCTTCTGTCAAGCTTTCCCAGCTTTCTTAATAACATTTAAATTTTTTAACAGCAAGCAATGTGCACTGAGCAATTGTCATACTGGAAAATAAAATTATCGTTGGGGAAGATTTCCCTAACCGATGACAACATTACCCCATCTAAAATATTTATATAGCTCCTCGCATTTAATCTTACTTCGATTTTCCAACACATTCCTAAACATCCTCTATACATCCAAGCCCAAACATTTACAGATAATCGTCCAGACTTATCATTTAAAGAAATATAATTTTCATTAAACCTACTTCGAGGCGTTCTATAAAATCTAATATGGCCATCATGATGTGATTGGAATACTTTTTCATCAGAAAAAAATTAACCTGCCCCAAAAATTTAATGTATCGCTTAAAACATAAATAAAGATTGGAGATACCTTGTTTATGTTCTTTATTAACCCTCCAACGGGCGCATATAATCTCACATATTCATACCGATGAAATTTTAATGTATTTCATCCAATACTCAGGCTAGCGGGCAGTGCGGCGGCGCAACTTATCCGAACGTTGTGTGCATTCAACAGTCGCTATCGTGATGTTCTAGTATAAAGGTGTACTTTGCAGTGAGTGTTTTAATCTCACAGAATCATTGCGGCAATTCGGTTGATTTTCTGCATGAAATAGAAATATAATACAGAGGTAAATAGTGTATTCAGTTTTATTATCCAAATGTAGCAATTATATTATATTATGAATTTGAAAGTATCATTGCGCCCACTTATAGTGTGTTTTCTTCCTTACTAGAAACCTTGTGCGAGAATGGAGAGACGTCAAAGACTATACAATCCAGATAACCCCGATGATGACAAATCCTTTTTCTATTAATTCACATACTTTTGTATGTATTTTTGTAAAATGTTATTTATTAAAACAATATAATGTTGCGAGGCCACCAACTCAAAGCCGGCCCTGTCCCTCGACTGTAAATTTTGGTGGCTACGCCGGAATTCTCTCTGCGCCGGCATGGTCTCGAACATTCTGGAATAAGGTTTTGTTTGTGCATAGCACGAGCGCGTAATGTACTAGAACTTTCCAGAACTGATGCGGACTATATATACGCGGGTTTTAGAGTACGTAGACAGTTAGTTAGTTCGAGAGAATGAGTGAAACGGACAGTAAAGAGTTCGTTTACAGAAGTTCTTAGTAATCGGACAGTGATTAAATAGTGTAATAGTCAAGTGGTGAAAATAAATTAGAACTAATATACCGAGTGTAAATAAATTAGTAGACATTAAGTAAAGTGTATATATAAATTAAGTTTAATACAGTGTGTGTTTCTTTAAATAAATAGATAGTAATTAGCCATAGTATGTATAATTTTATCCCACATGTTAAAAACTATTTAAATAAATAAGAAAAACATTACAATAATATTCTTTAGTTCAGTTTTTACTCTAATTAATTGGCAACGAAAAAAATCTTGCTCATGCATTGCGCCCGAACTCGGAAATGTACTATTGCGCTCGACGGAGGGTTACGTTTGTATTTTCAGGAGGCAGCACAATTCTTAAAATTAGTGTTTTCTAATTCTTCTTGATGCGTTTGTTATTGCAAAGTTTACTGCAACTTTTGCATGCCTTGCCGTATTAAAGGGATCTTCCCTTAAGTAATCAGTTAATGCATCGTCTTGCTCCGCTGTAGTTATAACTGGTCTTCCAGTTCCTCTATTTCTGATTACAGTTTAATCGTTATCTCTATTTTGGAAATTATTCGCATTTTATCAAACCCACTTATAGCGTCTTCCATTTGCAGTTTAGAGGGACACCGAGAGCGCAGTGACACAGAGCAAGTTTTGTCCAGATATGTGCTCCAGTGCACTTCAAACGGAATGCAATATTTAAAAGTTTTCTGTCATTTTTTAGGTTATGCTTTTGCTGTTCGAACATATTTTTAAGGGCATTCTCCGTTTCTCTTTCTAATCGGAAGTAATTCTTTAATTAAAATAAAAACACCAAATTCGAAGCATATTATAGGTACCTAGTAACAAAAAAGTTCTGTCTATCACTAATTTTTTTGGTAACTACAACAAAATTTTCTATTTTTGATAGATGAAACCGTACGAATAAAATTAATTCAGAGAATCGACTGATCTCAAAGATTACAAATTTTGTAATCTTTGCTGATATGCAACACTTGAAAGACAATCCTCTTATTTAGCGTTAATTTTTATTTCTGATCAACTAATCCGTTTATTTATCGAGCATCGAAACCAAATCCCATTCGAGCTGAAATCGTAGACGAGCTTATTTTTATGTTGACTGTAGTTGTTTTTCTCGAGAACGTCAAATAACATAATTCAAAATCCTTATTACAAGAGATCCTTGCTCTTGCTTCTTCGCTACGATGAATTGAACGACTCGTCAAAGCTCTTATGAACCTTCTTCTCCAATCGATATTAAAAAAAACCTGCTACTTCAACGAATTTCTCGGCTGAGATTTCAATGAAGTTGAATTTTAACTCTAAAAAGGAGAAAGAGAAGGATTTAAGTCCTTAATTGCGAAGTTAACGGCCTCACAATAATACTAGAGAATCTCGACGTATAATAAAATTACCAACAACTGAATTTTAAGGATCGCTTTAGCTCTTTGCTCTACTGATGCGTGAATTATCCTCAGTAGTGTATTTCGCTTTTCACATACTCTTTTTAATTAATAATCGTTTTTTCAAATGCGTGTACGTGATTTGGAATAAAGACCCTTAATGGTGATTGCCAGAGCGACTACCTGACGAATGTGTTTCCTCCTCTAGGTGACAGAATCTGAACATGACTTCGTCTGTCAACCCCATTAACTTTTTGTGCCGGTTAACATACCTAGTACGGCTTTGGCAGTTTTCCTTTTTTTTATTATTGGGTCTGCCGTGAATTTTGGCGATTGTCCTCTAATGAACTGTTTTGCCTGTCTCTGTCCCTGTGAGATTACTTACCATTCAAGATATTTCTGGGAGACTCACTTTCTTGTGGCCATGTTTATTGTCGATTTGTAACGGCGCAGGATTTTGGTCCAATGAATGGAATTGATGAGCCTTGTCTGGCCATTGAATCCGCCCTTATGACCCTCGTGCCCTGGTACCCAGGCTACCGCGACCCGGCAAAGGTCTCCGAGTGCGTTTAAGGCACCTACGCAATCCCATATTAGCCAACGGACCTTAGAAAACTACCTGATCTGCTGGACTTCTTCGTAATTAATAGAATAATTGAACAGTTGAATCACACTTGGACCTTTCATCTGACCACACCCCAGTAATAGTGAACATTAGCACTTCAGTCATCAACAAAACTCCTTCTCCTAGGCTTACAACAAGAAAAACTGACTGGAATGAATTTCAAAATAACATAAAACAAAATATAAATTTAAACATAAGAATAAAATTCTCACCAGCTCTTGATGATGCAGCTCAGTACTACACTAAACTAGTACAAAATACAGCGTGGCAGTCTACTCCGCACAACAGTCAGGATACAAATGGTAATAGCCCCAGCGTACCACTGCATATCAGACAACTTATAACCGAGAAACGCCGAGCAAGAAGAATTTGGCAACGTTCACGAAATATTCTAGACCAACATCAAAGATGCCTACAGCAACACCTTCGAACTATACATAACAAGTATATCTGTTGACGACCACACACTCTGGAAGGCGACAAAAAAAATGAAAAGAACCCAAATACATGTACCTCCAATCCGTAAACTAAACGTAGAATGGGCCCGCTCTCTTCAAGAAAAGGTGACAAACTTTGCCGAATACCTAACAGAAGTTTTCATACCTGATGATGACAAGATAGATCAAGAGATGGAGAGATTTCTAGACGCTAGCTGCCAAATGTCTCTACCTATCAATTCTTTCTCTCCTGCAGAAGTCAAAGAAGAAATAAGCAAGCTGAACCCTCGAAAAGCTCCTGGTTATGATCTAATAACAGGACAAATATTGAAACAACTACCCAGAGAAGCATTCATCTTACTGACGACCATATTCAACAGAATCATAAGTCTAGCTTGTTTCTCCACAATCTGGAAGTACGCTGAAATCATAATGATTCCCAAGCCAGGTAAATCTCCACACGAACGAACGTCATACAGACCTATTAGTCTATTACCTACAACAAGTAAAGTTCTTGAAAGGCTGATACTAAAAAGGATCAACCAAGAACATGACCTACACACACTCCTTCCAAATCATCAATCTGGTTTCCTAGAGCACCACTCTACCACGGAACAAGTCCACAGGATAGTCAATGAAATCGCCAGGAGTCTCGAAGAAAAGAAATACTGCAACGAAGTATTCCTTGATATCTCACAAGCCTTCGACATGGCATCTCTTTAAACTAAAAAATACCTTTTCCCATAACTTTTACCAGCTCCTCAAATCCTACTTAACAGATAGAAATTTCTCCGTTAAACACGAAGACACTCAATCCACCATCAGATGGCAACTAAGCGATGTGTTTTTTACTGCCTTTCAATTTCTCCAACGCAATGGTGAATAACCGTCACTTCCGTTTGGAAAGTTGTGACATCCTTAGATAGGCTCACTGGAATAACTATCCTATAATTCCGACTTCTACACGCTCTTTAGCAGTCTGTTTATCAGGTTGCCTCATTAAGTTATCTGCTTTTACCTCCCCGATAAACATTCGTTAGTCAGCACTGAGTGTTCGGCTTATGTGTTGTTGAGTTTGAAGTAATCTGTGCTTTACAGATCTGGCTTCTTCGCCTCGTATACAAATGTGTAATGTTGGTAGATTCAGGAGGAGCTCCATCGCAATTGTGTGAGTAGTTTTCATGACCCCCGTAATACTGACCAGTAGGTTTTGAATGGTCTTGTGTATAACCATTGGTTCATTTTTTGGTTAAGACCACATATTTTTCTGCATCTGCCGAGGGCAATGGTCTGTGTTGTCTTCTGAAGGTGATTGATTGATTAGTTCGGCTCCACCAGTCAGAGGCTTCGAGTACTCGGCAACTGCTTCTGAAGGTGGTATTCCATGAAAGCTTTTCATCAAAATGTATCACCTTTCCTTCTAACACTGTTGGTGTTAAACCTTGTCCTGACTTGCCCTTGACCACAATAGTCGTCTGCGTATCCAAGTCTGTTGTGGACAGTTCCGTCCAGTAAGGTTGTCGATAGTAGTGGTGATAACACTCATGTTTGTGGAACATCCTCCCCTCTCTTTGCCTTGATGGTGGCTTGTCCTAGAGTGGCCACCTCAAGATTTTTGTACTGCCATTTTTAATCCAATTTAGTAGTAAAACATAGAAATACCCGAGTCTCAGCAAGATATGAATGTAAATTTTTTCTAGTGTTATTTCTTTCTCAGAAATCTTATAATTTTACTCAATTTTATTGAAATCCTTTAAGGAAGCATCAGGATTTTAATTAAAATACAAGTAGAAGGTAAAATCGAATTTAAATGTGCTATTCTTGTCGCTGCACTCTCGTTACATTATAATCGGAAATGAAGCTTTTTACGTGGACTAAAGATCGTAACTTACGACAGGCTTATCCGAGAGATATATTGCGCTATTTATTATTTTAATAAGCCCAACTTTTACGACGTACAAACGGAAAAGTTAATAACTTGTAGTAAACGAGTTTAGTTGTACAGGATGTAGCGACCTAAAAGTGTCAAACTTTCCTATGAAAAACACAGATTTAACTAAATATAAATTTCCGCCATACCAGGCTAGTTTCGTTAGTGTCTTTTTGAATTTCCTGCCTAGTAATTTTGAATGCAACACTGCTACCCATTAATATATTACTGTCAAATTTTCAGTAAGCTGCGTTATTTATTCTGTGTTTTACAGCCATTGAAAGCAGACAACCTCGTGAATTTTAACGAAAATGTTAAATAGAGAACTTCGTATGCGAATTGAACATTTTGTTTGCATAAAATAATCATTACCGAAACCAAGGAAAGGCTAGATAAATACCATGGAAAATCTACTCCATCAATTTCAAAGGTTAAAAAGTGGATTAGTGAGAGAGCGAGTGAATATTATCATCCCATCTAGGGAACAGTTGATGCACCCTGGTAATTCTGGAGAAATCATCTGGTTCACCGATGGCTCCAAAACATACCATGGCACTGGGGCTGGTATAAAAGGACCTAGAAAGAGAATGTTCCTTAGCCTTGGTCGATATATGACTGTTTTTCAAGCACTGGACAAAAAATTAAAATATTCACTGACAGCCTGGCTCTGCTTAAGGCTATCAGTATTCCATCAACTAGGTATAGACTGGTGAAAAACTGCAAAGAATCCCTCAACAGGCTGGCAAGAGACAACAAAGTATCTCTAATATGGGTGCAGGCACATGAAGGGATTGAAGGTAATGAAATGGCGGACCAGTTAGCTAAAGAAGGCTCTAAAGGAGACTTCATAGGTCCGGAACCGTTTTGTGGAATCACAAAAGATTGCATAAGAGGGGAAATCGGGAACTGGCTAGATAGGGAACACCAATTCAAATGGAGGGTGACACAAGGACACCTTCATACGAAGAGTTTACTGAACAAGGTAGACAAGGAACTCTCAACCAGGCTTCTGAAATTGGGTAAGAGACATTTAAAAACAGTTACCGACCTGGTGACTGGACACTGCATCTGCTTAAAATGGGCAAAGTTAGTGAACATATGTGCAGAAAATGTGAACTTGTTGATGAAACACCTACTCCCATACTCTGCTTCTGCGAGAACTCACAAGAACTTAGACGGAAGCACTTTGGAGAGGAATTAATACAACCATCACAACTACTGAAAATCCCTCCAGTCAAACTATTGGCCTTTATAGAAGACACGAAGCCGGAAGTAGATAACATGGGAAATGGTACAAAGATCAGTTCAAGTGCCTGAGCTGTTGAGCACCACGCAAATATATGAATGAATGGTTTAGTGAGTTCCGTTGTGGTGGTACCAGCGCAAGTGACGACGAACGTTCAGATCATCCAAAAAAAGTCGTCACGTCAGAAATAGTCGAGGATACCGATAGATAGGTTCATCCCTAAATACGTCAATGGTATGCATGTGCCCCGGAACCCACTTAAGTCTCACCCTATTATAGTTTTCCAGGGTTTTTGAAGGCAGTCTCAGTCCAGTCTAGGGGGGTATGCTGAAGATTTCAGTGGTTCCTGACTATCTGAGAGTATGAGGAACTTTTGGCCTCTATACTCCTTTTCGATGTTCATTTGAAAACACGTGTCGATAGCAAAGATTTCCGCCTGGAATATGGATGCACATTACATTTTATATGGATATTTGGACATGAGAAGAAAAGGCTATTCGCGCGTTGGGTGTCGCAATTTTTTAGGCATGTTAACTGATTTTAAAAAACTGCTCCAGTATGTTTGCAAGCATATACTTTATCCAAAATAAATGTTATTTCTGCGACAAATGAAGGTTTTGAAGAAGAAATTTACCTTTTTAAAATACAAAAACGCTAGAAATGTAATGGCGTCTGTCTATGACATCACGGTTTGGTAAATTGGGTATTTTGTGCGATAGTTACTAATTCTAATGTGTACTTATCGGTTCTACAATGTAAGAAAACATCGATAAAAACTGAAGACAAAATATTTGTTAACGTTCCGATGAAAAAACAAAAATCTTGCAAGGAGAGATCCAGCAACTGTATTTAAGTTCTAGATTATGGGTTACCAACCTTTTTGCACCTGCGAACCACTTGACTTTTTGAGAAATTTTGGCGTACCACCAGACCTAAATATTTCAATAAACGTATAATATTTACACTTCTAAAAGTGCTCAAAGGCTTTTTGAATTAATTTCCTGAGAAAACTTTGTTTATTTATTATAGCAAAAAATTAATCATCATACAAAATACACTTTTATAGTCTTTGGGGCGAAACATGTTGTTGTTTGCCTGTGATTAAAATATCAACATTAGGAGTAATGGAATTTATCTTCACTCCTAAGTCCTCTTCAACACTTATTCTGCTTCTATGTTTATTTTTTATGTACAAGAGTTCAGAAAATCCACTCTCACACAAGTAACTCGTAACAAATGGCATACTCGGTTTCACATCCGATCCAGAAGTTAATTAAAGATTCCTCTTTAAAATCTAAACTATCTTCTGTGAGATCGATAAAACTTTATTTTAGGTCCAATTCATTTGGTGAGGTTCCCGAAAAAGGATTTCTGATCCAATCCACTTGTGAATAATGTTCAGAGATATATTTCTTAAAGCTTTTTTGAAGGCCTTCCAAGTGAACAATGATATCTGCAACCACATCTGACATTAGAGATGCGTAGGTTTGTTCGACTCCATTTCAGGATCTGCTTATTTTTTGTACTCGTAGGGTTGTATAGTAAAATTAATACCTATTTAGAGGTACCAGCCGTTTTAGTAACTTAACGTATGCGGCTTCTTGAACCATCTGACATTAACATGAAATCAAAATTTGACGTAACTTCAAAAACGTGACATCTAATAAATTAGTTACGACGTTCATTTTTGTTGGTAATTTTTTGTTTCAACCGATTTATTAATAATAAATAAGGATGGTCTTATTCTAAATGGGTATAAAATTTACTATATATGAACGCCTTCGAGTGAGAGAACCCCGGTATGTCTGCCCAGTTCGTGAAGGTTTCCCTCTCCGCCCAGGTAGCTATGGCTGATCTAGCAGTGCTTTCCGCAATGCCAAAAAATGGTTCAGGTCCGATAAATAGAAACTGATCCCTTTTTGCCAGAGTGTCGGCCTTCTCGTGCCCTCCACTCCTCGATGCCCCGGCACCCAGGTCAAAGTGACTCTGTTTTCCGTGCCTAGTATATCAAGGGATTGTAGACAGTTATATACTAGCTTAGATTTTATCCTGTTCGAGCTCAGTGCTTTAAGAGCAGCCTGGCTATCTGACAGGATGTGTATGTTCTTTTTTATCATAATATAAAAATAATTGATTATTATGAATATTATTATAATTGACTCTATAATGAACGTATTATTATTAATTGATATTGTATTAAATGGCTAGTCTTTGTCGCAATCATGTTTTTCAGTTAAAATCATACCTATTGACTGCCCTACCTGAAGGTACGGCTATGCTTGCAATTACAAACTACCCGAATATCGGATTTCTATTGTATACCGGTGTTGTACAGGGTTGGGTAGACAAATAAGAGAATAAAGATTTAAATTATAATGTAAGTCGTTTTCAAATTCTGGAGTCTTAGTTGCCCACCCGGTAAGGGTTTTGCATGTTAAATTTGGTTTTATTACTCTCTGTCTATTTCAAACACATAAAAAAGTATTCATAATCATAAATATATTTAGTTTTGATATTGATGATATTACATTACATTATTATTAGAAAATAAATAATTATAACTTGAACTCAACTAAGATCAGATGGCCTGACCGGAGCTTAAATATAAATGTATATCGTATGTAAAATAATTGTGAAGATAAAAAATAAAAGTTTCTATTAAACCATTAATCCTTTATATACAATAACCGAAATAATGAATGTATTCCATGTGACTATTACACGCTGTATGTACAGACTATTTGAGGGCACCGATAATATGGAAACCAAGAAACTTAATCCAATTTGTAGATTTAATCAACGTTATTGTTCAGTTTAAGAGGTTGTAAAGTTCCTCTGTGAGATAAAGTTTTAATTTTCTCAGTGTTAAAACAAACAACATTTGATTTAGACCCGGTCTTGATAGAAACGAGATCCTTGGATATGATAGAGTATAAAATTTTCAGTTCTCAACAACTACAGGGCAGTGGCGGCTCGTGGTTAATTTGATAGGGGGATCATAGGTGATGTGACCAAAATCTTAAAATACGGAACGCCACTGACCGGCCCATCGCAGTGGGCGGAAATTTTTCGAAAAACCACTCCTAATTTCTGCCCAGAAGTCGTTAAATTCGTTAAAAAAGAAGCATAATTTGTGGAGTTCCTTTCCAAAGCCCCAGAGGCAAAATTTTTTTTGGACCACGCTTGTTTCATATGAAAACAATGCTCTTTTGAAAAACAACCATATTTTATTCATTTCTATACATATTAAATATGACAAACTTAAATTAAATGATAATTAGTCTAAATATTTTTAAAATTTAACTGAAGGCTTCGATCTTTTGTATTTGCAACAACTTATTACGTCAAAACACAGCTCATTATTCTCATTATTTCGCTTCAAATGCTCTCCTTTAAATCAAAATATAGCGCGGCCTGCCATCCCCTCTACTCATCTCTTTTCTAAGCGTGTAATAATCAGCCGAAGTAGGTCGATTCATCGTCGATATTAAACCGGGCTTTTGACCCATCACATGTAAACTTCGGGCGTTTTTCTCCCACGTTGCGAAGATCGTCAGAGCTCGGCAAATTCCGTTCCCATATAACACCTTGAGGTCAACGGTGGACACCAGCATGCTTTCCAATTTTGGTTTTCGCCGAGTACTTGATGCGGAATAAGGTTTACACGGGGGTCTTGAAAAACGTTAACACGGGGGTCTTGAAACGTTTTAGATGAATTTTATTTAAGAGGAATACTATCCTATATGTATTATAGTACGTATATTTTATTTTTTAAATTGCTTATTTAATTATTTTTTCAAATTATTTTTTAATGGAAGGTCATTGACCCAATGACCTACTGGAGGAGCCGCCACTGCTACAGGGTACACTAGTGATAGGCAAATAATTAACCATTCATTCAAAAGAAAGAGAGGATGATTGATGAAGAAGTGATTGATTGACTGTATAGATGACAGGATGTCTGTACAAATGGCTATTTGTTGGTGAGATAATATGCTATGTCTCAATGCTTAAATAATAGCATACAGTTCAACAGTGTAAACGCCACTTGGGTAAGATCCAACAGCTGCTTGCGTGGTGATAATTGCACATCCGATTTCAGTTTCGTTCTTAGATGCTTCGGTGAAGAGGACCTAGTCATATTCTTTTCTATTGGGTAGTTCTAAGAAGGACTTTTTATAAGCTCATAGCTAGATTCTTCCTTATTCAACTTAGTGAGTTGAAGGTTGTATGTATACTGGAGTGCTCCCTTCCTTTTACTCAGTTTCCGAGGAAAGTTTCAGAGACTAGTAGTTCCTTTAGACCTATTTCCCGAAGGAATTTTAGGATATCTGCAGGCTTTCATTCAACAGAATTTACATTCTTCTTACTCCACTAATTTGAGTTTTTGGGGTGACCATTCCGGCGACACTGTCCTGTCAGGACACCTATCAAAATTCTTAGTGCAGTCTTATTCTGGCCTACTTAGACATTCATTTGTTCTCACAATATGTGGAGGGAGACAGGGATTATATGGGTTAATAGTATAAATGTGTGGCTCAGGTGGTAGTGGTTGTTGTTGAAGAAGCTGGATTCAAGAGGTTAGAAGAGGTCGCGACAGAATAGGAGAGGAGAAGATATTGATGCATAAGCCAGAGACGAGGATCATTGTCTTCTGGGTGGAAGCTCTCAGCTGGAATGTAGTTAAAGGCAGTATTGCGAACATTGTTGAGTGGTTTCAGGAGTGTTTTGGGTGTATACATATCTACGAAATTGACATAATCTAATTTGGAACGAATAAGAGCACTTCTATGAAATCTCATTCACCTTTAACTAACTGGTTCGCCGGCAATCCCCTCATGTACTGACATACATACTAAAGACATTGTGTTGTTTGCCTATCTAGGAAGTTCCCGATTTTCCTTCTTCCTCAAAACTGTTCCGGACCTATGAAGTCTCCTTTAGAGCCTTCTTTAGCTAATTGGTCCGCCATATCATTTCCTGCAATCCCCTCATGTGCCGGCACCCATATTAGAGATACTTTGTTTTGTCTCTTACCAGCCTGTTAGGGATTCCTCGCAGTTTTTTACCAGTCTAGAGCTAGTTGTTGGATTGCTGATAGCTTTAAGCAGTGAATATTTTAATTTTTTGTCCAGTATATCATCCTCCGATGTTTCCATCAATTCAGGCTATAGCAGCAATCGTCTTTGCTTGAAACACAGACGCATATCGACTAAAACACTCTCTTTCTAGGCCAAGCAATAGAGCATCAAAATAGTGAGTTTTTGACAACATTACGATTTCTTAATAAGCTTTCGTGTTATTAACAAAAAACTAAAAAAAGGACGTTTTTTTCGTTTTAAATGTTTATAACAATTTCGTGAACAACATTTTCGAGTCGAAAAGATATCAGATTCATACTACGTAATGTCTTTCACATGATGGCACAGTCCGTTTTCCACTAGGATTTTTGTCATTAAAACTTACCTCTTGCTTGGCCTTTTCTAGGTCCGTTTATGCCAGCCCCAGTGCCATGGTTCTTTTTAACCATCGGTGAATCATCTGTTTCCTAAATGGGATGATGATGATCACTCGCTCAGTAAATATGTTCTCTATCCAAACTCACGTGAAATCTGCTAATTCCTGCTAATAGTTTCCATCTTCTAATAAATTGTACATTTCAACCTCACCACTTCTATTAAAAGGAACTGTTCTCACCAGTTTTCTCCTAAATTGATGACATCCCATTCAATCAATATTAAACAAAGCATGTGGTTAATGCCCGATAGTGTGGCAGTACATTTTAATCAGATCTCTAGGCAATATTTAGATGCAACCTATCCCAACCGTTGGATTGGTCGAGTAGGTCTGCAACACTGGCCTCCTCGATCTCCATAATTAAATCCATGTGATATCTGGTTATAGAGTTACCTTGATACATTAGTTTACAACACACAGTTACTTTTTTTATTCGGTCTATTTCTGCAACTGAGGCTAATCACCGACGGCGGGAGCACTCTACCCCTAACCGGAAATTTTGCCGAATCCACTAGTGTTCCAACCCGTGGTAGGGATATTTATCGAGCCCAACATCCATGGACTCGGTCCTCGGTTTTAAGACGGCATACCTACATTAAACCTCGTGCTCATTGGTATAATGCCTGCGAGCTATGATATGCCACTCACCCTAGTAGACTAAAGGCTCTATGACGGTGTCTCCCCAGTGGTCACCCATCCAAGTGCTAACCGCGTTCGACTCTGCTTCACTGTAATTATTGCATCAGAGGCGTTCCACTACAGTGCTGGGTCGACGCCCACATAGATAATGATTTTTTTCCCTGTATATACCTGCCAGTACAATCAACATTTAATTCTTAACGTGTTATAAAAAAAATTAATTCAAATAATTTTTCTGACTCTTTTGCCCACACCAGCTAATTTACCTCGTATCTATGCATCAAAAGATTTGATGTTTTTTCTTTACTTTTTCGAAGGAAATATTCTTACTTGATTATTGCACGTCAGACCTTGTAACCTACAACGTCTTCATCAATTTTCATACATTTTTTATAAAACCACGGACTCGCGTCGAAGTATCGAAGTATAAATTAATAAAGTTTGAAGGGTGTCGATGGGATAATTTGCACCGTACAACATCCATCAATAGTATTATCGACGTTTCGAAAATAAAAAGCGATTCTGCTTCTTCGTAACGTGATATTTGTGTTGATCGAACAAAAAAAAAGTTGGCGTTATAGACCGGTAGCCCATGACACATGTAGGCTTCTTTATTTCGAATGGAAGCCGTTTTCACCATCGAGTTTCATGTGAGAAACAAGTAGAATAATGTTATTTCTCAAGGCCTAAACTGGATAATTGAAGCTACAACATTTTGAGGATACTTCAATAAAAATCGAACAAATACAAGTCACCTATGTGACGATACATTGCAAAAGGCAGACTATAAAAGTAGCTGCGATATACTGCCCGCCGAGATATAATCTCAAAAAAGAAAACTACTTAAACTTACTCCAAGATCTTGGAGAAAGATTTATACTAGGAGGAGACTTCAAGGTGTAACCTTAAGAATTGAGCTCGAGCCCAAATATGAATTTATCTATAAAATTTAAATCATAATAATAATTACTTTGTCTACTCGGTCACATAAGTTTCGGTTGCTCCGGTGACAACCTTAGGCATTCGACGTCGCTCAGAACGGAGTTAGGGGTGGATCCCTCTTCTTGATCTTCCGGACAAAAAAAGGGCGCCAACTGAGTTTGCCACTTTGGCCTAGCACGACTAATTTCCCCCGATAACTCAGTAAAACAAGGGATAAAAATAAAAGGCAAACCTCAGCTTAAGTTCCTTATAATTCCTAAGGAAAACGTTTAATACCCTTAAGGGGGTGTTTTACAATTAATAACTACCTGAAATACCCTAATAATTGCCCCTCACTTAAAAAAATAGCGTGAACATCTGTTACACATCAAAAGTCAAATAATTAACAATAAAATTCCAAACTATACCAGTTAATCGACCTAAGTAGTGTGAAATTAATATGGATGTTCAAGTGAACCAGTAGCGATTAAATACGAACCTATTAATTATATGTTCTATAAACGAACCTGAAAAGTAATGTACAGAAATTCCATACAAGGCGACACCGTAGCTAAGGCGTTTGTACCAAGGCAACGAGGATTAAATTATGAAAATTTACCGCAAAATATTAATTTCCACCATTACAATTTCATGAAAAGATAAATTACTAAGGAACTGCCTATCTAATATATATATATTGTACTGAAATTGAGACGAACATAAATGTAATGAAATGGTTACTTTTAGAGATTGTATCATATGTACATGGGAATCTTATGTTATGTCCATCATTTTTAGCAATAACGTTAAAATGATTAAATTAGATACTTTCTGTTAGATATTTTATGTACCCTGTATAAATCAGCTGATAAAGTTGATATTGGAAATGTCAGTACAAAAACATTGGTTGTTATGGACATTTTTATTTGATTAAATAATATGAACTGTCAGTAACTGGATTTCAAAAAAAATTAGTAATTTCTATAATAAATAAAGAAGAAACAAAAGAATATTCGTTAGCAACGGGAAGGAAGTTTGTTAGGTGATAAGTAACTAAGGGGGAGACAAAAAACTAATGGACGTTACAAGTTTAAATGTACGAAAACTTTAAATAAAACGGATAAAAAAAGAAATAGGGGGTTAGAAATATCTTACATAACTTACCTTCGATTTGAATGCAGTAAAGGTTGTTCAAATTCAAGATCAAGAGAGATCATCCAGCAGTAAACGATGGTAATGTAAATAATTTTATACTAAAACTTGTACCTAACAGCTGATTGTAAACCAGTACCCAGATTCGAGACGTTTACCAGTAATCTTTCCTTTGCGCAAAGCAAAGTTTCTTCGCTTCAGAAAACAAGTCGTTTTCTATTTAGACAATACAGCTACCGGCGGTGTTTCGACAAGATATTGAGAGAGTTATTTTGTTTGTGCGGAATTGTGTTAATTTTATTTTAATATAGGTTGTAATAGGCTAGGAGACCATCCACGGATTGCAATCTGGAGATAGTTATTTAATTATCATTAATTTAATTTTGACGTTGAAGGTTGTTACATTTCAAATTTTACTCCTTAAATTTAGACAACTCACTTTACCCATATCATACCCTGAGATACACGTGCATGTGATACAGTATTGAATTTTAAACATTTCAGATCAATAAATACATCTTAAAATATAAAATTTGTTTGATTTGAATTTCTGGTTGATACTGATACATGTGGTATATAATACTATTCAATAAAATTAAATCACCACACATTGAATTATTGTATACCATAACAATATATATATATATATATAAAAGTAGCAGCAAACTGCAGAATTTCATCACTATCTATCTACCAGGTAGACTCCAAACATCCCGAAGTGTGTATCCGGAGGGTGTTAAGTATACCCTGGCCCCCCAGGGGAACCCTTAAAAATTAAAACGGTTAACAGCTAAAAACTGAGCCTATACAGGAACAAATCCTACTTGTCGGACTACACATTCCCAACACCTCAACAAGTTAAGCTATGCCCGAAGCTAATTTTTAAGTAATGTACAAATCAAAATCAACCCCAAATTCACTTAATCAAACCCACAAAGTAGTCATAAGGCCTATTTACAATCAACAGTGTCAGCAACAGTATACTACACTGAATTTAAATCAAATAATAAGAATATGATAAGCATCTATAATAAATTATTTTTGCTCATAGCCAGGGTAGGTTTGAAGAACCACCCACGAATTATAGTATTCGTTAGACTAAAGCGGACAAAGAAAAACAAAATATACACAGAGTAACAGAATAGACTGTCTTACAGCCTTCTTATTTGCAATCAACAGTTAGTATTTTACCACCAACTGTTCTAACTACAAAATACAAATCTATGAGACATACCTTTTCCAAAAAGGGTCCAATACTCAAAATTTTCCTCTTACTGGACGGTACCAACAAATAACGAACCAACAACGACATGTGGCACACTTCCAATTCCAAAACTTCAACGTTGGCGATTTCCTTTAAATAGTGATAAATACAAAGTGATGCGAAATCAGAAAGTAAAGAAAATACTTACAATCGTTTGAGTGCAATGTATCCCCTATAAGGGTTTGTGAAAACGGCTTCCAGAACAGGACGGAATTCTCCAACAATACGAACTCCCGTAGAACAAAATACTAAACCGTATATTCCACAACTAATTTAGAACGAGAACCTATAAAACCCAGCAAGGGATGACTTCCCAGTCATTAACAAAATTCAGATTCTCGTTCGATGCACTTTTGAAAACTATGCCATCTAGTAGAAAAGCACACAGCTAAAAAAAGTGACTGACACTTCCTCAACTTCAGTACGGAATACTACCATAGAGAAACCTACCCGAAACATACATCCGAACTACACTGCTCACTACACCGAGCGTGTTCCGCACAGATCAAGTCATAAAGTGCTACACTTCCCTGAACGCTTTCATCCAAGACACGACTGTCACGGCCAATTGTCAATGTCATCCAATAAATAATTCCAATTTGTAAACAATGAAACAGAAATAATAAAGTGTGTATTAAGAATTATTCAAATACATTTGAGCAATAATAGTACCACAATACCCCCCTGCCAACGAAAACAAAGCAAGATTAAACACTCGGATTTAACAGACAAAACACATGGCGACAAACAGCTAATATATTTTGAGTAGATGTTCAGAATATATTCTAATGCCATCCTACACAGAAGATTTCTAACTAGTATGTCTTTGCTCAAGCCAAAATACAGTAGATAAATGAAGAAAATATACCTCTAACTCAAAAGTAAAGTATGTCTCCACAGATCAGTAAGTTCTATCAAACCTAATTACTACTTTAAATGTTTTAGACTTCAAGTCAACGAGTCACTAATTTATAACTGAACCCTAATAAACTTTAGCGTTTATCAAGCTGAAGTGGACAAAGTATTTGGACTACTGTGGCTACACTCCAAAAGTGATATAATCATAGCCAGAAAAAATCAGTAACCCCACGGTAACTAAAAACTATAGTAAAATCCACAAGAGAGAAAACCCCTTACTACCCTTAATGATGAATTATAACAAACAAAAAAAAAACAACTAACATGAATCTACCTACGGACATTTACCAGATTGACGCTCGTTTTGTATCGTACGATAACAAAACTTACATTATTTACACTACCTGGCGACAAAATATAAAATTGTTGTCATGATGTGAAGACAGGTTTGGTTACAGCCTGCACCACTTCGCCGGAAGGATGATGGCAGAGTAGTCCCTAAAACTCTGGGATGACAGAAATAAATTAACTACTGAAGTACTTTCGTAGTGAACAAATAATGTTAGAAACATAGAGACAAAATCCGTCAGGTAATTACTATATACAAATACTTAATATATACAATAGACGTAGTGACAAATGCAACCGTTACAAAGGCGAAACACACCTTTTGGGGGCCAATTCTAATTACTACAAAAGGCAGAGAGTTACTCAGCGCAGCCAATGAGTATAACTGCGACATCCACTCTACTGGACGACCAACTTAATATTGGTCAACAGATAGCAATAAAATTCCTGATCTATTGGACTTCTTCATAACTAGAAAAATTGCACAAAATTATATATACATAGAAGAAGGCGGATCACCGCGCAGTAGTAATGACATTGAGTGATAATATTATAATCAAAGAATGTAATCACACACTGGCTAACAAGACCACAGACTGGGTAAATTTTAACAAATAGCTAGATAACAAAATTCAGTTAAATGTCAAAATAAAAACAACAGAAGATATAGAAGCCGAGAAACTAGTCAGCGATATACAACAGACGATCTGGAACAATACGAGACCAGTAAAAAGAAAAATTGCCGGAAATAATATTCCAGCTGAAATAAGAAATGTTGTAGCTGAAAAAAGAACACTGAAAAGACAATGGCAGCAAAATAGAACGCCAATGAATAAAAATAGATTAAACAATATCACACAGACTCTAAGAAGAGAAAGAAAGAAAATTAAGAATGAAACAATAAATACTTATCTTCAGGGGCTTAAATATGAGAAAGACACCGACTACTCTCTGTGGAAGGCCACTAAAGAAATAAAAAGGCCAAAAGCACATAACCCGACTTTAAGAAAATAAAACGGAACATGGGCTAGGAGCCATCAAGAAAGAGCACTCCTATTCGCCAATCATCTGGAAAATACTTTTCAACTAAATGAAACAGAAGTAGCAGAAATCCTACCTGCAATAAATAAAGTAACCACCAAAAGTAACACCAAAAGAACTTATAGAATAAATAAAGACAAACATCAACCCGAAAAAAACACCTGGTTATGACCTAATAACAGGAAAAATTCTAAAGCATTTGCCAAGAAAAGCAATAGTTTAATTAGTTTACATATTTATCGCAACCTTTAGACTAAAACATGTAGCTGCCTGTTGGAAAATAGCAGAGGTCATCATGATTCCGAAACCTGGGAAACCTGTCAACGAGGTATCATCACATAGACCAATTTCATTACTACCCATTATATCAAAACTTTTAAAAAGGCTCAAACTCATTATTGAAGAAAAATGCATAATTCCCATACATCAGTTTGGGTTTAGAGAAAAGCACACCACAATAGACTTGCTGATCGACTAGAAAAAGCACTAGAAGAAAAGAAAATATGTTCAGCAGTGTTCTTGGACGTAGCCCAAGCATTCGATAAAGTCTGGCACCAAGGACTCGAACACAAGCTTAAACAACTTCTCCCAGAACAATACAGCTTTGTTAAAGTCATATATTAGCGGAAGAATGTTTCGTATTAGATGCGAAGATCAATTTTCAGAATTAAGACCGATAAAGGCTGGCGTACCACAGGGCAGAGTCCTGGGTCCATTGCTGTATCTACTATACACCTATGATATACCAGTAATAGAACAAACTACAGTAGCTACATTTGCAGATGACACATGTGTACTAGCAGTTGGCCAAATCGAATAAGAGGCTAATGAAATACTCCCAAGTCGCATTAAATCTACATTAATTCTAGATTAGTGATAATTGAAAAAAAACAATTTATCAATGTTTAATCCTCGCTTATCAACCCTTAGTATCACTTGGATTTGTATGCCATTTTGTTTTTGATGATAAAGAGTAGGTACCCAATAAATGCATCCAACTACACGGAATTCATAAGTTAGTTGTTCTAGTTTCGTGAACATTTTCAATGTCCACTGTAGCGTCGATTATCCAGTTTGGGTCTTGGGGAATAGCTTCATTCTACTTGTTTTTCACATGAAACTCGATGGCGAAAACGTGTCATGGTCATGGGCTACCGGTTATTAGCAACTTTGTCGACGTTAATGATATCAGACCTTTTTGGTCTTCTTTTTTGTTAGATTTTCAATTTAAAGTAACATTTTGTTGGAAATCATTCATTTGGTATCCATTTAATTATTCCTTGTCTAACATTTTCTTCAATCTCATCTTTATATCCAGTGCGTTCATAAAGTAACGCATCATAAACAGTTTAATTTACTATTTAAAAAAAATACAAAAATGAATGAACGTTCACGTTTACTCCCAGTGCAATGTCTATCTTACTCGGTCCACGATGCTAGTCTTTTTTGGGATTTTCAAGTTCCAACCGAACGATAGACAGATACCTTGTGTTGTAGTTTGATAGTACCTACTAGGGTAGTTAATAGTATCCAAAGAAGTTGAATAACTGGGAGTGACCCTTGATTCCAAACTGAATTGGAAGGCACACCTGGAAAAAATTACTACCAGGGCGACTAGGCTTTTTTGGCAATGCAGAAGAGTTATGGGCAAAACCTGGGGAATACGACCTGAAGGTGGTTCACTGGCTTTACACAACTGTGATAAGGCCAACGATCACCTATGGAACAATAGTTTAGTGGAGGAGGACAGAAGTGCCCTCTGCAGTTAATATATTAACTGCAATCCAAAGACAAGCCCTTCTTGGCACTACCGGGGCAATGGAAGCCCTTATTGGACTTTTCCCCCTCTAGAACTTTTTATACGGGCGGAGGCAATAATGGCAATTCTTAGGCTGATATCGGAAGACTTATGGTCCCCTAGAAGGACACACTGATACAACTTGGACATTACTCTAGACGAACCCATATTTCACATAATTTTTGATAGCATGACACCAGAGAATATATTCACTGAGCGAGTGAATATCATCATCCCATATATGGAACAGGTGATGCACCCAGGTAATTTTGGAAAAATCATCTGGTTCACCGATGGCTCCAAAATAGACCATGGCACTGGGGCTGGTATAAAAGGTCCTAGAAAGAAAATGTTCTTTAGCTTTGGTCGACATACGACTGTCTTTCAAGCAGATACGATAACCGCTATAGCCTGTATTGATGGAAATATCGAAAGAGGGTATACCGGACAAAAAATTAAAATATTCACTGACAGCCAGGCTCTGCTTAAGGCTTAAGGCTAACTACAAAGAATCCCTCAACAGGCTGGCAAGAGACAACAAAGTGTCTCTAATAGGTATCGGCACATGAGGGGAGTGCAGGTAATGAAATGGCGGACCAGTTGGCTGAAGAAGGCTCTAAAGGAGACTTCATAGGTTTTGTGGAATCACAAAAGATTGCATAACAGGGGAAATCGGGAACTGGCTAGATAGGAAACACCAGTTCTAATGGAGGGTGATACAAGGGCACCTTCATACAAAGAGTTTACTGAACAAGGTAGACAAGGAACTCTCAACCAGGCTACTGAAACTGGGTAAGAGACATTTGAAGATAGTTACCGACGTGGTGAGTGGATACTGCACCTTGAGGAAATATCTGCACAAAATGGGCAAAGTTAGTTAACCTATGTGCAGAAAATGTGAACTTGATGATGAAACACCTACTCACATACTCTGCTTCTGCGAGAACTTACAAGAACTTAGACGGAAGCACTTTGGAGAGGAAATAATACAACCTTTACAACTACTGAAAATCCCTCCAGTCAAACTAGTGGCCTTTATAGAAGACACGAAGCTTCTGGAATGGAAGTATATAACATAGGAAATGCAGTTCAAGTGCCTGGGCTGATGAGCACAACCCAAATATATGAATGAATGAATGAGTATAAAGGCTGGACTGTCTTTGCTATGAACTATTTAATAATTATTACTGGATATTTATTAAAAATAAAATGCCGCAAATGTGTTGTGGGGACGGTTGTAGAAGTACCAATTTGAATCAACTTTTGATACATTTTTGAATCGCCTCGGAGACCTCTCTTTGCCGTTCACAATTTTTCTTTTCCAATTAAAACACCCTCTGTATAATTTCCCTGCGAAATTTTTCTAGTTACCTACCTCCTTTTTTGGTGTTCAAAATAGTTTTTCTCCACTAGCTAACGTACCTAACGTAAAATGTGTCTAGTAAAGAACGTAAAGGGCCAACCTTGACCTTGTATGGATGATTAAATGGAACTCAAATGGACTCCGCCTGTATTTTACAAGTTTCAGTTAGAATTGCACGTTCTATTTAGAAACCTTTTTGCTAAATTTACGTATTTTCTATCTTTGAAAAAATATTTTTCCCTTCATATTATATCCCGCCCTCACTATATCACCTCTATTCAATTATTTAATATTTCCTTATTACAAAAATTCAGACCCACTTTTCGTACAAAAAATATCAGCAACGCCATCTATTATACTCATCATCAGTAAGTTATCGCAAGTAAATAGTACAGAAAACTTACAGCTTTTTATCGATTTTTGAATAACGGTCTCTCTGTGCGAATTCCGTTCAATTGAAGCTCTACTCTGTAGATGGCGTTGAAGCGAAGATCGGAAGATCAATAGAATGCTGGAACGCATGGCGTTACTGAGGTACACAGAAATTCTTGGAACCTTTCACAGATTTTGGTTTAATTTTATGCTCCCTTGGACAATTTAAATGTCGTTTTATTTATGGAAGCCTATAGTAATCTGTAGTAGAATTCATTTGAAAATCGATTTCGGTCAATTGAATTGTGGAACAATTTTCTGTGAAGTTATTACAATAGATTTTATAACATTGATTATTGTTGACGCTTCTAGAAGCCAATAAAAATAATTTCAATAATGTGCATTCGTTCTAGGAATATATTGACGAAAATGCCACGAAAATTATTCCGTGTTGATCTTTTATTTATTAGCTACCACAACAACTGTCAGTGAAGTTCAATCAATAGATTTTTAAAATACGAATAAAAATCGTTTTAGTTCTTCATTGGTGGATGAAATTAGTGTAAAAATAATGGCAAATGGTTGCAAGAGTACGAAGGTGAGCAAATGTATCCATTTGGAAACAATTAAATGAATGTTATAAGGAACCGAACTACAATCTTGTATAAAACTTAGCCTTTACAAAATTGGCCGATATCTTGAAAGACCATGAATATTGTTCTGTTAGGGCTTCATGAAATACATAAGTAGAGTTGCCTAGGGATGGGATGTCATTATAATAAAAAGTGAAAGACTAAAGGCCGCTGCACAATTACCCGGGAACGGGAACGAGAACGGAAAAAAGTTAGGATACACAAATTTTATTGTATCCATGCATAACCAATTTCCGGTAAGGAGAACGAGAAGATGCCCGGGAACGAGAACTCGAAAGTTGGCCAAGTTTTAACATTTCCGGAGCCAATCACAGCACAGGATATATAATGCTAATAGTTGAGCCAATAGAAAAGCAGCAACCTGTTTGATGCAAACATAACCTCGTTGCAAGAGAATCTTTCAGACTAATGTAAAAGTGTCCCCAAAAAGAAGCAATTAATGTGCTGGCCAATTTTATTAAGAGGAAAAGGCCAATAATAACATCCATTATATAAAAAAGATTTATATGATATTCGGAAGTTTGTTATTGAGTCACAAGTTGACATTGTTTTAGAAATTAAATATCTCCAGAAAATGTCAAACATTCCTACTATTTCCGTTCTCATTGTTGTGCATCTAAATATAATATTGCGTTCTCGTTTCCGTTCTGGTTCTCATTCACGTTCCCGTTCCCGGGCAATTGTGCAGCAGCCTTAATACTGACCCTGATGGTTTTCTGGGAAGAAAATGATTTTTTAGTCATGAAAAGAAGATTTCACCCGTCACATAAGCTGACTTTTGTGACATACAGATTACGGACACAGGAGGCATACCGTCTTTGTATTCAGGTTTTTCATTCTTACCTTTGAAAATACATGCAGGTGGAAGAAACATACCTTCTCCATTGCAACAAGCAATAAATAGATATTTTTTCTCCAGATGTAACGTTAGAAACACTTTTAGAGCCCTTGGCGGCCACAACATAGCCAGGTTTATTATTTAATTGAAGTCCAGTCTCGTTAATATTATAAATATTACCGGGTTTATTAATCAATTTATGTTTTACTAAAATATCTTGAAGCAAATCAAAGTACAATTATTAATAATTCTTCTTTTTCGTGTACTCTAAGGGACTCCAAAAGATCTTGCTGCTATGTTTAAACTCATGCCGTCATTTTGAATAGCACTTACAGCATTTCTTAATGATTCTTCGGTCCACTCACCGCGTGTAGATGTCCGTTGTCATGTTGGCATGATAATCTGCAAAGAAAATATCAAGAAAATATCAATCGAGATCACCATCTCTCCTCTTTTAGATTAGCCAAGGACGTATAAGGCATTATTTTGAGGTTATATTACATAAATCAACTTTAAACCATAAGTATATGCAAAGATGATACTTACCTCATATTATCATTACCGATTTTTGGTATAAACTTCCAAATTCATTCTAACTATATCGAAATATTATTACTTTCTTTACTAACAAACGACAAAATATTCAAGCACGTTTTGTGTGATGCCTTTTAGCCTAATATAATAATATAACAATAAATATTTAAAATAAGATTTAAATTCCCTTGATCTTATTTCAACAAAACATTCGAACGTTTTAATATTATATAAATAAAGAGTAAGAAGGTCGTCGAGTAAGAAGTCAAGTTCAGAGCGTGAAATAAACACAAAACACTAATATGTTTATTTACTTTATTTGAACTTGACTGGCTGTATAAATATACATTCAATATTTATTATGGGATGAATTGATTCAATATAATTCAAGAAGAACATTCTATATAGTTGAGTAGTAAGATGATTTAATCATCAGTAATAATTAATCATTAAGTATAGGTATGCTACACTGCTAGGTACTTATACATATCTTTAGTAATAGTAAGTAGTGTAATGTAATATAGTAAATAAATCAAACATATCCCAGTGCTAGAAGTAGTTGTTTCATTCCCTTAAGATGACCCTCCAAGTGACCATCAACACCACCGATTTAGAGGCCTTTCCACACCTTTAAACTATCAACGTTTCTATTGGAGACTCAACCTTTACATGGCGACCCTGCCATGCCTTTCAATCTTTACAGTTGTTTCAATTACGATGTAGTCTATATACTACAGTATCGTACTTGATCCCAGAGAACGATCTCTGCCGAACAATATATGAAAGAAAGCGATTCGCGGTCTCACCCGGTTCACCATCTCTCCCCAAGTTACCCTATAATAGATTTACAAATTTCATCATTTACAACATAATTAAAATAAGAGAGAGGGAAGTATGAGTTTCCTGCCTGATTTGAGGGAGTACTATCTACAGGGGTAGGAGAAAAAAACATTTCTCACCCCCTTCAACCTTCCACCTCTCCTTAAGCGCATGCATTCAGATGCTGACTTTTTTTCCTGCATTAGTTACGTCTTTTACAACTCCGTTTACCCTGCTAGGAATTTTTCTGTCAAAAAAAGGTATTCATCTAGACCTATTTAACCTTACAACTGTCTGCACTAATATCAAATTGAGCCATTATAAATAGGATAATGGAGAATACGGATAGATATAAATAGAACAATTAATACACGTATCCTAGATTGATTACTACAAAATGATTGGTTAGCCTGAAACGAAATGTACAATTTCCTGTAGGCGATCATTTTAATCAATCCTATTTCAGATATTGGTTTTGTAACTGCTAGACGTTGTGGGTTGGAGACTGCGTTAATTACTTCGTGGAATTGATAGCCAAGGCACTTTGATTGATTTTAACAAATTTGACACAGATAAAAAAATTGGAACTAGAAAACTATGTATGTTTTTTATTAAAGAATATGATGACACCATTTTAAGGGAAAGAAGTGACTTTATCAAAAAACTTAGTCGACCAGGCGATTTTTAGTCCCAAAAGAAACGCGATTTAGAAAATTTTGGCGTTTTTCAAGTCTAAAAGCAATTATTTTTCTTGAAATTTTGAACACATAGGGGGGATTTATGTAAATATTTCGCAAATTCGCGTTTCCATCGTTTCTCCCTCTAATGCTCAAAAATATCAATTCAAATTCTACTTATATACGTCAAATTTTCCCCCGAATCGATTGGTTATCACAATAACGTTCTAACTGTTAAATTGTAGAAGTAATGCTGGATTTATAAAGTCTGTTGTTCCCGTTGTTCGTTGCTCGCCGTGTTTCCCAACTTGCTGGCGATTTGTAATTTACAGTTGTTCACGAGTCGACTAATTTATATCGGTTTTTCGTTGTTGGTGTTGAAATTTTGATTGGTCACAAGCGTGACGTATGCCAATAAAATTGACGTTACATATTGCTTATGTTTTGTTATTGTTTTTGTATATATATATATATAAAGATTGCGAACAAAATTACATAGGACATACTTCAAGACTTCTCAAAGACCGTATAACTTCACATAAAAGTGATTGCAAACGATATGTGAACCGATGTGCATTAGCCCAACATACCCATAACACCGGACATAGTATAGACTTTGAGAATACTGAAATACTTGACAAATGTAAAAATTATACAGAACGACTTTTTACTGAAATGGCTAGAATATCTCAAGAAAAACATCCCATGAATACCAAAACAGACACTGACGGACTAAATTTAATTTACTCAAACCTGATAGACTTAGACTTGCAACTAAAAAAGAAGAAACATAATTATAATTCCGTGAGAAATACCAGTCAAAACATTGACACATTAGCTCCGATCAATCAATGAACTACCGGACAATTCAATACAAGATACCACCTTTAAAATTGCTATTTACCAACACAAATTTAAAACTTTTCATTTGTCACTTTCAATTTTTAACGTTATTTTGACGTTTGACATTAGTTTGGTAAAATAATCAAAATTTGAACGTGTTTTCTATAAAATTATTCTGTATTTTTTATTATGATGAAGATTTTTGATATTATTTTTTATTATTATCACGGATTTTGTTCTGATGAAGTTGACGAAGTGCAACGAAAGCTAAACAAAATAAAGTGTGTACTTTGAAAATAGGTATTTTTCTCTAAAAAGCCACAATATATAATAAGAGTTATATATATATATATATATTGTTATGGTATGAATAGTTACTCAATAATAAATTTAAATATTTGATAACCATATAATTTGATTGATACATGTACAACAAACTCTATCATTTGATATTCAGAATCATAATATATTAAATAAATCCGTCACAAGCCTAAAACAAACATACAAAAATTAGAAACATTTAGAAAGAAGAAGAATAATATAAAATTAGTTTTAATACACCCTGTATACTGAATAATTTGAGTCATACAATGACAAACAGTAAAACAGGAACACAAACTTCAAAATAAAACATTAACAGAGTACCAACTTAAAAAGTGATGATTGTAAAATTGAAATAAAAATAAAATAAGCACCAAAATAGAAAAATTTATAACTTCAAATTGAACTATAGATAAAATAGAATAAATCATATAACTTAACATTAATAAACTATCAATATAATTAAAAATATAAATATAATTTAGTAACTAAATTTTTCAAAGACAGTCATTGGTAGAAATAATTTTAAAATAAAAACTAAGAGTGTTTGTTGAAAAAACAAAGAAAAAAATCAACAACGAGTTGAGATTTTGAGAAGGAAGGAGGGTTGTTAAAAGTAAAAAGTAAAAAACTAAAATTTATGCAAAAATATTCAAATACAAATAAAAATTTGTAAATATAAAGTTAACTAAACTAATGTAAAGAGCGTGTAGCAATTATTAAGTGAATGAAAAGTAGTAGTTACCATTAAATTAGTATTGCTAAGTGAAACACTGGTATAAGCAATATAATGTACCTTATTTGGGTGAAAAGTGAAAAGCAGAAGAACATTGAAATCGTTTATCCAGCACAGAAAAAAACTTTTCAAGTAGCCCAGTATTTCTGTCCAGGCCGACGAACATTGAACTTCAATTGATCTTCAAGAGAAGTAAAGAAATAAATGCATTATTTCAAAGACACTCAGGTATAATTTATCTATCTAATCTAATGTTGAATATACTGATGTATAAATTCCAATTGTTTCAAATTAAAAAAAAGAAATTATACTTACTGATAAAATTTTTCAAAAAGATATAGACTCCATTTTATTCTAGAAACATGTATTGTCACTTTCTCACGAATAAAAATAAATCTTCTTTGTAGTTTGTTTAAAACCATAGAAGTGTAAAACCATAGAATCGGATAAGTATAATTTTAATTTGTTATGAATGAGAGAGTAAATGAAATTAAGATAAGGAATAATTAGTATTAATAACATTTTTGAATATTTTTTAAATAACTAAGCCGTTAAGAAGAGTTGAATAATAAATCGAACGTTTCTTTGTTGAACTTTCATTTAAATTAAATGTGTTTGTTTTTTACTTTATATATATCATAAAGTTTTACAATCAACACAGGGTAGCGCATTTGAACTTGTTGAAGATCAAAGGACAGAGAGTTGGCTTCACTAAAATTTGAACTCACAAATAAAATATAATTTCCCTGAGATAATTTTAATAAATTAAAAAAAAACAATAACATAATAGAGTCTCATAAGTCTCTTTAAAAATAAAATATAAAAATATATAATAAAAAATAAATATTTTTGATAATTTCCGACTGAGCTAGGTAAAGAAAGGTAAGTATTAAAACTAAAATAATAAATAAAAAAAATTAAATTTATTTAAAGATATGGAATTAATAACCATTCAAAGTAATAAAACTAAACTAAGATAATAAAATAAAATTTAATTCATAAAAAGATATGGTATCATTATAAACATATTATTATTATTGTCATATATTATAGACACATATTTTGCGAACCATATCAATATATATTATATAGAAAGTAAGATAGTAATACGTGCAGTTTGAAATGATTGGAAGATATCAAGTCACGTGGCACTAATTTCAGTGTTAATTGGCGGAACTACGAATCACGAATAACAAGATATAAAATTAGGTCAATTGACAGCAACGACCAAAAATGTGGAAATGACAAACAACAGGATAACAACGGTTTATAAACGCATGTTTGCAAATATTTTTCAAAGACTAGAGACTGTTCACTAAGAAGCAACAACTACTTCTCGGGATATATGCCCCGACAGACATTGAATAACACTCCTACAAGTGATGTTGTCCCTTCTAATTACAAACCAGAATATCTTGCAGACGTTTACTTTAAAAGTGTAATTCAATGTCTGTCGGGGCATATAGCCCGAGAAGTAGTTGTTGCTTCTTAATAAACGGTCTCTGTTCTTTGAAAAATATTTTTCATAAACTTTGTAAGGCGTTATAATAGTATTAAACTATTATTTTTATCGATCATCTCTTATTACTTTTTGAGATATTTTCATTTCTCTATGCAGAATATGAATTGCTAATCAATCAATTCAATTGAATTTTGTTTATTTTCTTTAAAATCCTAACGATGCATGTACTGTTTTACGAAACAGTGATTATTTTCAATGGAATTGAGGTAAAATTGTAGGTAGTTAAAATGGATAAATTCGATATTGAACGTTTGAAATAATTTTTCTGATTGAAACCTTTCAAATTAATTAAATGATATCTGCGATCAAAAAGTCACAATACAATTGTGGATTTTAATTAATCCTACGTATCGAATAAAACGTATATAATTAAGCTTTGAGAACTAATCAAATATCTACAACCAGACGATATCTGATGGGTCTTTTGTGCCTTTATTGAGGAATGTATCGATACCGATCGAATCTCTAAATGAATTTTATTAGAATTGATGGGATTCATCCGATTGCGAACACCCAATTTTGATCTTAGTTAAATTGGTATTGGTCGTAGTGATTCTAAATGAAACGAAAATGTCTGGGAAATTACACTTTTTGTGTTTACTTCGCTTCGTTCAATTCCAGCAGCGAACTGGCTGATTCGATAAAGAATCGATGATATATTTTTTTTCGCAGTGAAAATTTCTAGTGTTTGTTTTTGGGGTGATAGATGCAATTTTCAGAATATTTGGAGGATTAAAAATATTCAAAGATGAATGAAGTAATTACATGTCTACCAAAAAAGGTAAAATATTTGCAGGTAAATTTGGTTTTTCTTCTACTTATTACCTGTAATTTTGAAAATTCATATAGGGTAAAACCGGGATAGATGCCCCACTTTTTATAAAAACCACCTTACTTTAAAAATATTAATTTTATACGAATAATTTTTATTAATATAGCTAGCTCAATCCTTTATGTTTTATTATTATTATTATTTTTCTTTAACCTATCAAATGCTGATTTTGCAGAAATTGGCTTTTAGTGAGACATTTTTTTTTGAGGATAGATGCCTACCTGTGTGGATAGTTGCCCCACTATGAAAATACTGAGAAGGATAGATGCTTGCAGTGCAGGACAGATTCCCTTTATACAGTGAAAACAAAAAACCCAAACCAAATATTAGGTAGCTCTACTCCTAAACAAGCAATTGTCTCAAAGAAACATGAGTCATAATAATGAAAAACATTTTGTGATTTTTTTTAAATCTTTCAATTGTTATCATAAGAGGATAATTTTAATATCACACAAATTACTATAATTAAATTTTTAAAGCGTTTATTTAACTAAAATGTCAATTCTTAAGTTTCGACAAAAATATAAATTCTTAATTGTTGCTATAAAACATTCATTTAAGTGTCAAACATGCACATTGCACAATCATACGTTTTTTATTCTCATTGAACAAGAACTATTACTTTCTAACAACTCGAAGGACCATCTTATTAAAAGAACATTAATTTAAAGTAATAGTACAGTTTGATAAGCAATGGCGTCTGCCGCCATTGTCCTAAGAGGGAAGCATGGAAATGAAAACTTCATAATCTGCCTTTTCCACTTCATTTACTGCGTATAGACTTTGTGTTTTTTACATTACACCTTTTATATTGGCGTCATAATTAAGAACTTACATCGTTCTTTAACTATTAATCATACATATTAAATTTTACAAGGTTAAACTTGGACTTTGCCCACATCGTCTTAGGTCGACAAACGGACGAAAAGTATCGCGCTAGCGTTCTGCGCGCATATCTAGTCGTTTAGACTGAACTCATGCCGTGATTGGCGTAGATAATTCATCTGATCTAAGCGGAGGGGAACCGGTGGGTATTTTGAAAATACACAGGTACGGCTTGGCGTCATATGAAAATTGATCAAATTGATTTGCTTTCAGAGAGGATTTTATTGAATTCGAACACACACCTTTTATTATAAGGGTTAATGGAAGGAAATTATCAATTACATTGCAACAGCCAACGATCGTCATGGTCTCACTTTTCTCCGCGTGACTGAATTGACCACTTTTGCACATTTTTTTGCTACGACTTTTCAGGGTTTATTATTCAATTGAATTCCGGATTCATCCATATTGTAGATTCTTTCTGGATTGTCCAACAGATCATTTTCGGTTAGAACTTTGATCAAAAGATCATAGAAGTCATTTTGCTTCTTCTCTACTAAGAAAATTGTCAAAAATTGTCAAAATTTTGAAAAAATGGTCAATAGTTGCCAAATATGTAAAAATTTTTGAAAAATTGTCAAAAATGGTCAATAATTGTCAAAGACGGTCAATAATGGTCAAAATTCGTCAAAAACTGTCACAAATGGTCAATAATTGTTAAAATTTTTGAAAAATTGTCAAAAATTTTTAAATATGGTCAAAAAGAATCAAAAAGAATCAAGAATTTGGAAAAATCGTCAAAAATTTTCAAAAACTGTCAAAATTTTGAAAAAATCGTTAATAATAATTGCCAAATATTTTCCAAAATTTGGAAAAATGGTCAATAATTGTCAAAAATTGTGAAATGTTTTAAAAAATGGTCAAAAATTGTCAAAATTTTGAAAAAATGGTCAATAATTATAAAAAACTGTTAAAAATGGTCAATAATTATTAAAAATTGTCAATAATTGTCAAAACCTGTCAAAAATGATCAAAAATTGTCAATAATTGTTAAAATTTGGAAAAATGGTCTAAAATGGTCAACATTTTTGAAAAAATGATCAATAATTGTCAAAACTGTCAAAATTGGTCAATAATGGTCAAAAATGGTTAATAATTATTAAAATTTGGAAAAATTGTCAAAAATGGTCAATAATTGTCAAAGACGGTCAATAATTGTCAAAAACTGTCAAAAATTGTCAAAATTTTTGAAAAATGGTGAAAATTTCACGAAAAATGGTCATTCTATTGTGTATAAGAAGCAAGCTTCTCTCGACGGTCCGACGACCGCTCACCTTTTTAAATAAATTCTAAACAAAATAGACGAAACGCGCCCTCGCCGCACCACTGTCCTTGGATAACTGAGGTACGGGGTGACTTCGGCTCCTACTTATGCGATTAATTTTTAGTTGCGAGTTCGGGAAGTTAGGTTTTAGAATATGAGGCATGTATCCCGCTGAGGGATCTATACCGGTTTTACCCTAGTTGTGATAATCTCCAGACTTGCTTCCTGATTAAAAAAAATGATAAGACTACAGCTTGCACGCTACTGAAGGTTTTACACTGGTTGTTCGTTTGCTCGAATAAGCTTAACCAACCGCTGTCGATATGAAACAGTCGATATCGCTATCTCACTTTTCTAGCACCTACATCTAAGTAATTGGCGACTGCTGTACCTACTATAATAATATTCTGAAATTTGGTGAACGCGCATTGTTGCATGCGGCATAATTTGAACTTTTTCGTAGATTTTTGTACAAGTTGAAAGTTGGCGTGTTTCTGCTTTATACAGATACATTCAAAACAAAAACGGAACATAGGGATTTTAAGCATTGTATCAGAACTGCTTTTGAACTAGTCGACCAACATCCAGCTTCAACAGATTAAAAACACGATTATTACAATCGTTTTTTTGGACCTATAACATATCGTACAATTCTCACCACTCCGTATTCTCAACGATGGGCGGTCCTTAATTGGCGTCAGACAGTCGATCGGTGAGAGTGCTCAAGCCCATAACTTTGTTTCAATTTGAAAAATGCTATTTTGTTTTATTTGCGAATATATTTTTATTTTAAAAGCCGTTATTGCCAAAAGAAATCAAAACATATTATCTTAACTCGTTAACTCGAAACATTAATTGTTAAAGAGAATTTAACAATTAATTTTCGATTTTAACAACATAAAACGTAAGCATATTGTTTCGATATGTAGCGACGTTTACTACCCCCATCAAATAATTATTAAATACTAAATCGCAGATCCGGAAGTTCGTACTTGGCACACACCTCGCACATAACTAACAAGTTTTGGAAGGAGAAGAGGCGGGCTTTTTTACAGTGATTCTGAATCCAGCTGTCCAGATCAATACTTGATATTCATTGAAGTGAACTTATAGAAATGTTGGTGGACTATTTAGATCGGCGAATACACTAAATCCCTATGTTCCGTTTTTATTTGAATGTATCTGTATAAGAGTTCCGCTTCATTTCTCCACTACAAAAATATAAGGTTTTAATTTGTTATATAGGGTATTTCAAACGTTATAAACAATTTTCCGTCAAAATCGTAACAAGTTAAATTCCCTGTATAATTGAATAGTAAAATAATAATAATAATCTATTAAAGCCAAAGATTTAATAATTATCATAATAAACAAACACGAATGATTTTGCAAATATTTATTAAATCAAATACATGGTGAGTCAATACTCAATTCTTCTTAATGCGGTTGTTACTGAAGCATTACATTTTAATGCAATTTTTGCATGTCTTGCGGTATTAAAGGGATTTCCCTTAATTAATCAGTTAATGCTTCGTCTGGCTCCGCTGTAGTTAGTTATAACTAACTAACAAACTAACTAACTCCTCTTTTTCTTATAACAGTTTCATCGTTATCCCACCTTTTTTAATGGTTTTAATGGTTTTAATGCGCTTTGACAAATTTGACACATGTGACTGATTGTCATTTTGACTAGTTAGTGCACAGGTGATGCATACGCTGTTGGCTGGCAATACCGACCTCTCGGTAAATTCGTTGCTACCATCAAATTCACCACCGCTCGCGCTCATTGGTCAAATCAAATAACGCGCTCTTCACTGGCTTCCTGTTACACACTTCCGTCCCATTTCACGAAATCACAATTTTTCAAAATTTTTAAAATATTTGGCAATTAATGACCATTTTTTCAAAATTTTGACAATTTTTTCAAATTTTAATAATTATTGACCATTTTTGACAATTATTGACCAATTTTGACAGTTTTGACAATTATTGATCATTTTTGACAATTTGTCAAAAATTTTGACCATTTTAGACCATTTTTCCGAATTTTAACAATTATTGACAATTTTTGAGCATTTTTGACAGGTTCTGACAATTATTGACCATTTTTGACAATTTTTCGAAAAGTTTGACCATTTTTCAAAAATTTTGACAATTTTTAATAATTATTTACCATTTTTGACAGTTTTTTATAATTATTGACCATTTTTTCAGAATTTTGACAATTATTGACCATTTTTCCAAATTTTTGACAATTTTTGAAAATATTTGGCAATTATTAACCATTTTTTCCAAATTCTGACAGTCTTTGACAGTTTTTGACGATTTTTCCAAATTCTTGACAATTTTTGACCATATTTAAAATTTTTTGACAATTTTAATAATTATTGACCATTTTTGACAATTATTGACCAATTTTGACAGTTTTGACAATTATTGATCATTTTTGACAATTTTTCAAAAATTTTGACCATTTTAGATCATTTTTCCAAATTTTAACAATTATTGACAATTTTTCGAAAAGTTTGACCATTTTTCAAAAATTTTGACAATTTTTAATAATTATTGACCATTTTTGACAGTTTTTTATAATTATTGACCATTTTTTCAGAATTTTGACAATTATTGACCATTTTTCCAAATTTTTGAAAATTTTTGGCAATTATTAACCATTTTTTCAAAATTCTGACAGTTTTTGACGATTTTTCCAAATTCTTGACAATTTTTGACCATATTCAAAAATTTTTGACAATTTTTCAAAAATTTTAACAATTATTTACCATTTTTGACAGTTTTTGACGAATTTTGCCAAATATTGACCGTCTTTGACAATTATTGACCATTTTTGACAATTTTTCAAAAATTTTAAAATATTTGGCAATTATTGACCATTTTTCAAAATTTTGACAATTTTTGACCGTTTTTCAAAAATTTTTACTATTATTGATCCTTTCGGACCATTTTTGACAATTTTTGACGAATTTCAATTGATTTTGACAATTTTTGACGAATTTCAATTGCTTTTGACAATTATTGACCGTCTTTGACAATTTTTGACCATTTTTGACAATTTTTCGAAAATTTTAAACATTTTTCAAAATTTTTGACCATTTTTGATCATTTTTCCAAATTTTTGACAATTTTTGACCATATTTAAAAATTTTTGACAATTTTTGACCATATTTAAAAATTTTTGACAATTTTTCAAAAATTTCAACATATTTGGCAATTATTAACCATATTTTTAAAATTTTTGACCATTTTTGACCATTTTTCACACCTATAGGTATGCGAGCTCAGTGCGACAAGAGAGATTGCGCACAGTCGCTTGAATGAGTTATCGCGTGACGAACGCTTTTTCGTAACATCACACGTTTCACGAGTTCACTAGCCTTCCCAAAAGTCCTATGTCGGGCAATAAGAAGCAAGCTTCAAAAAGGGAAAAGATTCTCCTGCAAAATCTCTCAAATACATCTGTCAATTTGTCCGGCCTAAATGCAAATTCACCAGTCATCCGTTCGATGTTTATAAAATCGCCCTAGTGGATGATGTTATGTGAAAATAGCAAAAGCAACATAGATAATGCCTTCCATAATATTTCCACAGGGTAATGATTTCAAATATAGTTTAACAGTAAATTTTCAACATAATGTGTTGCGGCCATTATCAGCTAACATTTACGTATTACAATATATTTCTACGGCTAATTACCAGAGTCCACTTTTAGGGAGAACGGTGATACTATCCCTCGGGAAAACATACTAAATGAAAATATATTACCGAAGCAGGGAGGTCCGTTCCCATAACATTAATTTTGTGTACAACGTACAGCTGCTGGTAGATTGTTTTGTTGTTTATTTTTTAGTTCTGATGACCTTAAAATACTGGAAATGTTTATAATTCGTTTTTATCTCTGGAGAATATTCTTTGGAAATAGCCTGCCAATTTTAATCACAATTTTAAATTAAATGCACGTGAAACATGTATAATGGAAGAAAAAGAAAAAAAAAAGCGACCGAGCCTTTCAGTAGTCGCATATTCATATGTGTATGTAACATCTGACACAACAAAATACTTTACTTTTGCTGTTGACACCACTCTGTTCTATACAAGTTCAATTTAACCCGTGATTACTCGCGTTCTGTTTTGTAACGTCGTTACTCGCGTGTTAGATTTTATCTAACGTAAAAAATTACAATTTCTTGTATGCAAAATTAACGATAGTTAGTACAGTACAAGGTAGATGCAATCCGTCCAGAAGCCCTGAGAGCATAATCCTGGACTGGAGACAACGTAGAAACCACATCTACTCATTAACCTCAGTAAAGGAAATGCTAAGAATGCGATAACAGCGACATTCCCACATCTAATCACAAACCAAAATTCTATCTCGACAAAAAACCATCTCGATTTTGTAGTTATTTACTTAATTACAGTTACCTGTAAAAAAATGTCATATTTTAGTAAAGCGTGTTATCAATTCTGCCGTGCAAATGAAAAACATAGTAACTCAAAAATGTTGAGTTTTAGCTATGCTAATTTAAAGTTAATGCTCTTTTCAAATATTGTGGGGAAAATTAGTTATTTTCCATACAATGTAAAATGTTTAAACATTTTTAGTTACTATTATTGAGTCAGGCTTGATATTTACAAAATAACAACATAGCAAGTTACAACGTTTTCCTAGTTTTCTTTTTTATATGAAACTGAAATATTATGGAGCAAATTGGGTTTCAAATTATAAAGAACGCTCTTCTTCACGTTGTCGTCACATGTGTCAAATGTTAGCTGTCAAATGTCTTCCACATTTATTTCTTTTTATGCCTTTTCCTAGTTTTCTTTTTTATTTGATACTGAAATATTATGGAGCAAATTGTGTATCAAATTATAACGATCGCTCTTCTTCACGTTGTCGTCACATGTGTCAAATTTTAGCTGTCAAATGTCTTCCACATTTATTTATTTTTATGCCTTTTCCTAGTTTTCTTTTTTATTTGATACTGAAATATTATGGAGCAAATTGTGTATCAAATTATAACGATCGCTCTTCTTGACGTTGTCGTCACATGTGTCAAATTTTAGCTGTCAAATGTCTTCCACATTTATTTCTTTTTATACGTTTTCCTAGTTTTTTTTTTATAAGAAACTGAAATATTATGGAGCAAATTGGGTTTCAAATTATAACGAACGCTCTTCTTCACGTTGTCGTCACATGAGTCAAATGTTAGCTGTCAAATGTCTTCCACATTTATTTCTTTTTATGCCTTTTCCTAGTTTTCTTTTTTATTTGATACTGAAATATTATGGAGCAAATAGTGTATCAAATTATAACGATCGCTCTTCTTCACGTTGTCGTCACATGTGTCAAATTTTAGCTGTCAAATGTCTTCCACATTTATTTATTTTTATGCCTTTTCCTAGTTTTCTTTTTTATTTGATACTGAAATATTATGGAGCAAATTGTGTATCAAATTATAACGATCGCTCTTCTTCACGTTGTCGTCACATGTGTCAAATTTTAGCTGTCAAATGTCTTCCACATTTATTTCTTTTTATACGTTTTCCTAGTTTTTTTTTTATAAGAAACTGAAATATTATGGAGCAAATTGGGTTTCAAATTATAACGAACGCTCTTCTTCACGTTGTCGTCACATGAGTCAAATGTTAGCTGTCAAATGTCTTCCACATTTATTTCTTTTTATACGTTTTCCTAGTTTTTTTTTATAAGAAACTGAAATATTATGGAGAAAATTGTGTATCAAATTATAACGATCGCTCTTCTTCACGTTGTCGTCACATGTGTCAAATGTTAGCTGTCAAATGTCTTCCACATTTATTTCTTTTTATACGTTTTCCTAGTTTTTTTTTATAAGAAACTGAAATATTATGGAGCAAATTGTGTATCAAATTATAACGAACGCTCTTCTTCACGTTGTCGTCACATGTGTCAATTGCTAGCTGTCAAATGTCTTCCACATTTATTTCTTTTTATACTTTTTCCTAGTTTTCTTTTTTATAAGAAACTGAAATATTATGGAGCAAATTGTGTATCAAATTATAACGAACGCTCTTCTTCACGTTGTCGTCACATGTGTCAAATGCTAGCTGTCAAATGTCTTCCACATTTATTTCTTTTTATACTTTTTCCTAGTTTTCTTTTTTATAAGAAACTGAAATATTATGGCGCAAATTGTGTATCAAATTATAACGAACGCTCTTCTTCACGTTGTCGTCACATGTGTCAAATGTTAGCTGTCAAATGTCTTCCACATTTATTTCTTTTTATACGTTTTCCTAGTTTTTTTTTTATAAGAAACTGAAATATTATGGAGAAAATTGTGTATCAAATTATAACGATCGCTCTTCTTCACGTTGTCGTCACATGTGTCAAATTTTAGCTGTCAAATGTCTTCCACATTTATTTCTTTTTATACGTTTTCCTAGTTTTTTTTTTATAAGAAACTGAAATATTATGGAGCAAATTGTGTATCAAATTATAACGAACGCTCTTCTTCACGTTGTCGTCACATGTGTCAATTGCTAGCTGTCAAATGTCTTCCACATTTATTTCTTTTTATACTTTTTCCTAGTTTTCTTTTTTATAAGAAACTGAAATATTATGGAGCAAATTGTGTATCAAATTATAACGAACGCTCTTCTTCACGTTGTCGTCACATGTGTCAAATGCTAGCTGTCAAATGTCTTCCACATTTATTTCTTTTTATACTTTTTCCTAGTTTTCTTTTTTATAAGAAACTGAAATATTATGGCGCAAATTGTGTATCAAATTATAACGAACGCTCTTCTTCACGTTGTCGTCACATGTGTCAAATGTTAGCTGTCAAATGTCTTCCACATTTATTTCTTTTTATACGTTTTCCTAGTTTTTTTTTTATAAGAAACTGAAATATTATGGAGAAAATTGTGTATCAAATTATAACGATCGCTCTTCTTCACGTTGTCGTCACATGTGTCAAATTTTAGCTGTCAAATGTCTTCCACATTTATTTCTTTTTATGCCTTTTCCTAGTTTTCTTTTTTATTTGATACTGAAATATTATGGAGCAAATTGTGTATCAAATCATAACGAACGCTCTTCTTCACGTTGTCGTCACATGTGTCAAATGTTAGCGGTCAAATGTCTTCCACATTTATGTATTTTTATGCCTTTTCCTAGTTTTCTTTTTTATTTGATACTGAAATATTACGGAGCAAATTGTGTATCAAATTATAACGATCGCTCTCCTTCACGTTGTCCTCACATGTGTCAAATTTTAGCTGTCAAATGTCTTCCACATTTATTTCTTTTTATACGTTTTCCTAGTTTTTTTTTTATAAGAAACTGAAATATTATGGAGCAAATTGGGTTTCAAATTATAACGATCGCTCTTCTTCACGTTGTCGTCACATGTGTCAAATGTTAGCTGTCAAATGTCTTCCACATTTATTTCTTTTTATACGTTTTCCTAGTTTTTTTTATAAGAAACTGAAATATTATGGAGCAAATTGGGTTTCAAATTATAACGAACGCTCTTCTTCACGTTGTCGTCACATGTGTCAAATGTTAGCTGTCAAATGTCTTCCACATTTATTTCTTTTTATACGTTTTCCTATTTTTTTTTTATAAGAAACTGAAATATTATGGAGCAAATTGGGTTTTAAATTATAACGAACGCTCTTCTTCACGTTGTCGTCACATGTGTCAAATGTTAGCTGTCAAATGTCTTCCACATTTATTTCTTTTTATACGTTTTCCTAGTTTTTTTTTTATAAGAAACTGAAATATTATGGAGCAAATTGGGTTTCAAATTATAACGAACGCTCTTCTTCACGTTGTCGTCACATGTGTCAAATGTTAGCTGTCAAATGTCTTCCACATTTATTTCTTTTTATGCCTTTTCCTAGTTTTCTTTTTTATTTGATACTGAAATATTATGGAGCAAATTATGTATCAAATTATAACGATCGCTCTTCTTCACGTTGTCGTCACATGTGTCAAATGTTAGCTGTCAAATGTCTTCCACATTTATTTCTTTTTATACGTTTTCCTAGTTTTTTTTTATAAGAAACTGAAATATTATGGAGCAAATTGTGTATCAAATTATAACGAACGCTCTTCTTCACGTTGTCGTCACATGTGTCAATTGCTAGCTGTCAAATGTCTTCCACATTTATTTCTTTTTATACTTTTTCCTAGTTTTCTTTTTTATAAGAAACTGAAATATTATGGAGCAAATTGTGTATCAAATTATAACGAACGCTCTTCTTCACGTTGTCGTCACATGTGTCAAATGCTAGCTGTCAAATGTCTTCCACATTTATTTCTTTTTATACTTTTTCCTAGTTTTCTTTTTTATAAGAAACTGAAATATTATGGCGCAAATTGTGTATCAAATTATAACGAACGCTCTTCTTCAGGTTGTCGTCACATGTGTCAAATGTTAGCTGTCAAATGTCTTCCACATTTATTTCTTTTTATACGTTTTCCTAGTTTTTTTTTTATAAGAAACTGAAATATTATGGAGAAAATTGTGTATCAAATTATAACGATCGCTCTTCTTCACGTTGTCGTCACATGTGTCAAATTTTAGCTGTCAAATGTCTTCCACATTTATTTCTTTTTATACGTTTTCCTAGTTTTTTTTTTATAAGAAACTGAAATATTATGGAGCAAATTGGGTTTCAAATTATAACGAACGCTCTTCTTCACGTTGTCGTCACATGTGTCAAATGTTAGCTGTCAAATGTCTTCCACATTTATTTCTTTTTATGCCTTTTCCTAGTTTTCTTTTTTATTTGATACTGAAATATTATGGAGCAAATTATGTATCAAATTATAACGATCGCTCTTCTTCACGTTGTCGTCACATGTGTCAAATGTTAGCTGTCAAATGTCTTCCACATTTATTTCTTTTTATACGTTTTCCTAGTTTTTTTTTATAAGAAACTGAAATATTATGGAGCAAATTGGGTTTCAAATTATAACGAACGCTCTTCTTCACGTTGTCGTCACATGTGTCAAATGTTAGCTGTCAAATGTCTTCCACATTTATTTCTTTTTATGCCTTTTCCTAGTTTTCTTTTTTATTTGATACTGAAATATTATGGAGCAAATTATGTATCAAATTATAACGATCGCTCTTCTTCACGTTGTCGTCACATGTGTCAAATGTTAGCTGTCAAATGTCTTCCACATTTATTTCTTTTTATACGTTTTCCTAGTTTTTTTTTATAAGAAACTGAAATATTATGGAGCAAATTGTGTATCAAATTATAACGAACGCTCTTCTTCACGTTGTCGTCACATGTGTCAATTGCTAGCTGTCAAATGTCTTCCACATTTATTTCTTTTTATACTTTTTCCTAGTTTTCTTTTTTATAAGAAACTGAAATATTATGGAGAAAATTGTGTATCAAATTATAACGATCGCTCTTCTTCACGTTGTCGTCACATGTGTCAAATTTTAGCTGTCAAATGTCTTCCACATTTATTTCTTTTTATACGTTTTCCTAGTTTTTTTTATAAGAAACTGAAATATTATGGAGCAAATTGGGTTTTAAATTATAACGAACGCTCTTCTTCACGTTGTCGTCACATGTGTCAAATGTTAGCTGTCAAATGTCTTCCACATTTATTTCTTTTTATACGTTTTCCTAGTTTTTTTTTTATAAGAAACTGAAATATTATGGAGCAAATTGGGTTTCAAATTATAACGAACGCTCTTCTTCACGTTGTCGTCACATGTGTCAAATGTTAGCTGTCAAATGTCTTCCACATTTATTTCTTTTTATACGTTTTCCTATTTTTTTTTATAAGAAACTGAAATATTATGGAGCAAATTGGGTTTTAAATTATAACGAACGCTCTTCTTCACGTTGTCGTCACATGTGTCAAATGTTAGCTGTCAAATGTCTTCCACATTTATTTCTTTTTATACGTTTTCCTAGTTTTTTTTTTATAAGAAACTGAAATATTATGGAGCAAATTGGGTTTCAAATTATAACGAACGCTCTTCTTCACGTTGTCGTCACATGTGTCAAATGTTAGCTGTCAAATGTCTTCCACATTTATTTCTTTTTATGCCTTTTCCTAGTTTTCTATTTTATTTGATACTGAAATATTATGGAGCAAATTATGTATCAAATTATAACGATCGCTCTTCTTCACGTTGTCGTCACATGTGTCAAATGTTAGCTGTCAAATGTCTTCCACATTTATTTCTTTTTATACGTTTTCCTAGTTTTTTTTTATAAGAAACTGAAATATTATGGAGCAAATTGTGTATCAAATTATAACGAACGCTCTTCTTCACGTTGTCGTCACATGTGTCAATTGCTAGCTGTCAAATGTCTTCCACATTTATTTCTTTTTATACTTTTTCCTAGTTTTCTTTTTTATAAGAAACTGAAATATTATGGAGCAAATTGTGTATCAAATTATAACGAACGCTCTTCTTCACGTTGTCGTCACATGTGTCAAATGCTAGCTGTCAAATGTCTTCCACATTTATTTCTTTTTATACTTTTTCCTAGTTTTCTTTTCTATAAGAAACTGAAATATTATGGCGCAAATTGTGTATCAAATTATAACGAACGCTCTTCTTCAGGTTGTCGTCACATGTGTCAAATGTTAGCTGTCAAATGTCTTCCACATTTATTTCTTTTTATACGTTTTCCTAGTTTTTTTTTTATAAGAAACTGAAATATTATGGAGCAAATTGTGTATCAAATTATAACGATCGCTCTTCTTCACGTTGTCGTCACATGTGTCAAATTTTAGCTGTCAAATGTCTTCCACATTTATTTATTTTTATGCCTTTTCCTAGTTTTCTTTTTTATTTGATACTGAAATATTATGGAGCAAATTGTGTATCAAATTATAACGATCGCTCTTCTTGACGTTGTCGTCACATGTGTCAAATTTTAGCTGTCAAATGTCTTCCACATTTATTTCTTTTTATACGTTTTCCTAGTTTTTTTTTTATAAGAAACTGAAATATTATGGAGCAAATTGGGTTTCAAATTATAACGAACGCTCTTCTTCACGTTGTCGTCACATGAGTCAAATGTTAGCTGTCAAATGTCTTCCACATTTATTTCTTTTTATGCCTTTTCCTAGTTTTCTTTTTTATTTGATACTGAAATATTATGGAGCAAATAGTGTATCAAATTATAACGATCGCTCTTCTTCACGTTGTCGTCACATGTGTCAAATTTTAGCTGTCAAATGTCTTCCACATTTATTTATTTTTATGCCTTTTCCTAGTTTTCTTTTTTATTTGATACTGAAATATTATGGAGCAAATTGTGTATCAAATTATAACGATCGCTCTTCTTCACGTTGTCGTCACATGTGTCAAATTTTAGCTGTCAAATGTCTTCCACATTTATTTCTTTTTATACGTTTTCCTAGTTTTTTTTTTATAAGAAACTGAAATATTATGGAGCAAATTGGGTTTCAAATTATAACGAACGCTCTTCTTCACGTTGTCGTCACATGAGTCAAATGTTAGCTGTCAAATGTCTTCCACATTTATTTCTTTTTATACGTTTTCCTAGTTTTTTTTTATAAGAAACTGAAATATTATGGAGAAAATTGTGTATCAAATTATAACGATCGCTCTTCTTCACGTTGTCGTCACATGTGTCAAATGTTAGCTGTCAAATGTCTTCCACATTTATTTCTTTTTATACGTTTTCCTAGTTTTTTTTTATAAGAAACTGAAATATTATGGAGCAAATTGTGTATCAAATTATAACGAACGCTCTTCTTCACGTTGTCGTCACATGTGTCAATTGCTAGCTGTCAAATGTCTTCCACATTTATTTCTTTTTATACTTTTTCCTAGTTTTCTTTTTTATAAGAAACTGAAATATTATGGAGCAAATTGTGTATCAAATTATAACGAACGCTCTTCTTCACGTTGTCGTCACATGTGTCAAATGCTAGCTGTCAAATGTCTTCCACATTTATTTCTTTTTATACTTTTTCCTAGTTTTCTTTTTTATAAGAAACTGAAATATTATGGCGCAAATTGTGTATCAAATTATAACGAACGCTCTTCTTCACGTTGTCGTCACATGTGTCAAATGTTAGCTGTCAAATGTCTTCCACATTTATTTCTTTTTATACGTTTTCCTAGTTTTTTTTTATAAGAAACTGAAATATTATGGAGAAAATTGTGTATCAAATTATAACGATCGCTCTTCTTCACGTTGTCGTCACATGTGTCAAATTTTAGCTGTCAAATGTCTTCCACATTTATTTCTTTTTATGCCTTTTCCTAGTTTTCTTTTTTATTTGATACTGAAATATTATGGAGCAAATTGTGTATCAAATTATAACGAACGCTCTTCTTCACGTTGTCGTCACATGTGTCAAATGTTAGCTGTCAAATGTCTTCCACATTTATGTATTTTTATGCCTTTTCCTAGTTTTCTTTTTTATTTGATACTGAAATATTACGGAGCAAATTGTGTATCAAATTATAACGATCGCTCTCCTTCCCGTTGTCCTCACATGTGTCAAATTTTAGCTGTCAAATGTCTTCCACATTTATTTCTTTTTATACGTTTTCCTAGTTTTTTTTTTATAAGAAACTGAAATATTATGGAGCAAATTGGGTTTCAAATTATAACGATCGCTCTTCTTCACGTTGTCGTCACATGTGTCAAATGTTAGCTGTCAAATGTCTTCCACATTTATTTCTTTTTATACGTTTTCCTAGTTTTTTTTATAAGAAACTGAAATATTATGGAGCAAATTGGGTTTCAAATTATAACGAACGCTCTTCTTCACGTTGTCGTCACATGTGTCAAATGTTAGCTGTCAAATGTCTTCCACATTTATTTCTTTTTATACGTTTTCCTATTTTTTTTTTATAAGAAACTGAAATATTATGGAGCAAATTGGGTTTTAAATTATAACGAACGCTCTTCTTCACGTTGTCGTCACATGTGTCAAATGTTAGCTGTCAAATGTCTTCCACATTTATTTCTTTTTATACGTTTTCCTAGTTTTTTTTTTATAAGAAACTGAAATATTATGGAGCAAATTGGGTTTCAAATTATAACGAACGCTCTTCTTCACGTTGTCGTCACATGTGTCAAATGTTAGCTGTCAAATGTCTTCCACATTTATTTCTTTTTATGCCTTTTCCTAGTTTTCTTTTTTATTTGATACTGAAATATTATGGAGCAAATTATGTATCAAATTATAACGATCGCTCTTCTTCACGTTGTCGTCACATGTGTCAAATGTTAGCTGTCAAATGTCTTCCACATTTATTTCTTTTTATACGTTTTCCTAGTTTTTTTTTATAAGAAACTGAAATATTATGGAGCAAATTGTGTATCAAATTATAACGAACGCTCTTCTTCACGTTGTCGTCACATGTGTCAATTGCTAGCTGTCAAATGTCTTCCACATTTATTTCTTTTTATACTTTTTCCTAGTTTTCTTTTTTATAAGAAACTGAAATATTATGGAGCAAATTGTGTATCAAATTATAACGAACGCTCTTCTTCACGTTGTCGTCACATGTGTCAAATGCTAGCTGTCAAATGTCTTCCACATTTATTTCTTTTTATACTTTTTCCTAGTTTTCTTTTTTATAAGAAACTGAAATATTATGGCGCAAATTGTGTATCAAATTATAACGAACGCTCTTCTTCAGGTTGTCGTCACATGTGTCAAATGTTAGCTGTCAAATGTCTTCCACATTTATTTCTTTTTATACGTTTTCCTAGTTTTTTTTTTATAAGAAACTGAAATATTATGGAGAAAATTGTGTATCAAATTATAACGATCGCTCTTCTTCACGTTGTCGTCACATGTGTCAAATTTTAGCTGTCAAATGTCTTCCACATTTATTTCTTTTTATGCCTTTTCCTAGTTTTCTTTTTTATTTGATACTGAAATATTATGGAGCAAATTGTGTATCAAATTATAACGAACGCTCTTCTTCACGTTGTCGTCACATGTGTCAAATGTTAGCTGTCAAATGTCTTCCACATTTATTTATTTTTATGCCTTTTCCTAGTTTTCTTTTTTATTTGATACTGAAATATTACGGAGCAAATTGTGTATCAAATTATAACGATCGCTCTCCTTCACGTTGTCCTCACATGTGTCAAATTTTAGCTGTCAAATGTCTTCCACATTCATTTCTTTTTATACGTTTTCCTAGTTTTTTTTTATAAGAAACTGAAATATTATGGAGCAAATTGGGTTTCAAATTATAACGATCGCTCTTCTTCACGTTGTCGTCACATGTGTCAAATGTTAGCTGTCAAATGTCTTCCACATTTATTTCTTTTTATACGTTTTCCTAGTTTTTTTTTATAAGAAACTGAAATATTATGGAGCAAATTGGGTTTTAAATTATAACGAACGCTCTTCTTCACGTTGTCGTCACATGTGTCAAATGTTAGCTGTCAAATGTCTTCCACATTTATTTCTTTTTATATGTTTTCCTAGTTTTTTTTTATAAGAAACTGAAATATTATGGAGCAAATTGGGTTTCAAATTATAACGAACGCTCTTCTCCACGTTGTCGTCACATGTGTCAAATGTTAGCTGTCAAATGTCTTCCACATTTATTTCTTTTTATGCCTTTTCCTAATTTCTTTTTTATTTGATACTGAAATATTATGGAGCAAATTATGTATCAAATTATAACGATCGCTCTTCTTCACGTTGTCGTCACATGTGTCAAATTTTAGCTGTCAAATGTCTTCCACATTTATTTCTTTTCATACGTTTTCCTAGTTTTCTTTTTTATATGAAACTGAAATATTATGGAGCAAATTGGGTTTCAAATTATAACGAACGCTCTTCTTCACGGTATCACATTTTATTTTATTTGCACCACAAAAATATAGCAAGTATATTTAAAATTTTACGATAGTAAGTACTTACGTAGTAAGTTATTACTATAGTAAATTAACTTACTTTTTTTCATAGTTTAAATTTCATTCGTGGTTTTGTTCAACTTGACTTAAAATGTGAGTGTTTAATTTGTAAATTATCTAAATAAGAAAGTAATTAGAAAAATACTAAATCAAACTTAATCAGAATATTTATTCACAGTTCACAAAGTCTTGATTCAAATAAACAAGAAAAAACAAGCTATAAAAATATTTAACGTGTTATAAATGAAAAAAGGAACAGACAAAAAACAAAGAGAATACATTCAAACTTTAACGTCGAAAATACATACAGATGGAACGATGAATATAGACAAGCCTTTAAGTATGAAATAGTAATTATTAGAATGATAATACTATTTCCTTTGTGGTTTTCAAAGCACTATTCACTTGAATATAACTTTGCTTTGGGTTGAATCACTACACAAACTTTAACATTAAAAAAAAATACACTTATTACGCATGAAATGAAGGAATTAAATTAATAGCTATGAAACTTGAACCATTTGGTCAGAAATTATAGGATTTATACCGGTAAAGGAGTGGTAGGTCTTAGCTGTGAGACCAGTCGGGTTGAAAACTCAACATCGACTCTACTGACTGAGGGAGATAATACATTTAGGCGCGAAGTGTGCGTTTGGTCACGCCTACTTCAACTGCCGAAGAATAATAGTAAATATTGCAAGGCGCCGGTCAGCCGCCAGGGAAAGAAAACGAAACGCGATTATGAACTAAGGTAGAAGTATTTTGGAGGCAGTGGCGCGACGGTAGGGATTTCGAATGAAAATAAAATGACTAAAATACATGAATATACAAAGGAACTAAAATATAAATATACAAATAATTGTTGAACGTGTGGTTTCAACACTCTTCAAAATCCGTTGCCAAACAATTTATTTCACGTTGATAAATGGTTCTCGTGTTGACAAGTTGATTATTTGTACATTCAACAATGTGCATAATAACTTCATCCGGAAAAAATAGCTTCCAACAATCAATAGATGTTTCGCTATTTTTTGCAACATTTCGCATACCGAGCAATTTCGTGAGAATGTTTGTTGATTTAGTTTTAGAACGTAGCGTACGTTTGTGTTTCAACTATTTTATTTGACCATCTTGTCCAACAAAACAACCTTCATTAGTAACAGGGTTAGTCATAGTATTAGCAGAAACGAACAATTCTTCTTCAGGGTCGGAGTTCTCAGTATCACTGATATGCTGACTGTGTTCAGAGACATCATCAACATCTGAGGTGTTACATATTACATCGGATAAACCATCTTGATCTTCTGAAGCCTCCCAAAGAGCCAGAAGGCGGGCTTGATCTTTTTCGTACGACATAGTTTTCGAACGACGTAGTTTCCCAACACTTAATTTATATTTCTCACTCGTATGGATAATTTCTACCTTATCCTTCAAAGATAAACGTTTTTTTTTATTTGGCATGTTGTGTTAACAATAACTAAACTTCAACTAAATAGACTGAGCAAATTATTTGAAAAGCAATAAAATTTGTGAATAATATCCAGTAACAAGTACACATCTTACCTACATAAAGAGCATTACTGAGAAAACCAAACCTACCCTATCTTAAGCTCGAAACAAGAAACCAGTCAACCGGAAACATTTTTATACCTGACCTTTTGCAAAAATATATAAGGGTATCCTTACATACAGGTTTATTAGAAATTCTGAACATTGGGGAATTTTTAAAGACATAATATATTTTGGTAACTTTTTTGTATATCCGCGACCGTTATATAGAGGGTCCGCTATTGACAGAGTCGTTTATACACAAATGGTCATTGCAGCATTTTGGACATGTGTTTTTACTGTATTGACATGTCGATATCTTCCATTTTATCGACCAACCCGTACATAAAACATCACGCTAGTGTCATTAATAACTGTGGTAGTGGGTTATCTGGATGCAGCTAGTCTGTTTCTTGGCGAAACCATGCGAAAATAGAAAAACAACCGGCTTTATGCGAAATAATGTTGTTAATTAACCGGGAGATAAAATTAAGTCTTTCCCCACTGGATTGGCTAACTAACCCAGTGTTAATGTAATCAAAAAGTGGAGAGAACCGTCAACGGAGATGACAAAAGAAATTTTACACTGGAAGATGTAAATTGGGTAAACGTAATTTAAAAAAAAAATTTGTAAATGGGAAATCAGTGACTCAATTTTGAAAAAAGTTTCAAATAAATGCAGTATAAGTAGAAACTTTCCATTTTGGGAAATACGGCTGTATAGTTGATAACACTTCTCCTGCAGAAATTTTAATGTGCAGAAAATTAAGAGGTATTTTATCCTGTACGTCTCAATCACTTAAACATAAAGTAGTTAAAAAGTATAACGAAACTCTACGGAAATCACTGAAAAATCAACAAAAATACTATAATCAAAGTGGTGTCAAAAAATTACAATCTTTAAAAATAAAATCAAGAGTTTTTGTTCAAACCAAACCTGGTAGTGTTTGGACCCCAGGCACAATCTTAGAGCAAATTAGAGAACGTTGTTACAAAGTTAAATTAGATAACCGTGATTACCAACACTGAGTAAAGCACCTAATAAAAATCCTTATATTGTTAAAAGGGGAAAGGATCTAGAGTCAGTCAAAGATTATGAAACTAAAATATATTGTTATGGATTTTATGGAATCGTGATACGATTGTATCAAATTAAATTTAAGATCACGTTTGTTAGAACAAATTCAAATTAATTTTTAACAATTCTGATACATCCTGTATACATATTTTGTGTAAGGGCGGATGTCAACATTTCATATCTAAAGCTTGATTCATTATAATAATTTTTTTGAATATAATACACAATCAGAAAGTAATGTTTGTATGTCACTATTGTAAATCATATAAGTTCAATATTGAAGTTTATAAAGTTATTAACCAGTGGTAATAATACTCTGATTTTATTTAATTTGTATAGTAATATTGTAAATAAATATTTTATAGAAATATGTCAAGAAAATGTCAAAGTAAATATTGAAGTACTTACTCAAAATATTAAATAATATTGGTTGGTAAGATGTGTTGAAAAGGAAGTGGAAATTAAAAAAAAAATAAGAAGAGGTTGCTAAGGGGAAACTTACAGTGAACAGTCATTTGTGTGTAGAAAAAAGATTAGTTCGAAGAGACGTAAAATAAAGCCATCTGACAGGCTCAATTTATAATTTCGCTTTGTCAGATGGATTTCTCTAGAAGGGGAGATGTAAGGATGTAAGGTTGGTAACAAGGTATAATGTCAGTAATGTCAATGTCATGTCATGGTTGTCATCCAATGGTAAAAGAAACTGTATTGATAGACAGATTAATAAACTTGAGTTTAAAGTGAATGTTTTATTTTAATTACAAATAATTACAGTCATCCGACATGTTACAGTTAGGATATCTTTTTCAGCTTTTAAGGTAGTAGTGCACTAACGCTGGTATGTTTTATCATGCATGTGAGCTGTTATTCTCCTATGCTCGAGCATGGATCCTATCCATTTGCATGTGGTGCTGTTAATCCCTCTTTGAGGGGTGTTTTTGTTTATTTTTATTTAAAAGTAAAGTCAGATTGTGGAAAATGTAATCTACTTCTGACGGTCGTGTATCTACTGTGGTTAGTTCTTGTTGGATTTTGCGAGGGGCTTCGGGACGTCGATCTATGCAACTTTCTGACTCCCTATTCATCGAACAGGCTCTGCTTTTGCAAGCCCTTTGAATATGTCCGACTCTTCCGCAGTTGAAGCATCTATTTCCATTTTGACCGTTTCGTCGCGTAGTAGAATATTGTATGGGTGTCCTGTAACTAAATCGTTCTCCTACTATCCATAGTTTTCTTATATTTATAAAAGGTACGATTCTGAAGGCGACTGCAGCTACAGTGGAAGTTTGCATTTGTATTCCACACAGAAATCTACGCTATCGACATGTGTTTGCAAATGAACATATCCAGGTTTTGCGAAGAAGATGAGGAAATCTCAGCACATATATTGTGCTGCTGCGAAGGCCTGACTAGGGGCCGACTGAGGTTTTCAATGATAGGGGAGGAAAAACCACAACCCTCCCAATATATGGAGGACCTGAGGTTTGGCATTCGAAGTCTAGTAATAAGGACGGGTCACTCTAGAATAACAGGAGGGCATACACAATAGATCTGCAAAGGTCGTAGTGGAGAGGCTCTTAGAAGCCCCATATTTATCTTATCTTATCTTATAGCATGTGGCAACCTTGTACGAATTTTGTAATGTAGTCTTTTAAGGATTTAATTTAATAAGGCTCTACATCTTGAGGCTTACTATTAATTACCTGAACCTTTTCACTGACTCTACATGTAACACTTAGCAATAACAAATTAATGAAGTAAAAATATGCAAAAATTTTGGATACACAAAACCCTTTTGTAGGCACCGTTAATTAGACATGTGTGTCTTCAGAAAGTTCGAATGGAAGAGCTGGAGCGAAAACAGTCGACGTCAACAAGCTGCAAAAAGCTTTCGAGAACGCACAGGCGCAGAACAATTCTGATTTCCGCGTGCTTCGGCTACAGACAGGGACGGTTTAAGGGGTTATCGGCGAATGCAATCATAATGTTTTAAACACTTAGTACTGTAAACGTTCAAATATTTGTTTCTCGAAACTGTTTACCTTCGAAAATTGTTGGACTTTTTTCCAGTAGCCTTTTATTGGCACTTGCTAAGGGGGGAGCTTCCATAGATGGTTCCATAATGATCCTGGTATCTGTAAACAATTTTATTATTTTCAAATAATTTTATACCATATGAGACTTTTCATACGATTATCAACAACTCAGAATGCCTTAATGCACTCCAATACTTCTTACATACACTATTTGCTTGTAGATGGAATTGTTGTTTCTTGGGACAGCGCCCTCTGGCATAGTGGGGTACAAACAAATGTTCATTAACTTGTTTGGTTCCCACTTCGTTCCAACCAATTTAAATGCTGTTCTTCCTGGATTGTAAGTGTAAAGATTGTTAATATTCAACAGTAAATTTTCTTACATTGAGATATTATTTAATTATATCATTAGAACAAAACATTGACGTGAAAATTATTACCAAAGTTAAAAACTTCTGTCAAATTATAATAAAGTTTTTTAAACTAAACAAAACTAAAAATAAATAGATTTCGCGATAGTCCGAGTTTAACCAGACTAGGTCCGCTACAAGTGCACTGCTCTTTTGACAAAGCACGGTCGCAAAAGTCTTTGAGGCGTTAACAATGATGTATAAAGACTTTAGTAATTTGTCGCTTTTTATGTAAAATGAAACTTACCGAAACTTACGTTATATTCATTCAAAATAAATTTGGACATTGTCTTTTTCGATAATTATTAATGCTAGATAATATTAACTAATTCACACTTCCACAACAAACTAGAAGCACGAATCACATGAACCGTAAAATGACAATGTGAGGCATGCGCAAATATCTAGAATAACTTCCAACAGCGTTACAGTTCTCATTAAATCCGAAATTTTAGTAACTGCTCAGGCTCTTCAAAAACCGTTTTTCCACGTAAACCGAGATATTTGTAAATTTTTCACAAGTATCAATATATGCCTATCAAAACTCAAAAGTATACAAAAGAAAGCGAGTAAAAATAATGAAAATAAACATAGATCTGTAAAAGTGTGGTTAGAGGTTTTAGAATATCTCAATTCGTATACGGATAATAAAATTCGCCTAGCTTGACCAATTCGATGTCAAATTCGTATACAAAAGTCGCATACCGATTTCAAGAATACAAATACTCGATTTCATTCGAATTTTTTCCGAATATCGCCAAATCCGTTGTAACGGTAAAAGTATGCTTTTAGTTGGGCGCCAATTTGTAACGGTAAATGCTGTACCTCACAGGGCACCAGCTCGAAGGGCTCCGGCTAGAGACTCCTCTCAAGGGTGATTCGACCCCAAGTTTATGCTGCACAAGTGCTACAGGAAGGTTGTAAAAGTTGAGGGCGCCACTACCTTTTTAACGATGAAAATACTAAGAAAACTAAGGCGGAAAAGGTAGAAACGCCTTGTAAAATTTAAGTTAATAATAAAAACTACTAAAAATTACCCCGGGCGATATCTCCCTCAACTTTTATAGTTGAGGATTTTAATAAAAAAAAAAGAATTGAAAACAAAATTTTAATTTATTCTGCCACAGGAAATGAATAACGGAATTTAATAGAGGAATTTGTACTTTTATAGGTACTTAGCTTAGATGAAGTGGTTTCCTGGAGAAGAAGTCAGGTCTTGATTCGAACTGATGAGTTCTGTTCTAGGGCGGTAGTTTGGGGGTTCTATCCTTGGCTATATTCTTGGGGTTATATTCTCCGGTTAAATTCTTCGGTTTATATCCTCGGCGTTATATTCTAGCCTAGGGTTATATTCTCGGCATTAAATTCTTGGGTTATATCCTAGCCTAGGGTTATATTCTTGAGTTATATCCTAGCCTAGGGGCACAGCAAAATTCCTAAGATAGATACTTAAGATATGAAAGATAGCGAAAGACGATCTGCCTCCTTAGGCGGACGATAACAAAAAGGGGTGTTTGAAGCGTCCGTTGGCAGACGTCAATTGTCTTACGTTCGGGGTAGAAGAGTTTGGGATCACAGAACTATAATTGGATGTGGCTAGTGACGACGAGCGCTAATTAAAAGGATTTATTCTGTAAAATCGAAACAGGTCGATAGACATGTTACACCGTATACGGATTTATTTCAAGAATTGGTTCCCAGGCAGCCCAATTACGCAACACAAAAAACGCAGATCACAATTTACAACGTTACTCTCATTTGGCCTCAACCTTGTAAGGAATTATTATTGTTTTATGCGTGTATTTTTAAATCTCCATTCTTACTCAATCCGAAGCGGATCCAGTGTTGATTTGCATGCGTCTACGCTTATTATTTCACTAATCGTTAAAACGTGATGAACGACCGAAAGTTCGTGACACATTTAATCGTATCAAAACTTCTTCTTTTTTTCCCATTATCAAGATATGAATTACTGATTTTAATTTGCTTGCAAATTTCGAATTTGTTCAGATTTATGCTGTGTTAAAGATTAAATGGAAATATGCAGATTCGAGCTTTTGCTGTGCCCTCGAGTCAGTGGCGGCTCGTAGTAAAAATTTTGAGGCAATTTTTGAAAAAAAGGTCACCTTGTAAAGGGGTTGTCTCCCATCGATTTTATCGTCCTTTTTCCGCCTTCCGTGTTGAAATATTGGATTTCTGGAACGATTGTCAGTTGCCACACAAGAAAAATAAGAGTCACGCACTAAGAACTACATCGCGAACAAAAAATTATTCCTTATAAGTTAAGTCTATTCTACGTTCTTTTCGGTTCGCAAATGTTGTAATCACTTTGTCATTAACATTGTCTATTTCGAAGATAATTTTTTTTTCAATAAATAGCATGGAAAGAGCTGTTTAACGATCTTCGGTCATTGAATTTCTAAGAAATGTTTTAATTCGTACCTTATATGGAGGGTAGAAGGAAGGAGCACCATCTTGTATGGGTGACAAGTTGAAAAAGTGTCCACCTGTAAACAGCAAATTCGAAGATTCACCGAAATGGCGCTCGTGTAGCTAATGGAAATGATGTGAATTTAGGGTTATAAACCGAGTGACGTGTGCTGGGTTGAAAAATTTAGTATTTTTCGTGATTTGTGTAGTTGAGAAATATGCAGTATTTAAAATCTCAATTATTTACGTAGTATTTCCTTTTTTAAGTTTGTATCTTACTCTAATAATTCATGGCGCCGTTTTTAAAATCCTTCCACTTGCTACTATGGCGCCATCTTAATTTGCTTCCTTTCGATGGACACTTTTTAATACATTGAGATGGTGCTCCTTCCTTCTACCCTCCATAGTACCGTACCGTATGCCTCGTTGCGCTGGACTAAATGCAGCGATTTTAAAGGAAAAATCACGACTTAGTTTTAGTCAGTCAAGGGGGAGAAGTGTGCAGTGCGGGTGTTTTAAAGTGCTCACAGAGCACGTTCGTATGGCCCAGCTATATAAAATATCAACGATCGCGCGAAATAGGTTCGTTATTCCACTGGTGGACTTTATTTACGCTTGTTTGTTATTTCAGATGTGGCTTCATTGGCTTGTTTTTTTATCAACATGACAATGCGAATGCCTTACAAAATATATTATAAATTTTATATTTGATAAAGGGAAATATTTTAGTTAAGTAATTAGAAGATTTTTTGGGAGCTTTACAGCACTTCAGCTCTTATGTACTAGCCGCCACTGCCTCGAGTATATTTTGCGGAAAAAGTTTTGGAGAAAAAGTTATCGGAATAATTTTTACATACACCGGATGTTTTGGTACGTACGTTGGCTTTGAAAACTTCCAATATACGGGGTTAATTCGATGTACGAAACGCAATTTGAAAGTTTCCATGAATTATTACAAAATTTAATAAATTGACGTTAAAAAATGTGACCGATGTAGATGGTAAAAATTGAATAATTATCATTTATCACGAAATTAATGTTATAAATGAAACTAACTGTTTCTAATTAACTCTACTATTATATATATATCGAAATAATTTTTATCAATATCCTTTCATAATTTTCATTATTTTTTCATTAAATAGTGGAATTAATTAGAAACAGTTAGTTTCATTTATGTGAGTATATTCCACAAAGTAAGGGTCCAAACTGTAAATTCGATCACGAAATTATTAAAATTTATAAATAACAGTGAAACATCAATTTTTCCAATAAAATATATTAAGTGTGTCGAGTGTATTTTCCATGGAGACTAGATAAGGAGATCGAAGTCATACGGATTAATTGACAAAACCTGTCCTCAAAATGGTCTATTTAAGCAGTTAGTTTTTTCACCGCGGCGTCGCCACTACAAATCCAATACCATCTAAAAACAGTAACCTTAGTTTTTATAAATGATAGAAGTCAAATACAAATTTTTACAAATAAATCAATCCTCTTTAAAAATTATACCGTACGCCTATCATATACAAATGTTTTCCAAAAAATTAGTCCCCGTATAAAAATGTTATCGTACGCCCAAGATATACAAATTTTTACAAATAAATCAACCGCCTTTAAAAATATTATCATACGCCCATGATATACAAATTTTTACGAATAAACTCAAAATGGTCTATTTAAGCAGTTAGTTTTTTCACCGCGGCGTCGCCACTACAAATCCAATACCATCTAAAAACAGTAACCTTAGTTTTTATAAATGATAGAAGTCAAATACAAATTTTTACAAATAAATCAACCCCTTTTAAAAATTATACCGTACGCCTATCATATACAAATTTTTACAAAAAAAATTAGTCCCCGTATAAAAATGTTATCGCACGCCCAAGATATACAAATTTTTACAAATAAATCAACCGCCTTTAAAAATATTATCATTCGCCCATGATATACAAATTTTTACGAATAAATTAGCCCCCGTATAAAAATTTTATCGTACGCCCATGATATAAAAATTTTTCACATATAAATTAACCCCCTTATAAAATTTTTATTGATAGTTGATACGAGGCTGATACAGTCTATACGCAACATGTCACGTTACCATGTCGGTGACGCAAACCCATAAATTTTGCCCCTACCAAAAATCGTTCAACGCTGTTGAAGAAGTTTTCACTTGATTTCCTAAGAAATTATAAAAAATATGCTCACTTTTAATCTCCCTAGAGCACGAATTATTTCCGGAAATTTTCTCGAAGTGCGAATATTCTTAAAAAATTCGCAACTGAGGAAAATTTCCGGAATATTAATTCATGCTCGCGGGAGATTCGGTAAGAAAATTGTATACCAAAACTTTTTTAAAATGGAAATTAAATTGGTGACATACTTAGGTGACATATTATTATTTATGACAGCTGTCAAGCCAGAAATTAGGTTATTGTCATAGCAACATGTCAAAATGCAGGCATCTGATTGGCTAAAATTAACTGGTATAAAATTTTCGCCCTAATATCCTGAAAATTTTTCCAGTTTCTGTCATCAACCGACGTGACTGGATGACAAAAGTCAAAATACAGGTATTCAAAACGAGAAAATCTTAAAAAGCTAAATCCGAGCGAAACGACGAAAACAAAATTAGCAGTTGTTGAAGAACAATACAACCAATTTCGTTCTCCTAATAAAGTTCTCGAAATAAATTTGTTTTTGAGTGTGTTTTCTTGCAGTTAAAATCGAATTATATAAAGTTTTCGGCAAACCAGATAGAAGTAAGCAAAGAAATTTTCCTCGAACTTTCTCAGATGTTTCTCGGCATATTGAATAGAAATCTATTTGTACGCATATCATATGCTACAACAAGTTTCGCACACTACTTTTTCTGTTATTTCAATTTTCTCAACATTATTCTTCAATTTAGAAATATTTATTGTACCCTCTTCTTCCACCCAGTTCTTGGGGAAAGTATCAGAAACTAGTAGTTGCTTCAGTATCATTCTTTGTAGAAATTTTAGAATATCCGAAGGCTTCAGCTTAGGCAGGTCTTTTTTTGTATTCTTGGGAGAAACTTTCCCGGAAAGTGGGGTGGTTCACCCTATAGCGGAGATTTTCATATTGTTGAGTTAGTTCAAATTACCCGCCTCTTACTAAAGAGAAAACGAACCCCTGCAAGAGTTTCTAACCTCAAAAGTCGAAATTTGATGTTTTGTGGTTTTGCATCGTGTTCTCTTGAATTAAAGTGGATGTGGATAATGTATGTTCCTTTAGGAGAAAGAAAAATTAGGTTAGATGTATATAAAATCACATCTAGTATCTGTAGTTTGAGTTTGGCTGGAGAGATTCTAGACACTCTGTATAAGTAGGTGCATATTCAAATCAACAACTTAAAAAAATGCTCAACTTTCAGCTGCCCTCGCTTCGCTATGCTCGCTCGTGCTGCTAAAGCTCATTTTCTGCCTCAGTGTCACAATATATACTCCATTCCAAGATATTTCGTTTTGACTTGAAATGATTGATGCAAGACCAAAACCCACAGCAGGTAATCGTTAATCCAATAACGATATCGTACTCGTTTTTTCGAAAAGCGAAAAGATAATGCCTAATAGTATGATTATTTTACAACTGAAATGTGTGGGTGGTAAAATAATATAATATAATAAATTATATTTCATCCAAAGCAGTATCCTCTGCTTTAGGCCAATTAACCCAACCCAAGATTTCTCCCACAAACCGTGGCTACGAGGTTTCTGTTTTTTCCTTGGCCTTGCGTTCCTTAGGAATGGTAGCGTTGACAAGTCTGTTTCTACGACTAAGGGAGATTTTTGTTTGAAACTAACTGAAAAATTTCGATTGTAGACTGTATCGATTCCTGATCGCTAAGCTCAATAACAAATATTTGGAAACGAGTTAATACTATTCCGTAGCATACAAACTTTCCTGGCAACAGCGTAAGGTTGTCTTTATAATTCCTAAAAATTCCGAGTAATGCCCAATAGTTAATTCCTGACTAATTCCTTCGTAATTCCCAGAATGTGTACACCCGAATAATAAACTATTGTTTTCTAATTTAAATATTTTCTATTGGAAGTTTTGTTCTTCCAAGGAAATTTAAAAGCTTCCACTTTGAACATCTTCAAATTACAAACTTTAAAATTCAACATATGTATGTAGAAATCGGTTAATTTCAATTTGTTAATTTACCCGTATCTTCCTTTCGTAAGTTCTTGAATTTCACGCTGATTATCTGAACTAATTCCAAGGTTCATTAGACCTTAAACTCCGCAAGAAGTTTGAAAACGGCCTACTGAATGCGGTAACTCTATACTCGAAGGAATATTACACTCTGAAGAAAACGAAATTAGTTTTTCGGGAGACCATTAGCACTTAAAATGTTATTAAGCCCAACGTGCCGGCCATATCTTTTTAATCGTTGGAGAAACAGAGACATGGCAATTCGTGCTTCGAGCAAGGGACAAAAAATTTATATCTAAAAATGAAAAAATAAAGTGTGTTAAATATATACAGGCTGTTTCATCCACACGATTTCTATAAAAATTGGCATAGGTGAAGAACAGATTATGGCGAATTTATGGAAAATATTTTGACCTACGTGTCACTTCCGGTTATACCGAAAGTGAACGACAACTTTGTTATTTCAAATTTAACACCCTCTACATTAAATTTTAATTGAATTTACTGTTTGGACCCTTACTTTGTGGAATCTACTCATATTAATGTTATAAATGAAACTAACTGTTTCTAATTAATTCCACTATTTAATTGAAAAATTTATGAAAATTATTAAAGGATATTGATAATTATTTCGATATTGACATATCATCGTCAGAATGACAGAAGTTACATTTTATGTAGTTTCATTTATAACATTTAAATTTTAATGTCACTTTTTGTAGAATACTCTATATTTAAAATTTATACTTATCGAGATATTAATTTTTTTTAATAAAAAATTGACAGGTGCAGACCTTCATATTGAAAATTCTGTGTGAACATCCCTAATACCAAATAAAAAACATCTTGTTAGGTTAATTAGTAAGACGATCAAGGTAATTGGTGACATGTCGGAAACTTCTTTTTTGTATACAGGGCTGTTAAAAAAATGATGGAAAGTTCAAGTTCAAATATCTCAATTTTTTTAAATTAAACATGCACGTTTTGGGCTCCACAATTTTTTCAGCGGTCGTGAAATAAATCAGCAAGTAAGGTGAAAAAGGTACAAACACTTTGTAGAATTCAAGTCAAGATCGTTAATATAATTCAAAAGAAACTCACATCAATCCCGACACGTTTCCCACGTTTTTTATAGTCGGGTAATTAAAAATGAAAGTCAATAATTAAAACAACTCACTTTATTTCTGTCAAAAATGATCGGACAGTGGATTCGAGAGAAACCTGGTACTTATTTGAGGTATTCCTCCTCGAAAAGGGATCTAAGGAATGGCTAATTCAACTTCTTTACTATGTGAATGGCTTCAGGCACTAATATTGGGTCTTCGATGTCTAGAGGATGTTCTATACCTTACGGAAGGTTTTGGCTACGCCATAGAGCTGTACTTCAAGGGTCTGGACCAGGGTATGGGCACTCTGAGCGAGCGATGGTACTGCCACCTGGAGAGCCAGAGCACTTCTAAAATTGCGGATTTAATGAGAACTGTAACGCCGTTAGTAGTGTCTCTGGTATTAATTCCAGATTCTTCCACATATGTCACCACTAATAACTTAACCTAATAACAACCACGTTTACGACGATTAGTTTTATTTCTGGGTTAGTTCAGTTTAAAAAAATTGTTTTTCTTTAATATATATATATTTTTTGTTCAGGTCGACAGGGTGTGTTTAGTTTATTGTTTAGTGTGGACTTTACAGACAATGTATAGTGAAGGACTGTAATGTGTGGTGTACCCGGTAAGCTTTATATTTTTATAAAATAAAACATGTTTCATTAACTAAAAAGTGACAAAATATTGAAGTAGTTATTCTTTTATACAGCCTTATACTTCCCAGCCTCGAAGAAGAACGTTCAGTTTGGCTGGAAAGAAGTGGAAACCAATCTTTGGAGGCGAAAATATTGGAGAATATGCCCTCGTCATTTTGGCCAGGCCTGCTTTTTAAAAGTAGAAGTAATCGAAGGCAAACTATTGAAAAGGTTTTCTTTGCCATGCCTGTTTTTTCCTGGTATGTAATTCTTTTTGTACTTATATTTATTAAATGTTATTAAATGTGATTATGTTTTTTAGATTACAATCCAAGGGGGATTCCGATTTTTTGTTCCCACTATGGTGCCCTCACAGGAAACAACTCCCGAGAAAATGAAAGATATTTATTTTCTAGAGTTTCAAAAAAATTTACTTATATATATTAGATTCTGTAGATATGATGGAAATGCCCTCCACATCAGCAACTTATTCGCCAGTTGGGAAGGTGTAAACACCAACAAAAACTTATATACGGAAATTAATTAATGGTGAGTTTTATGCAACTCGTTAGCTATAATTTTGGCAATCGTACAGTGTACCTAAGAAAAAATAAACACCTAATTTTTATGTTATAGCTATTCCATCCACGAGCGAGGGGTTTGAGGAGGAAGGATTGAAGGGCATTAAGCCATTATCAGATAATGGTATGTATAAAATAAAATAAAATGTCATCTGTCTGTTCCTTTTGTTATATTAATTTTTATGTTATAGCTATTCAATCCACGAGTAAGGAGTTAGAGGTGGATGAATTGGAGAGTATCGAGCAATTATCAAATGATGGTATGTATAAAATAGTATATCTTCTGTATGTTCCTTTTGTTATATTATTTGGTTTGTTTAATTCCCATCAAAAACTAACTAAATTACATATTTTATAATATTATATTAGTAAATGAATAAATTATCTACAGGTACTGAAAGGAACACAAAAAGGTTTTACGTAAGAAAGGTCCAAGCATTTTTCGAAGGTAAGCAGTTTCGAGAAACAAATATGTAAATGTTTACAATCATATGTATTGTGTGTTTGAGCTAATTAAAAATATCCAAATGTAGCTACCTAATAAATTATATAGAAGTAATGATAGTCATAATCTTGTAAACTAAGTTTTTTAAATGATGTACACATTTTAGTTAACAGTGTTATTAGCAAACTGTAGAAATGTGCTTCATGTTTTTTTAATATAAGCTATTTTTTGATTTGTATGAAAAAATGTTATTCTTTATAAATATTTTTGAAATACATTTGTCAGTTTCCTCATATTACTATCTTTATTTGCAGAAGCCAGTGCAGCAAAGATTTTCATAAGACAGTGACCCTCATAAAAAATCTTAAAGGGGTTTTGAAAGGTAATGACATGAGAGTGATTAACAGAGATGGTCCATTTCAATTGGCCCATAATAAATATCTTAAACGCCGTAAGAGACCGGAAAAGAGATCATTATGAGTTATTTTGAAATAGATCAGCTTGATGATTGGTCTTTTATCAACATCATACAAAACACATGTCAGTTTCTTTTTTATGTTCCTTGTATATTCATTATTTTGTTGGTATTTTTAGTTTAATTTTCCTTTTTAGCCCATTTTGTAATTATCTTCTCATATTTTTGTATTACTAAAAGTTATTTGTTTGAAAACAATTCTACCATCTCCTCGCTTTTTATTTTAGTATTTATTTTAATGATTATTGATTTTTATTAAATGTTTGTGTCTTTTTAACTTCACTATATTATATTTAATTATTTTTGCATTCCAGAATATGCTTCTTTTTCTGTTTTTCAATATTAAGGGTGAGAGGGTCACTGTTTCACTATTTGTTCTACTTTGCGTCGTTGATCACTGTTAATAATTGTTAACTTATTAAGACTTCTTACTTTAAAAAATCGTTTTACCTTTCATCGCATGCTGAGATTTTTCAAAGTTATTTACTCAGTTTATTGCTTTGTTGTTAAACTCCTAACATTTATTGTTCTTGCTGTTTGTCATTCAAAGATTTTAAAAAACGTTTTATTTATTGTGTACTTTTTTATATTGAATAAAATATATAAACTTGATGATTATTGCTTTATTTTTTCCACTTCAGGCATTATATGGTCCATTTTTTGATATTTCATTTAATTTAACTTGACTATTTGATTGTTATTATTGTAATATCAATCAAATGTTGAGTTGATTTAAATGAAATATCAAAAAGTGGACCATAAATGCCATTTTGCAATAAAAGTAAAATTACAGTAATTTTGAATATGCCGCCAAAAACTGTAAAATTACAGGAATCTTCTTTTTCTGCTGTTAGCGAAGATCACAACCATGTCAAAGGTGCTAGAGCTACTGCTCAGGCTCTCAAGGTGGCGCCACCCGTACAATTAATTCGCCACATGAAGCGCCACGGGTCAGATGCCTATCTATAGGTAGGTGATCTGTGGTCTGGACTGCTTTAGGGGTGTCCTAGGTGATGTGTTGATCACAACAATTAACTAACGGTAATCATGAAAATGGAGACTGCACTCACTAAGATGATCAGTTCCAAAAGGAAAGCGCCGTCGCCGAGGCTTGAGAATTTGGGAAGACAATTGGCAGTTTGAATGAGACGTCGACCAGAGACTGAAGAAAGTATGAGGTATACATTCAAGGAAAATACGGAACGATAGACATTTATTACAAGGTCTTGGTCAATCTGCATGTTCGTTGCTATCCAATCCAGAATAACATAACCAGAGATCTAGACCACACACAATTTGTTGATTATTCCTTCCGAGGAGGGTATTTTTTGTCAGTTTGTTACTAACTTTAACGTTATACGATAAGATACCTCTAAATTTAAAGCCGCTTTATATTATTTGACGTGTGAGGTTGGTTTCCCGCAATCTCTCCTCACATAAATCAATGGTGTAAATTTCCGCTTGAAATAAAATTGCATGAGGTTCTAGGAGGAATAAAAATACTTAAACTACTCCTAACTATAATGTAACTTCTACTTGTGAACGTTTGATCTCCAAGCTACATTTTAAACGGTCTTTGTTAGAAAATTTATCAAGTGCTTTATTTTTACAGACTCCATTTAAGAATTATCCGCCCCTTTTAATTGTAACGCCATTGCAAGCCGCCATATCCATTACGTCGTTTGAAGTTTGTTAAAGGGAAAGTGTGACGTTTTTCGTGCTCATTGTAAAGTTGGAAGAATTTGATGTGGATTTATTTTCACTAATTTAAGTAAGCGCTTCGCTTCTTAACAGTGGTTCCGTCAAAATATAAAAAGTAGCTGTTAGTTTTGCAAACAAAAACATGTTATTTAGTAGGTGCATCTAACAGAAAATTAGCAATAACATCCTGTATATTCACCTCTCCTTTCTCCAAAATTGAATGACATAAGAATACTATATCAAGGAATGAAATTTAATAGATATTATTAATTAAACATCACTAAATCCAAAAGATTTATTATGTTTTTTTTTGCGCTATGCTAATCTAACGCAACTCAACCTCTCGCGGGATCTTACCTTGAGAAGGTCTGCTGTGCCAAGCACAAGTGAAATATATGTATAAATATCTATAACTTGTTGTAACTGTAACTGTATAAAAAATGATTTCCTAACAGACGAGATCCACATAAGTAGTACCTACAAGTATTGGGATGCTACAGAGGTCTACAACAATGTTATTTTGGATGAAATAGAAAAGAATCCGGAGTTAAGTACTAGACTCGCGGCTATATATCCTGCAATTTATAAATCTTCATTATGGTATACTATTCATAAAGGAAACTTCTATCAGTTTCAATATTAAAAAGTTCATGCGATGCTAGATGGTGATTTCCCTGCTCGAGTCGTTTTTGCAAACTGGTTACTGGACAAAAAGAACTTGGTTCCAATTTTTTAGAACAAATTTTATTTTGCTATGGAGCTACGTTTAATCGAAACGGAATTTTAAATTTACATAATGCACATCATTATGTCTACATTGGTGAAAATCCGCACGCCATGGAAGAGACGGAGCACCAGCAAAGATTTAGCATGAATGTCTGGACAGATGTAATGCTAGAGTTCCTTGTCTAGACCAGTTCTTATTACTAGACTTCGAATGCCAAACCTCAGGTTCTCCATTTATTAGAAGGGTTGTCGTTTTTTCCTCCCCTATCGTCGAAAACCTTAGCCTAGTCAGGAGTTCGCTATATATGCTGTTTCCTCATCTTCTTGGTAAAATTTCCGGTTAGGGTTAGTGTACTCCCGGCGTCGGTGATTAGCTTTACCCCCCTCTTGAGTATTCCACAAGCGTCATTTACTTCTGCCGTAGTAACTTCACCTACATTATCAACCTGGCTAATGCTGCCAAAAATCTACGCGGGAAGAGAGAAGCAACTACCTCTTCTGTTTTCTCTCTGGTGAGTTTATATGGCAGAACCCCACACTTGATTCCTCGCATCGAAATTGCGTACCCTTGTCCTCATATATCCTCCTCCAGATCATTGCACCAAATCCACCCATTTCCTTCTGTTTTCCGCCTTAATTTATTTCCTATATGCTCTTCTGGTCGTCTGGTATTCTTCCCATCTACGTTCTATCACCTCTCCGACTCCTTCCCTCGTGCGACACCTTCTTAATCTGTTGCATTCTGCTCTCATCCCCTCCAAAACCTCATTCCACCAGTATTGATGAGTTCTTGCTTTCTCCCTTTTCCTTATTTTCCCCCTATCTTATGCCGACTTCAGTAACGCGTCCATTTCCTCGAAATTAATGTCTTTTTTTTTCAAATTTTACCATTTATTTTTAAAACACTGTTAAACCTTCTCATATCTACCCTTATAATGTCCTCAAAACCAAAAGCCCTTTTATGTCCCTTGGCTACGTACGTAATATGCTGATGCAGCGAGAGTGACTCGCTATCCAGCACCTTCCAACCCTCTATCCTCGTCTCGTAGTTATGGTCAGGTCCATAAAGGACTTTGACCCTCTCCTATTAAAAATTGGTTTTTAATATGACCAGATCCAACTGCGCGACCCAGTCCAAAAGATATAGCCCCCTGTTATCATATGTTGCCGATCCCCATTCATTAGCCTTTGCATTCAAATCTCCTTCTATTATAGGCTCTCTTCCTGATGTTCTAATTAAACCCATGATTTCGTCAATATTATACTTCAAAACTTTCTAGACCTGTGTTTGGGGATATGTAGCATGCAATCACGTCCACATCCTCCAAACTCAGTTTGATGTATCTCTCTCCACTGGTTATCTGTGATATTCTGATCTTTTTATCCCTCGCATATATCGCCACGTCTTTTTTTATCTTTTAACCATCCCGCTGCAGCATTATACTTTTGATTGGGTTCGCTTACTATGATCATATTGCAGTTCTCTTCTGCGGCGGTTTTGAATGCAGCATCATGGGCCCTCGCTGACCTCCCCGTGTTTATTTGCAAAAACTTGAAAAGGATATGTATTACCCTCTTTCTGCCCCAATACTGTCCCTTTCCATTTGTTCGTATTTCTTAAAATTTGGGCATTTGTCGAATCTTCCCTGTACGATTGTCCACAAGGTCAGCAGACTACTGCATTCCTACAGTCAACTACCTTATGTCCCTCCTGCCAACTGTTTAAACATTTTCCCATTGCACTGGGTTCTTTGCACTCAGCTTTCTTGTGCCCAACACCCAAGCAGTTGTGACACCTGCTTGTCTTACCTTCATTTTAATAATAAATAAATAACACAGTCCTATTCTTATCCTCCCCACCCTGTCTAGTGTCTCAGCAGCTTCCTTGTTAGCCCCCAACATAATCAGGTCGCTTCTATTTCTTGTACTTCTGCGCGTCTTAATACGTACTGTGCTAGAGTCCACGTCATAGAGGAAGAGGAGCTATCTCCCGTTTTTCCCATTTCGGCCTCCGCCCCTGTCCTATCCCTAATTTGTCCTGTTAGTCTTCTGATATTTTCCCTACCTCCCTCTAGTTCTAAGAAGATGTCTCCCTTTGCAGTTTTTCTCACCCTCCTAACATTTACCCCGCCTCCATCTATGGAGATGCTGTCCTCCATGTTCCTTAAAACCTCTGCATATGTTTTTCCCCTATCCTTACCGTTATTATGCCCCTATCTTCCCTCTTCCCCTTTTTTGTGTAACCAGTGTGATTTTCTTTGAGGTTCCTGCTAAGGCGCTCTCAAATGCCTTCCTATACCTTTCCCATTCCACCGCCTCTTCGAAAACACAAATGAGTCTCACTTGTGGTTTGCTCCCACTTTGCTCAACTTCCTTCATGGCCTCTAACAAGTCCCTTACGCCTTTGTACAAGAAGTCGTTGTCTTCCTGGGCTCTCATGATGTAAGCCACCGAAGAACCTCTAGCCGCCCTTCCCCTTCGGGTTTCACTATTTACAAAGTTTACTATGTAGTCCACTGTTTCCTCCATCATTTATTTGAGTCCCCGATGCTTACGCACCCCTTCCTCGAAATAACTCCCGCCTTTTGGTTTCTCCTTCCCCCCTGCCTGAATAACCAACAGGTCTCTGTTGTCCGGGACTCCCACTTCCTCCTTGGTCATGGTCTTAGTGTTATGAAAAACATGTTCTGACCACTCCCAACCCACCATGCTCCTAAAGTCCTGTATAGTCATGACCGACTCTAATTTTGAAAAATTGTCAAAAATGGTCAATAATTGTCAAAGACGGTCAATAATTGTCAAAACCAATCAAAATTCGTCAAAAATTGTCCAAAAGGATCAATTATTGTTAACATTTTGAAAAATGGTCAATAATTGCCAAATATGTTAAAATTTTTGAAAAATTGTCAAAAATGGTCAATAATTGTTAAAATTTTTGAAAAATTGTCAAAAATTTTCAAATATGGTCAAAAATTGTCAAGAATTTGGAAAAATCGTCAAAAATTGTCAAAATTTTGAAAAAATGGTTAATAATTGTCAAAATTTTTGAAAAATTATCAAATTTTCGAAAAATTGTCAAATTTTTCGAAAAATTGTCACTAAGGGTCAAAAATTGTCAAACTTTTGAAAAAATGGTCAATAATTATAAAAAACTGTCAAAAATGGTCAATATTTGTCAGAACCTGTCAAAGATGCTCAAAAATTGTTAAAATTTGGAAGAATGGTCTAAAATGGTCAAAATTCTCGAAAAATTGTCAAAAATGATCAATAATTGTCAAAACTGCCAAAATTGGTCAATAATTGTCAAAAATGGTCAGTAATTATTAAAATTTGAAAAAATTGCCAAAAAATGTCAAAATTTTGAAAAAATGGACAATAATTGCCAAATATGTTAAAATTTTTGAAAAATTGTCAAAAATGGTCAATAATTGTCAAAGACGGTCAATAATTGTCAAAACCAATCAAAATTCGTCAAAAATGGTCCAAAAGGATCAATTATTGTTAAAATTTTGAAAAATGGTCAATAATTGCCAAATATGTTAAAATTTTTGAAAAATTGTCAAAAATGGTCAATAATTGTCAAAGACGGTCAATAATTGTCAAAATTCGTCAAAAACTGTCAAAAATGGTCAATAATTGTTAAAATTTTTGAAAAATTGTCAAAAATTTTTAAATATGGTCAAAAACTGTCAAGAATTTGGAAAAATCGTCAAAAATTGTCAAAACATGTCAAAATTTTGAAAAAATGGTTAATAATTGTCAAAATATTTGAAAAATGGTCAAATTTTTCGAAAAATTGTCAAAAATGGTGAAAAATTGTCAAACTTTTGAAAAAATGGTCAATAATTTTAAAAAACTGTCAAAAATGGTCAATATTTGTCAGAACCTGTCAAAGATGCTCAAAAATTGTTAAAATTTGGAAGAATGGTCAAAATTTTCGAAAAATTGTCAAAAATGATCAATAATTGTCAAAACTGCCAAAATTGGTCAAAAATGGTCAAAAATGGTCAATAATTATTAAAATTTGGAAAAATTGCCAAAAAATGTCAAAATTTTGAAAAAATGGTCAATAATTGCCAAATATGTTAAAATTTTAAAAAAATTGTCAAAAATGGTCAATAATTGTCAAAATTCGTCAAAAACTGCCAAAATTGTCAAAATTTTTGAAAAATGGTGAAAAATTCACGAAAAATGGTCATTCTATTGTGCATAGGAAGCAAGCTTCTGTCAGCGGTCAACCTTTTTTTTTGATTTCATCAGTGACTGAAGCATTCCAAATTTTCTGTTGTCTTTCGTAATTCTTGACTTTTTTTCTTGCTCCTCATGGGCATTGCTAGTTGTATTCCTTGATAAACAAATTCGTTTACTCTTTGAAAAGTGTACTCGTTTTAGCTTGTCGTTTTTTTCCAGAATGTCTTCGATACTTTCAGTGTCTCCTAGGATCATATATTTTGTTTTTTCTTGCTTGATTCCCAGTACTAGAATTTCTGCTTGTTCTGCGAGATTTTTTGTGATTTTCTTGAGCTCTTTCTTTGATTTTTACAGAACCGTCAAATCATCTGCATACGCAGATGATAATGGCTTCTAGCGCTAAGTTGAATAGAGCAGTTGATCACTTTGCCTTACACCGTTTCCGACCCTGAAGAGAGTTGACTTGTCACCGTTCCAGGTAATTTTGTTCAGAAGAGTCATTCTTGCCAACCTTAACAATTTGTCTGGTATTCCTAGCTTCCTAAAGTTTGTCTCTGTTATGAGTAATATGCAGTGCTCGTCTAAAGTCTCCCCCCTATCTATTTCATGAACCATAGAACTCAAATCAATAATTGAAATAGATAGGTGGGGAGACTTTAGACGGGCACTGTATATGGTTTTGAAATCAAATAAGATATGAGAAATACGCTACTTTCCATAGCAGTACTCTATTGTGCAATCGTAAGCATAAAATATTCTCTTTAATCACATGTTACTGGCCTATTTTTATAACCTTTTTGATATTCCGGAGTTACACTCGACGTGATACATTTAAAATGCCGTTTTAAATTGAAACATTTAAGGTTTTATTACGGTGCTTTCAAAAAGATTACATTCACTTTTAGATATTGGCAGTTTTTCCGTTTAAATATTCCCTTTTCAAAATCGAACCACCCGATTTTAAATAAATAATGAGATGGTTTCCTTTCGGTTTTTAAAAATTTATCGGAAACTTTTTTGTCGGAACACACTCGGGTAATAAGTTAAATTGAGTCGGTTAAAATTTAATAAGCTTCTTCAAAAATTCGTTTATACAGCGTTGCTGAAAAGTCTCGCACCAAGGGATTATCTTTGAAACGGATAAAGGGAAAATTATGAAATTCTAGGACGATTAATAAGAGTCAAAAATATATCAGGTTCATACTAGTAGTTTTACATGATGACACAGTCCGTTTTGTACAAGGATTTTTGTCAAAAACTCACTATTTTGATGCTCTATTGCTTGGCCTACATACCATTTTTAAAATATTTAAAAAATTTGCTGGCCGGATCAATGTGCCGATGGGTCTGGACATATTTTAGAACTTAATCAATATAAGTTATGAAAGGCAAAATGGAAATAAATTTCACAATTTTTATTCATATAATATATTCTAAATTATACTTTCCCAAAATAAAAACGACAACGTTATTATTCATACAATCTTTAAAGTCGATCGGCATGAACGAATTGAAATCGAACTTATATCCACTTACCTTTCAACATTGAAAAATTCAATGGTTCGGAAAATGTCGCAATATTGGGAGCAGTCGGTATGTCAAATTATCGTTTGTTTTCCTTTACTCCGCCTTTTGTCCTATTTTAATATTTTATTCGACCAAAATATAATATAAAAATACGAATTAATCTTCAAAATTGCGACTTTTCTATACCTTTAATATTAATAATTGTTAAAATAATGTACCGGGTAAAAGAGAGAGCAATATTACCCATCAATTGCAACTTCTCGCAATTATCTCTTAATTGCCTACAGCAAATTTTTTATAAATACATCGTTTCACCCTACAAATCACATCATAACAAAAAAATACACGTGTGCCTAACTTCTCAACGATGAACTGTACCAGCCAGTATATAATTCTTCTCGGAGCACCCACCAGTATGCTTAACAGACTGGCAATTCGACAGATTTAGTGTTACACAACCTTAACAACAATAAGATTGCAGTAGACCTATTTCTTGACATCGAAGGAGCATTTGATTTGGATATATGCCAAACTCAGAAATAAAACAGTCACTACATCTCTTCAGGATTCCAGAAGCTGCCCAAAAGGGTATATCATCCCCCCTACCTTTGTCACTCTTGATCGATGTCTAATGTGCTTGGGTACCTTACAGAAAACGGTAATTTTCCCACTGTAGCACGAAATGACGGTAATGAAAGACAACATATCGATTGGAAGCAAGATATTCTATACATTGTACAAAATTATCCAAAAGTTAGTCAAGCCACTAATACTTCCAGAGTCTACTGTTTGGCGAAGATTTTGAAAAATCTACATCCTTACCATTTACAACAAGTTCGGAATTGTAGCCAATTGCTAGATTGCCCGATAAACTACCCCCCTGTGATGCCTTTTGGCCCAATATAATGATATAATGATAAATATTTAAAATAAGAATTAAATTCCCTTAATCTTATTTCAACAAAACATTCAAACGTTTTAATATTATATAAATAAAGAGTAAGAAGGTTATTGAATAGAAAGTCAAGTTCAAAGCGTGAAGTAAGACAAAACAGTAATATGTTTATTTGTTTTATTCGAACTTGACTGGTTATATAAATATGCATTCAATATTTATTATAGGGAAGTCGTTTCAGAATAATTAAAATAAGATCATTCTATATAGTTGAACAGTCAGAGATCAGTAATCATTAACCATTAAGTATAAGTATGCTATACGTCTAGGTACTTATGCAGATCATTAGTAATAGTAAGTAGTGTTCTGTATTATAGTAAATAAATCAAACATATCCCAGTGCTAGAAGTAGTTGTTTCATTCCCTTACGATGATCCTCCAAGTGACCCGCAACACCACCGATTCAGAGGCCTTTCCACACCTTTAGTCTACCAACGTATCCAGTGTAGTCACATCCATCACAAAGCCACTAATGCTTCCAGAGTCTACTGTTTGGCGAAGATTTTGAAAAATCTACATCCTTGCCATTTACAACAAGTTCAGAGATGTAGCCAAAAGATGAAATTGCTAGATAGCCCGATAAACTACCCCCCTTAAAATCATATATCCCTGCAGGATGAGCGTGGAATCTTCATATTTTTTTAGAGGGCTTCCCGCACCACTTTCTTGTACGCCAACACAAAATAAACCAGGCAGATTCCAATTTGACAATTAAATTGACGGTACTGATATTGAATATAGGAATCAATGAATTACGCAGAGAAAACTAAAAATTTTTGATATAGGTACTAAGCTATTCCGATTTGATATTAAGATAATAATGTTTGTTTACTATTACCAAAACTGCATTATTGTTGTCTCTTTTATGCTATAGGTTTAGGCTAACGAAAAAAATGTAACAACTTTTGAATGGATCAAATGATTGATTGGTTCGTCACCACCAGTCAGAGGCTTAGAGACCTCGGCACCTCTGCCTTAATACTTTTTGTGATCTTGGTTATACCTTTTATGTGAAGAGACCAGTAGCTCTTATCAGGCTCAACAGTCTTATCACTAGGTCCTTCTTGGAGAAATCCTCCCTTGGATACTCTAGTCCTAGGAGTCTATATCTCCAATGAGACAGTGTTTCACATTAGTGATAATGTGAGAGGCTGTTTCCTCCTCTTCCATGCAGGTTCCTCCCTATATATGCCAATTGTATGCATGTGCTTCCTTAGGGTAAAGTGACCGGTGAGTGATCCCGACACTTTCCTTATCTGGCCCCTGCTGAGGTTTAATATTTCGTTAGTTAGCGACTCCGAGGGTTTTTTGATCAGGAGTTGCTGTCTTCCTGTTTTTGCACGTGTCTCCAGTACGTCTGATGTTTAGTTTAAATCCACCGAGATGTACAACCACGTGCAGCAGATTTTGATATTCCAAATACTGGTTGAGAATCAGTGAATGCAGTTTCAGACCCTAGCTTTGCTAGGGTGTCTGCCTATTCATTGCCTACAATACCCTTGTGCTCCGGAACCTACTTAAGAGTTACTCTATTAATGTTTGCGAGGGTTAAAAGTTTTTGTAGGCAGTCCCAGACCAGTCTAGACCTGATCTGGAGACATGCTAAAGATTTCAGTGCTGCCTGACTATCTGAGAGTATGAGGGTATTTTGGCCTCCATACCCCCATTCGGTGTCGACAGCAAACTTCCCCAACGATGCGTGGACATTGCACCTGGGTCTGGCACCATGGACTCCAGCTCCTGTTCCTATGTCAGTTTTAGATTCGTCTGTGTACCACACCAACGTTCGTTCCTCGCTGCATGCTTCCAACCCATCCCAATGGATCAATAATAAGTTTAATTTATTTTCTTGCAAAAGATTAATTGTTAGGTTCCACATGGTTTTGACCGTAACTTCTTTAAAGTCTGTACCATATTTTCTTCACATGTTCACAACCCAATCCTTGAAAATCCTCACCAATTCTTCTACTTCTATATTTTTTGTTTTGTTATGTTTTTAGCAGTGCTCTGTAGAAAATACATGCAAAATTTATGCAAATTTGGAGGACATGTTAAGCGTCAAATATAAATTATTTTTGTATTTTCCGTGAAATTTTTGCCATTCAATTATATGGAGATTGGCACTCGTCCTTTTGAGTAAAATGTAATTAAATTGAATCCTAGTTTGGAAAATAAGTCCGAAATTGGCTATTACATTTTATAATGGACTTTAGCGTGTTATATTGAATATTAGTTGGACCGGCTTGTTTGTGCATTAAATTGAAATTCCGATAGAACGCAATTGACCGTTTAGAACACCTAATACGAAAATGGCGGCGGTGTCAAATCATTATTAACGTTATTACGTATAAATTTGATTAAATGTTTTAAATATTAAAGGTTGTCAAGTATAATTTGATAAAATAGATACTCATTAATTTAAAACGCAGTTAATGAAATAATTTCATCATAAAATGAACGAAAGGACTTTCCACTTCTCTTGTACAAAATGGATATCGGTAATTTGTTTTTCTTATTTTGGATATGCTGTAGAGTTTGATTTCCTGAAAAAAAAAACTGTACAAGAGCACATTTCAGTCCCATTACTATTTTTTGAGATACAGGTCGTTAAAGTTGAAAAGTAACAGGTTTTCATAAGTAATATTTCGCTTAGGAAAACCTTTTTATTTTAAATATTTTGCACGAAGATTAATTCGTATTCTTCGGGAATTAGTTTTACACTGATTTTTGATACAAAATATTATGCTTACAGAGTGGGTCAAGAAATATTTAAAATGCAATTCTGTATACACTGTATTCTAAAATATTATGAAAAGCAGTTCTAAAACTGTCGATTTGGCCGTTGATGCCACATCAGTTGGAATGACAACAAATTTTATGCTGTCGTAAAAAAATAGGATGCCTTCGATTTAGTAGACTGGAATTCTATAGGATGACTGGTTCTCTCGCATAAATAATAACTGTAGTTCGTTAACAATTCAATAAACTTTAATGCCGAAAATACATACAGATGGAACGATGAATATAGACAAGCCTTTCAGAATGGAATAGTAATTATTAGAACGATCTTACTATTTCCTTTGTGGTTTTCAAAGCACTATTCACTTAAATATAACTTTGCTTTGGGTTGAATGGGAAATAAAGGAATTAAATTAATTACTATGAAACTAAAATTATCGGTTTTATACCGGTAATAGAGTGGTAGGTCTTAGCTGGGAGACCGATCGGGTTGGAAACTCAACATCGACTCTTACTAGCTGAGCTCGTAAAAACCCAGGGAAATAATGCATTCAGGCGCGAAGTGTGCGTTTGGTTACGCCTACTTCAACTGCCGAAGAATAATAGTAAATATTGCAAGGCGCCGATCAGCCGCCAGGGAAAAGAAAACAAAACGCGAATTTGAACTAAGGTAGAAGTGTTTTGGAGACAGTGGCGCGCCGGTAGGAATTTCGATTGAAAATAAAAGAACTAAAATATAACTCTACATGAATATACAAAGGAACTAAAATATAAATATACAAATTGTTGAACGTGTGGTTTCAACAACTGGAATAATCTGCTTACGTCAAAATTGAACATTTCATATATCATACAGGGTAAGTCAAAAAGCTGCATTTGAACATGTCGGTACACTGCCGAGCAAAAAATTTAGGACACTTTAAATAATTTTAGAAATTGCAAATAATTTTAAAAATAAAACTAATCAGTATCATAGTAGGCGATGAAAGGTTTATTGTTGGATGGATGCTACTTGACTTAGTTGGCGACTGTCATATTCTGACACCGTATTTTGCAACCTTTGTTAAACAGCAAAAATTAATCCTATATAACATTCATAATTGCGTTGCTTATTTTTCAATTAAATGTAATTTTTTTCCTTTAAAACCTATTTGTTGTATGGTTTATTGTGTTTAGCGACGTTTTTTTGTAGTGTTTTTTTACTACGCCACAATGCCTCTAGATCCTATTGTCGTTGCACGAATTGTAGTGTTGATACAAGATGGTCACGAGTCAAAGAGATTATCTGTTTTTGTTGATATCAAGTTTGCGGAATAGAACAGCTTCTGCAGTTTTGCTGCGAAATCAGCTTCAAGAGGTTAGAAATGTTAATGTTAGCGAATGGACAGTTAGAAGAACGCTTCGTGCTAATGGATTGTCTTGCAGAAGGATAGCTACAGGGCCAACATCGAACCGCCAGCATCGAATTGCAAGATTCTGCTCGAAATCGCTTGGCATGGAACGATGATGACTGGAGCAAGGTACTCTTTACAGATGAGTCGCGTTTTTGCATCAATGGACCAGACGGACGTCGACGAATGTGGAGAAGGCCCGGAGAAAGATACGACCCCGCTTCTATTGACCATAGAAGTAAATTTGGTGGTGGGTCTGTTATGTTTTGAGCAGGTATCACTTCAGAAGCACGTACAAAGTTGGTTTTCGTAGAGAATGACTCTCTAACAGCTCAGATATGTAACGGAGGTCCTTGAAGATCATCTTGTGTCTTTCATGGTTACAATGGGCGAGCAAAGCATTTTCATGCATGATAATGCAAGACCACACGATGCCAGGATTGTAAGTAAATATCTAGATGAAGTAGGAATTAGGCGCTTTAATTGGCCAGCGTGTAGTCTAGATATGAATCCCATCGAACATGTTTGGGATGAGTTAGGGCAGCGTATCCGAAGGCATACACCAGCCCCAAGAACTGCCCAGGATTTGAGAGAGTTGCTCTTGCAGGAGTGGAATAACATATGAATCAGAATGCAATCCTCAATTTAGTTTAGAGTATACCTCATCGAATGCAAGCAGTCATTAATGCAAGGGGGGGTAATACACGTTATTATTTATCAATTTTTCAATAATCCTAAATTTTATTTCTTTATTTCGTTCCCAATAACAATATTCGAACTTCATTTAAAATGTAGAGTTACGGTTTTTCAAGAATAAATCATAAAACAATAAACTATGTTGTCCGATTCCATATTTGAAAGTTACGAAAATGCGGTAGGTAAATTTACAATTTTTAGATTTAATTTTTTAAATTCTTTGCAATTTTTCAAATTATTTAAAGTGACCTAAATTTTTTGCTCGGCAGTGTATTTTTCATATTTCAAGCTTTATGAATCAATCCAAAAGACATGTGACTCGACGCTCATATACAGTGTGGAATAAAAGAGTTTTTTTTTATAAATCATCCCATATTCAGGAAATTAGTCGGTTAAATACTGTTGTTTTTTATTATTAATTTTATTTTTAGTACTCAATGAAATTGTTAAATTTTTTAGACTTTTTATTATCTGGTTTCATAAATTTTTTAGCGCCAATAAAGATTTTACATACGTCATAAAGTAGCGTGTACTCCAACATGGAAAATATAGTTATTTTATATCAGTTTATTTCAGTTGTTTATTAATAAATATAAAAATCAGGTATTTATACAGATTGTGCTTAAATATACCGACCAGGTAAGTAATGTTTGTTTTTAAAATATCATGCCTAATTCATGAAGTCTTATTTTTATTTATTTATAGCGGAAAAGTGATATTAATTGATTCGAATTAATTATTTCATTCATTCAGAATTGTTTTAAATTGCATTCTTTCCCACACAGCATATGTACGTACCGGCGAATGTAAACTGGGCCGATTACCAGGTAATGCTCACTAATGAGTATGTAATCACGGCCGGTCAAAATTTTGTACCTGATTTCAGGTATGTAAACTCGGCCGCCTCAATTCCAGGAAAGTAAAGATTACTTGCCAGAATTTCACTTGCCCAAAGTATTGATTTGTTCATCTGCTGTTTCATTTGACACACTAATCGGAGTGAGTGATCAATTAGGTCGACTTTTTTATATTACTTGAGCAACATTTTTCTAGAATTTGTATTCTTATTACTCATATTTATGATTATATAGGTACTGTAACGGTAAAGGCTCCAGCTTGAAGGGCTCCGGCTAGAGACTCCTCTCAAGGGTGATTCGACCCCAAGTTTGTGCCACATAAGGATAACAGGAAGGTTGTACAAATTGAGGGCGCCACTACCTTTTTGACGTCGATAAAAAGTACTAACAAACTAAGGCGGAAAAGGTAGAAACGCCTTGTAGAATTTAAATAAAAGTTAACCAGGAATCAAATAAAAAAATTACTTAGAAAACAGAATATTTTACCCCGGACGATATCTCCATCAACTTTTATAGTTGAGGATTTAGAAAAAGATAAAAAAAATAGATTTTAAAACAAATTTATATTTATTCTTCTGCCACAGGAAATGGAACAAATGTGAAGACTTGTACTTTTATAGGTGAAGTGGTTGTTTCCGGAAAAGGTAGGTAGATCTTGCCTCTAAGAAGTCTTGAGAAGATGGAGACTAGATCTCGAAGAAGATACGTAGATAGAGACTTGATTAGAACGTTATCCTAGCAGCTGTGTCCTGGTCTAGGAAGGTATTTTAGTCTAGGGCTGTATCCTGGTCTAGGGCTTGTATCCTAGTCTAGGTGCTGTGCTTACCTAGAAGTGCAGGTGGATCAGGGATATGTAGGAACTTGAATGTAATGGCACATTATGTTGGTCAGCTTTTCAGGTTAAAAAAAGGAAGGCAGTTGTTTGAAATTGACAAAATGTTCAATTTACTGAAAGCTTTCCAACATATATGTCCCATATTAAAACAGTAAAAAAGCAATTATCGGCTAAAGTAAAAAAATATACTAATAATCTGAAAGAAACTAATTATAGCAAAAAGTCATGTAGTTATATGAAAAAATATCGTGCTTGAGAAATATATGAAACCGATGAAAAAATATTTTATAGGTTAACAGATTCGATCTGTTATAAAAATGTTATTTTATGGTTAAAAAAGTTATTCTGCAACAGAAAAAGCTTGCAAATGTTTTCACAAATGTAAAACAGTGAATTATAAAAGAATATTTAGTTTAAAACTACCATATTAGTATAAAAGAACAGTTTATGATCACGTGTTAAATTTAATTTCGTCTAGCTCTGTAAAAAAAATAAGGAATGCATACAAAAATGATATCAGACAGTACTTTAGAAGAAGCTTATTAATTATAAATTATGATTTTGCACTTACCACAGCAAAATTAATTAGATAGGAAAGGTATAAAAGCGATAAGAAAATGGAGGTCTTTCCTCGAAGAGAGTCGATAGCGGAAAGGGCTGTCCCTCGTGGCGTAGAACAAATGGAAGCGACCGTTGGCAGACGTCAATTGTCTTATGGTCAGGGCTGAAGATTGGGGTGGCTAATGAGACGACGAGCGGTAATTAAAAGAATTTATTCTATAAAATCGAAACAGGTCGATAGACATGTTACAGTACTTATCTCCAGCTTCTGATGAGCATCGAGTAATTGCTCCAGTTCAGTAATATTTTAGATTTTTCCATTGAATATGCAAGAATTACTTGTTCCTTCATAGTATGCACATTTTTATCATTGCTCCATATAAATTGTGGACCACTTCATACCTCTCTCTTGGCTTTACCGGCAATAATTCATATGTAGCCGCTTTAGCAGATTCACCAATCTTTTGTGGAATCAATTCACCCTTATTTGCATTTTTTTTGAATTTGAAAAGAGAATAAACACAAATGTTACATGTCAAGCGCTGTCATGATAAAATATAAAGTTCACGTGTTTCCGAAAGTAGAGAAATCGTTTGAAAGTGAAAAAAATTGTCCCGAAAATATCTACTTTCGGTACTACTTGTGTAAAATGGTAGTTTTTATTTAATAAATCATACAGAAATAGTATATTTTATGCTGCCACTTTAGAAAATGCGTTTTCCGATCATTTTTTAACTCTGAAAGTGCCTCGTTGCCGGTCTAAATCGGAAAACTGACTCAACTGCTCGGTAAAGTGACAGAACTGCTCGGCAAAGTACCTACTTTCCCGAGCTCTTATGTCAAAATTTTCATTAAAGACAAAATACCAGCATCTAGCCAGGGAGAATTTTAGAAGGGTATGTTAAATATCACAGTTGCAATGACAATACCGTAGCCATCTGTCAGTAGATGTTTTTGACGTTTTGATGCACTTTGTTTATTATTACAAGTTTCTAAACCATTTAAAGATGAGTAGCGATGAAAGTGACGTAGAAAACATTCCATTCAAAATTAAAGAAACGGCGGTTGCATTATTACCAACAAAATCCAAGGAAAGGTATGAAATTTTTTCGAAAAATGGCGCGAAGAGAAAAAAATAAAGGTAGTAAATGAAGATGTTTTCTTAGCTTATTTAGCTATAAAATCATAGTCACCTAAATCATCAACTGTATGGAGTTTGTACATTCAACATACATATTAATAATAAATAAGTTAAGTTTTGTTATACATTTTGGGCAATAAATATTCTGTTCCTATATTATTGTCAAATTACTGAAGGCTGCACAAAAAATATTGTACGCGCCACACTCGGAAAGTGTTTTTACAGTGCTCGCATGCTTTCAAGGCTCCGCCCTGTAAAGTATCACTTTCCGAGCTCGACACGTAAATAACTATTACAGACCTAGGCCAGTAAAGTAAGAAATGTTTATTATAAATTAACTAGATTTTAAAATTCCGATCTTTGCTTTTCATTTTTCTTCATTTGACAAAGGTACGCTTTTAAAACTCGAAAAATATCAAACAAATTTCCGAGCCCAGAAGTTTGCGACCCATTTAAACCACAAATATCTCTGAACTGTAAAGCTATAGACAGGCGTAGTTTCCACTCAACTATTCCATTTTACATAAAGTTTATTCAGTGAAATGTTCATCTGAAAAAGTCCTGTAAAAAAAACTGGATCAGAGCCTTATGTTATAAATTATATGTGAACATAAACATAGATTCTATTTTCAACTCACAAAAAGGGCAACTTGTCACATATTTGGTTTAAGTAGCTAATTCTATTAAAAAAAAAACTTTTTAACTTTAAGTTCCAATTTTTCTTGTTTTATTTATTTTGGAATCCTTCTGTTTGGTAAAACACATTTAAGCTGGACTTACAAACTCTGTGGTTCGTTATTCGCTGTTCGTGCTTCCCGCTACTCGGAAATAAAACATTCTAGTAAATGGTACTTACATCCCTTATAGTATAAATTATTATTATATTTTTTTTTATTAAAAAAATTGCCATTTAGACTCCACGTTACTCGAGTTGTTGATGGTGCCATGGTAAAACGGGCGTTTTTGAAAGTTTTATTTATACACGCTGATGCGTGTTTTATATAAGTGAAATGGGGCACCAATAAGCAAAAATTTTATCTAATACGTTTCATTTTATTTCCAGATACTTTCCTTATACCAATATGAAATGAAACCTTATTACTACCGAATCTGCATATATCAATATTAAATTTTATATCCTCTCTGCGCTATATTGTACATTCATAAAGGTTTTCAGGTAAAACGTATATCAATTAGGCTTCAACATAAACAAATATTTGTTTAAAAAATACGCTTTTATAGCAGATCGAACCAAAAAGTAAAACATAATAACAGCGATAGGAAGTGAACTCGATAAAATTAAATAATTTTCAGAGATAAAATTGAAAAATGACATTAAAAAAAATTGTCATACGCCAAGCGTAGAGTGCTCGACATCAATAATTTTGTAATAGGTATTTCATCGGTAGCTATTTTTAAAACTTGACTCACTATTTTAATACACCGGGTGGCGAAAACTTCTGACATCGGAGGAGTACATCGTTGTCGTTCAAATTTTGTGTTCTAAAAATTAGTGGCGTCTCAAAGTTTTTTAAATAGACCACCCTATATTAATTTTTCAATTGTTCTTGAAAATTAAAGTAAACTTTTATAAGGGTTCCCTATACCTATGTAACATGCTGTTGAGCTTACAATAATAACAAATTTCTCTTACATTTCTAAACATGCCGTTTCTTTGTCGCATTAGCCACTCCAAAATAAAACATTCATTTTTATCAAATTCCCCTTCCATTTTTGTCTTTCGATATTCGAAATTTCAAATTGTCGATTGGAACTCTTTTTTTCCTCTAACTGTCACCTCAAAGGCAACAGTCCAATATATTTTAATTTTTGTTGATGAACAATTTTATATCGTCTGGTTGCTCTGCAGCCCTCAAGTTACACTTTCAAGATTTACCCTCAAGTTACACACTCAAATTCAGAACTCAAGTTTACGGCAAGTACCGTCAAGGCAACTTTAAGTTTATTTCCCTTGCCCGTACACGAGGTCCACAGCCATAGCCGCCATCGTTGCTAAGAGCTGCAAACATCCTAGCCCTTTAAGATAAGTTCCTTCGTCTTATCTTCAGCGTGTATAATATTTGGATTTGGCGTGTTAATTTTTAGAATTTGGTATTCTCCTCGTTTGGTTTTTTTTAATATCCAATTTATGTTGAATTTTTAAATTTCAATAAATAATTATTGTTTTCATTCTTTGTATTGATTATTCAATAATTATTAAATTGGATAAACGGGCTCAGGAATTAATAATTTGATTTTATTTTGTTGTTGTTAAGTTAACGTTAATTTTCACAAGGTGTTTCCAGCTTTTCACCTTTTGCTTTTATTTCGATTTAAAGCTGGTGGCGTCCAATTTAATATTAATTGTACACCACATCCCAGTAATAGCATATAAAATAGTTTAATTGGTGCCGAATTCCACTCCCTGAGGTGGAGTGCTCTAGCCAGGGGCATTTAACGTTGCACCTACATACAGAGGGTTCTTATTAATTTCAATTTTTCTTAAATTGTGAGGATTCAGTAAAGTATTATTCAGAAACAATCACCCCTATATGCTGTAACTTCATTGCATTGATTTCAAGATGAAATCTTGACAGAAAAATGACATTTGACATACATTTCAATAAAAATGCTGTAAAAAAAATTACAATCAATCTTGCTTCAAAACTTGAAATGAAGTCAAGGTATTTCAATAATTGCTATGCTCTATACGAAAAATTTATATAAAATTGCAAGTCAAGGTTGAAAAATGTCAAGATTTTAACGCACGTAGAAACCCTGGGGTCCTTAATCTTGAAATTAATCGTAAACAAGTTTTATAACCTAGAAATTTGGATAATTTTGTATTTATATATAGGTTTTTAACATGGATATAAATATGTTTGTAGAATTATTAGAAATTGAAATACAAAGGCAAGTACCTACATTGAAAATTGTATACACTGTGTTCATTTGAAAAGGACTCTCCCTTAATATTTCAGAAATGCGACATATTAGAAAGTTGAAAGAGAGCCAATTTTAAACAACGATTAAATAACAATGGAAAGCTGAAATCAAAGGCAAAACAAAATGATTGATTAGAGATTTACTAGACCTTTTAAATGAGGTATGACTTGATACCTAATGCCATTTGAAAAAATTCAAGGGGTATCTCCAGTAGGGAGGGGGTGAATCTGATATTTATGACATTAGCGCTAAAAAGTGTCCCCCTCAAGTTAAAAGTTGACGTGTTTCGGTATTTCTTTCTAATATGTAGCATTTCTGAAATATTAAGGGTGGGTCCTTTTCAAATGAACACTGTGTATATAATTTAAATTTATTGGTGTTTCAATTTAAAAGACGGCCAAAATCTATTTTATATTTCTCACCATTTTATGCGTACTTTAAATAATAGAAGACTTTTGAGGGATAGAAGTGACCTTTTTCCACCCTTCTCCATTTTTCTGGGCACCTCCAAGTTAGGACTTGAAAAACTTGTTCCCAAGTCTCCCTTTTCATATCAGCGGTGTGCCTTTGCCCCACCTAATAACATCTGATTTTTTAATTTAATTTAATTAATTAATTCTTTGTATTGGCCGGCTGTAGCTTTTTTTGGAGGCATCTATAAAAGTAAAATAGAAATCAGCCTAAGGCCTGGTTTCTCTGACCAGATCGGCCCGAAATATTTTGGCGAATATTCGTGTCTAGTTTCCCGAATTTAGTTCGGTCAGAAGTTTCGGTTGTGTGTGGTTTGTCTGGAGATTCAATTCGTTGCGATATATTTCAGTCTTTAAAATTTCACGTAGGGTTACAAACATACCTACATGTTCTGTTATATCCAGATTCTCCCATTTCCTTTGAAGTTTTTAACCAAATATTATCTTTCATTTCCATGTCTTTATAACTTTTTAATTTTAAGCTCTTCGTAATGAAGGAAGACTGTATGTCCTAATATATTTATCTCACTTTGAGAAAACCTTGATTTTTCATTATTTAATGTCAGATTATACTTGTTGGCAACGCAAAGAAATTTTTGCAAATTTTCGTCATGTTCTTCCTTTGTTTCACCACAAACAGTAATATCATCAAGATACGCAAAAGTGCCGTTAAGATTTTCGTTAGTAATAATTGAATTAATCACGCCACGCCATTAGTAACTCCAAAAGGAATTCTACGAAATTGATACAATCTACCACAAACTTCAAATGCAGTGTAAGCTTCATCAGATTGTTTGATCCCTATTTGATAGTATGCACTCTTCATATCGATCGCACTATAAATATTAAACTTTTCATGCAGAATTCAATTCGAATTGAATACACTTTCCGTATTAAAAGCATCTTGAAAACAGGTATTGAAATCGAATTGAGTTTCAAGGTCGATACTGCTTTTTTTGGGATCGTATCGACATCGAAAAATCGAAATACGACATGAAAACCGAGATCGTATTGAAACATGCGCATTCTGTGACATTCGCTGTCAAATTTATGCCAGCTGTAAGCCATATAATCTTAAAACCACTCAAAACATAAAAGTTCACTCTAGCTTTCTTGTAACATTTTCTGGAAAGACTCCAATGAAGCAATTAAACAAAAAGTTACAGTTAAAAGGGCAACTTTTTTGACGCTTTGATCATTGGTCATTAGGACTACTAAAAAAATCACAGAAATCAATCAAAAACACGACGGCATTTGACACTATTGACAGATAAAATGTCAAATCTCAAAACGATTTGAAGTGTAATTGAATCGTGAAAACAGAGATCGGTATTGGATTCAAAATGAATTCAATACCGAATACAATATGAAAACGTAGTAATTGCATTATGTCATATTACAATTTCGTCAAATTAGGGATAACAACCTTAGATATAATGCCATCTGTTAAGGCATAAGCAATTTGTGTGAATTTTTATTTTATTTTTTCTAGCTCAGTTTTCCACCATATACAATATATTAGTAAGCTCTTCCCATTTATAATTTAGTTCCCCGTCATTTAAGGGGTAATATTTCCTAGTAATCAATATTCTATTATTTTCTAAATAATTAATTAATAGCTCCATTTGGGTTCTTGTTTTACGACTTCGCGACATTACTTTAGGAAAAATAAACAAAACAATACAACAAATAAACCAGATTTCTCGAACAATTTATAGGTTAAAATCAGAATACATTGTGTTCTTTTCCTATTGAATGCCGAAATACAGTGTTGCCAGTAGTTAAATTAAAGCTTCTGGCAATAACATTGCTATTGACAAAACCATGAACGCGGGAATTATACACAATTTCTTACAAACGTTCTACTGATTCTAGTAGCTCAAAAGTGCCATTTTAGGACCTAAAATGTTATATTTTCTCATTTTATAGCTACTTGGTCTTACTACAAGTGGTAGAAAATCATAATTTAAAAGGTCGCGTCACAATTTTGGCAGCAAGTTAGACCTTTAAATTGTTGATTTCTACTCGTTGTAGTTGCACGAAAATAACATCTAAAGACACAACACAGTATATTCTTTAATTTTACATGCAAGTTTTGAGTAACTACAAGTGGTAGAAAATTGCTTTTTAGCAAATAAAAACCAGATTGTCACTAAAATATTATGTCATTAATTTCCAATATAATTCGCTGTTGGGTACTCACGAGGAAAAAATTTCCTCTAAAATTCATCCGTTGCCATGGTGATCTGTCAAAAAACACGTTTTGATTGGTTGAAAATTAACGAGAGCTTATTTTCCCGACTCGGCACCCCCCACTATTCAGAATTTTTGTAAATTTCTTCAAAATAATAACCTTATTTCTTCTTGGTTAATTTATCGAGAAGGACAAGGAAAATGATTGTGGAAGCTATTCAAGTGGTCATTTTTTCAACACTGTATACCTTCTTCAATCATTTTCCTTGCCCTTCTCGATAAATTACGAGAGCTTCTAAATAGTGGGAGGTGCCGAGTCGGGAAAATAAGCTCTCGTAAAAATAACAGGAATGGAATTTTCAGCAATATGCAAGCAGAATAGAACTGATTATATTTAGCGATATTACATGAAACCTACTGTGGCGACATATGGCGTGTGAAATTATTTATTTATTATACGAGTATATATGGGACCTTTTGTGCATACTGTAATAAATAATTAATTTTTCCTGTTCGATTTGTGAACGTTTTTAATTAATAAACAATTCATAGCTTTTGGAATGTAGTCGGTAACAGGTTTTTATTATCTGTACTGGATAATGTGTACGTGTTAGCTATTGAAACATTTTCAACAAATTTTATTAATCAAGTGTAAAGGATTTACAATTTCTTATGTATCTAAGAGAGTTCGTAGTGGCGACAATGGCATCTTTGTTCCAAGGAATTACTGGTTTTGTAAAAACAGAAGTAAAATAAAAAACGGATATAAAATTCTAACTTTGAAGGCGCATAACTAGGAAACTAGTTCCTGTATTGAAACAGTTTATTGTATGAAGTATTATCATTATTGTGGCTTAGCCTATACGTTTCCGACTTCTTTCCCATTAGTTATTGGACAACCTGTATTTGCATGCATGTCCATTAACGGCATAACGGATCTAAACATAATGAAGTGTCATTAGATTTGTCTTAATTGTGAAAGTGACCTAACACTGATTAATTTTAAAATGGTATGGGAATGCCTTGGGAAACTTAATTAACTAGGCGAGAACATCGTTACCTTCCTGTGGATTCGATGACCAGATCTAGTAGGGCTTAGACAATAAAAGTTACTCCTGGGAGACTACAACCAGGTGAGAATAAATGCCAGAGTAGAACTGTCACCTGAATGAGCACTTTAAAAAGTGGAACAAGAAGAATGTTGATTTTGTGGAATGTAAGAAGAAATCTCCATCCACATTCTTGCGGCAAAGCAATACAGAATCCTAGGAGACTAATGGATAGAAGACGGAAATTTATCTAAACCAAAGCCTTCGGATATCCTAAAATTCCTCCGAAAAGTAGGTCTAAATGAACTACTAGTCTCTGAGACTATCCTCAGGTAATACAGGGAGAAAGGGGGTACAATAGATCTTTCAAGTCTCAGTGAATATCACCCCAATATACATACATGCCATTATGGAATAATAATTCTGGTGTTTGTTAATTTGTATTATTTGTTCAAGTTGTTTGAGTTATGTCAAATATTTTTTTATGATAGTTGTCTACGTGTTGGGTTCGTTTTATTTGTCTAATAGAATTCTATACTTTTGCCACGGCTTCTCAAAAAGAGATTCGACTACTTACCTCAAGGTCGTGTTTCAAGGATACTATAGATGTCGGTTCGTAGATGGCGTTCCAATCTAAGTATTTAATTTATATTTACTTGTACGTAAGAAATGAAATAGTGATATACTCTGATTCTGATTTAATAATCAATTTCAAAAAAATTAATATGGAATTAAACAATGAAATGAATTATCACAAGCAACAGTATAACATAACAATTTGTCATGTTGACAATAATAAAACTGTGAAATACTCTTACCACTAATATTCGCACCACTTCGAATTACGGAACGTAAAATGTTCGCTCCGTTTAAACAGTTCTGTGAGGACGTAACCTAAATCAAATATTAATACCAGTTACTCCAGTATCATGCGAATATTAAAAAATTTGATATCAAATTTAACGTAAGTATGCAACTATTATTAATAATGAATACAACCTATAATTAAATGCCTTATTTATACGCTCTTAATCACTTTCAATGCGTTAGTTTTTCTATTATAACCTCAAATTCGCGAAGCAAATGAATTGTTGTAAATAAGAACCGTAACAGTATTTATTTTCTTTCAGCTCCTGGCCACAGCATTCAACTCCTCCAAATATTTATTAATTAATCAAATATGATATATATATAGCTCGAAAAAAATTTACTGGATCGCAAATTCAATATATTAATAAATTGGTTATCTCACCATATGCATGAATAGGTTGTCCTAATGTGGACAAATATACCACAACTCGCTCGTAGACCTCGTTCTGGCACTTGATACACAACTCTTTCCTCCTGGTTTTTTCTACCACGAAGGAAATTTACACCAAACCGGAATTATCTGACGCTTCCTGCCTTCCCAGTCAACAACTTCCTAGTTTCCCCTTAGCAACCTCCTCATTCTTTTTTTTTTAATTTCCACTTCCTTTTCAAAACATCTTACCAACCAATATTATTTAATATTTCGGGTACTTAAATTTTTACTTTGACATTTTCTTGACATATTTCTATAAAATATCTATTTACAATATTACTATCTAAAATTCACAAATTATACAAAATCAGAGTATCATTACCACTGGTTAATAACTTTATAAAATTTAATATTCAAACTTATATGATTTACATTAGTGACATACCTTCCGATTGTATACCCTATTGACATACTCCAAATAAGTATTATAATGAATCAGCCTTTAGATATGAAATGTTGACATCCGTCCTTATACAAAATGTGTATACAGGATGTATCAGAATTGTTAAAAAATAATTTGAATTTGTTCTAACAAACGTGATCTTAAATTTAATTTGATACAATCGTATCACGATTCCATAAAATCTATAACAATACATACATACAAGTCACCTAGGATATAGAATTTCAATCTGATGCCAGAGAAAAAAAGTAGCATGGGGATATTGAATGAAAAGTACTAAATAGCCAATTTCATATATAAAACTTATAGTGAATATTTCCCTCAAAAATGTCAAAAATTCCATGTAAATGGAGTGCAATTATCGCAAAATTACAGCGACTATTTCCCTCGTCTTAATTTCTACCAACCACAAACGCGCAATTTTGGATTACAAATGGTTTCTAGATGAAAAAACTGTATGGCAGCACCTGTCAGCAGTTTTTTCTAGTTTACCCGTGGCAAAACTTGACAGCTGCTCTCACCAAAAATGACATGTTACTCATGAACTAATCTTGTCAAATACAATTCGGGCATCTAATTTTTCCTGTGGGAAAAATCGAAAAAACAATGCAAAGTAGTAGTCGATTTATTGTTGCCACCAGCACTCAAGCTTCTTGTTAAAATTTCACTTAGCAACGTGTTTTTTCGATTTTATGATGTTATTGACGATAATTGCATTGCAGAAAGCGGAAGAGCTCTGCGATAATTTCACTATGGCAATTCCATTGTACACTTCGATAACACAGCGACAATCTGTATCTGTAGAGTGGCCCAACTCCTCCCGAGGAGTTGTCCTCCTAGGTCATCGTCCATCCTGTTCTTTCCAGGAAGATGGACAGGTCACTAGGAGACATCTCCTTTATATCGGCAGGTGTAGGCCAAGACTCACCGAACACACACTCTCTTATTGACTCCATAAGACATACCTGACTGTTTCATCTTCTTGTTCAAACATTCTGCATAGAGGTGTGTCCACTAGCCCCATAGTATGGAGGTGTTTCCTCAGTTTGACAGTAGCCAGTCAGAAATCCTACTGTTAAGCGTAGGTTTTTCCTGGTCATCGCCAAATATTTCTTCGGCGCCAGCTTCCCTGGGTCGCCCAGGGTGATCCTGGCAAGACTGCATCCTTTGATTCCATCCCATCTCTTTAAGGATGGGGCATGGGTGTAACACTGGGCTAGTTCCGCAATGTGTCACTGGATCCACAGCGACAATTTATAGGTAACGTCAGTTTGACAACTAATTTGAAAACTATTATTTATTAAAAATGTCTCGTTTCGGTCGGGCTTCCAAGTTATTGAAGAAAATGTGTTGGAAAACGAACCAAATAACACTAAACAGGACAGAAAATATGTGTGGCGTCAGTTTATGAGCTTCTGTGCTGAGAAAAACTATAAACTGAAAAAAACTATAAACTGAAAAAATAAACTTGATTGTACGTCGAAAAATTAAAAAAATGTCAAAATTTATTACTAATTCAACTTTAACCTTGTATAACTTTGAAAGAGCGACAAATTTCCTACAATATCTTAGTCATTCCGAAGTATTGCTCCTGTATTGTATGTCGGTAATGCGGAGTTCCACAGGGACTAGTGGAAGCCCGGTTCCTGATGGAATACTTACGGAAACTACAGTATTCACTGATATGAGCTTTATTGTATATAAGATGATCATGTTACTGGTATAACATAGTTTTAAAACTGATATCGATGAACTACATTTAAATATAACTAAATGTATCTGAATGTATGTGAATAGATCGGAAGGTCTCTGACTGTTTCTGAATGCTTCTTATGAATTATGAATTATTCTGAATTCTTCGCTTATCCACTTCATCAGCATATATACGTACTGCCCTAGGTCAACTATCCAGTTACGTGATAGTTCTCTGGCCTTTCACTGTCACGTTCGTGACCTCGCGTGATATAACATAACTAAATAGATTGTTTTTATAAACATAAATACCTTAAATGAATTAATTAATAATAGATAATTTCAATGAATTTAATTCTTTATGTAATGCCCAAAATACATCACACTCCCTACTTTAGCTATATAATTGCAAAGCACAAGACAATTTTGTTTCCTTGTTATATAAATGGAAAATAGAAATTATCAATGCGGCACCTCTTAATATAAATACTTTTACAGTATTTTATTTCCGTTATGTCCAACAATATTTTCAGTATATTTAACGAACAAAAAATAATCGATTTTTTTGAAACAATCTAATGATGCTACATTAAGGCACCAGGTGACTCCTCTTATGGTACTTGCAGCATTCTATAGACTGTTTCAAATTTCGGGTACAAAAATTCTTCACATTTATGAACCCCGTTTATTTCCCAAATAATTCAACTCAACAGTATTGCTACAGAAGAATTGACCCACAGCTCACAAAAAAATCGTCAAAATCAAATGAATGCTGAAAGAGATAACCACTTTTGAAAATTTCGATATTTTCATAATTGTTAAATTAAATCAATTAACAAATTCCACAACAAAAATATACCGTATTATATTACTCAACCGGTTTTACAAATAACATTTGCATTGTTACGAATAAATTATAGAAATTGATTTAAAAAATATAGAAAAAAAATGTTAATTTATTTATGTATATATTGTTTGATAATACTGAGTTTTTGTATTCTGGGCACTGCGAACGTCATTTGATCTTTGCTGCTAACTTAGTGTCTTGAAACATCAAATAAATGATTAAAGTTCGATAGAATCATACATTCGAGGGGGTACTCGTATTCTCGTTTGTTATTTCCCTTTAACGAATTCCTCACCAAACTTTTCTAGAGTTTGATTTTAAATCTATGAAAAACTCGGTAGGATCTCAATTTATGCCCGGCACATCCTTTGAAGGCTTAATTAAAGGACTGGTTAGGTTTGTTTGAGAGAGAGAGAGAGAAAAATTTAACCAAAAAAATTAACTTCGATGAAGAGATAATTAGGCAATTTAAATTCTCTTGATTGCTGGAGATTATTTTAATTTTTTTTAATTAAAAAATGGGAGAATTTGCATTCGGGTACGTTTAAAAAATGTTAAGGTGTTACTGTGGAAGCTGAAGTTTCATTTTCAACAGGAAAAGAGAACTTTTCAGTAAATTAAAGTCTCTTGAATATTAAGATAATTTGAATGTATCATAGGTAGTTAGGAAAATAGAATTTTCATATAATAATGATAATCTATTTAATTTTTTTTTTGAGAAATATCGTTGAAAAAAATGAGAAAATCAGTTTTTTGGAACCATCGTATAATTTTTAGAGCATCAAAATACAGGGTGTTTCTAAATTCATGCGACAAAATTCAGGAGGTGATTGCTCTTATGAAATTAAGATGGGTCTTTCCTATAACAAAATCTCCTCATCCCACCCCTTTCCGAGATATTACCCTCAAAAGGTGGTGACTAAAATTGAGTTTTTATTTTTTTTTTCTAAAATTTCTGTAAAGCTAGAAACTTGAAATTCTGTAATTTTCGTGGTCATTTCCAGCATTTATTATGAATCGTATTACATTTTACATCTTTGATGTTTTCCACTCAATTATTATAAATTATGGTGTTTATTTTTTTTCTCTGCAGCTATTGGTTTTGGGAAAAAAATTTATTAAAAAATTTTTTTAAACAAAACAAGTATTTTAAGTTAAATTTTATTTAATAAAACTTCATCTCGAAAAAAGTTTTGTTGTGAAATAAAGTAAGGGTTGCTTATTTCACCCCCGTATAATGTAACAGGAATATTGAAAAAATACCCGTGGCTAGTACTTTGCAAGTGCACGAAAATTACAGAATTTCAAGTTTCTAGCTTTACTGAAATTTTAGAAAAAAAAATAAAAACTCAATTTTAATCACCACCTCTTAAGGGTGATATCTCGGAAAGGGGTGGGCTGAGGAAATGTTGTTATAGAAAAGACCTATCTTAATTTCATACGAGCAATCACCTCCTGAATTTTGTCGCATGAATTTAGAAACACCCTGTATTATTTCCTATATTTCTCCAAAATATAAAAAAATAAAAGTTTAAACAAAAACTAAAAAAAAAGCTTTCATACTAGATCGAATTGAGAAGTAATTATTAAGATTTTTTAGATGTTTTCCTTGCTGTTATACCGTGGTCTTATCTGGATTTCTCTTCTAAACGTTTCTGTTCATCCCGATGGGTTATTTATTCATAAATTTTGGTGCACTTTGTATTCATCGGTTTTATATTGGCGCGTTTTAATGTTGTGTTTAATGTTTGACTGACCTCGGTATATTCCGTCAAGGATATCCGATGACCTTGTCAAAATAGCCAAGGAAAAATTCCATAATACTATTTGTGACATCGTAAAAAGGGGGTTGAACTATACGACCAACTGGTGTAGGAAAGTGGGACTAAACATCAACCCCACCAAATAGTCTTCACTGAGAAAAGAAAACTCAACCTCAAAACCGTTAAACTTGATATAGAAGCGAGGTTGAATGAAGGCAAGGGGTCAAGTATCTAGACAGTAAACTCCTGTGAAACAAACACGAAAAGAAGAAGAAGCAAAAATGGCTCTAACGGTGTAGCAGTGAAAAATTGGGGTTGTAAACCAAGGATCCTGACACAACCATAGATAGACCAACCATCACTTATGGAACCAGTATAGTCCAAGAACTGGAACCGATTTTTGGGTAGGTATTTGAGGCAAGCTGAAAACTTGTCCTATACCTCTCCTATTAAACCCCAACACGGAATTGCAGACCTGGCTGGTGCGTGGCGGGGCTAAATCAACCCCAATTTTTTTGCCAAAAATATGTTTGAGGCAATTTGAAATTTTTATATGTCGTAGTTTAACGTTCAAAGTGTTGATGAAATAGTTCAGGTTCTTAACCTTGCTCGACTCGTGCAAAAAATATATAAAATGTATTTGTTCAACTCGAAATTTCAATAGGGTATTAATTATAGTTGAAAAATAATATAAAAAAGTCAGATCATTTTGGTGGGACTTTCTGCCTGCCAGGTGATTTAAAAAATTATGTTTAGGTGCGAGTGAGTGGCTCTATAGGCAAGCTGAAGATTAAGATCAATTCTATTCTGACGTGGAGTGAATTGTTTGTGTAAATTGACATATTTTTTGTATTATTTTTTTTTATCATAAAATTTTTCAGTCAATTTTAATACAATTCTAAATGTAGTGAATAATTTAAATCCTTGCTATTACTACGAAAATATTGTTTTTGTTCGACCGTGCGTTTAAACCCATTTTCCCGCACGCATTTTAGTTTTGAAGGTGTCACTTTCCCGCACATGTGTACATGCTTTACAGGAGCAATGGAAATATGTCCAACGGCGGCCATGGAAGTTGTTCTTAACTTCGACGACACTACATATGGTGGTGGAAAGTGCTGCAGAAAGAACAATATATCCTGGATCATTTCATAGGATGTTATGACACACTGGAGTAAAGGTAAAGAAAATAGCAGATGAACTAGCGAAAAGAGGGCTGAAACTATCTTTTGGGAGCCGGAACCCTTTTGCGGTATCAGCTCCAATGTAATATTGGAAGAAATAGGCAATGCCGAAAAGAAGTGATGATTTGACTATTGGAAAGATCCAATAGGACTTAGGCGTAAGCCAGAGTAAAACTACACAAAGAATTTTGACAGGTCACTGTCGCCTGCATGGGCTCCTCAAAAAGCTCAAACTAGTTGAGCAACAAGAATGTAGATTCTGTGAATTGGAGAAATATACCGGTACTTCTGTATTTCCAGTACCATACATAATATGTTTATTGGGGTGACATTCATTGACACCTATAAGTACCCCCTTCCTTCTACTTAGTTCCCGAGGAAAGCCTCTTGTACCATACATAGTGTATATATACAAGCAGGGCGAAGCCTATCTTGCAATTAAAATCTTAAAAATAGACAAAAAAAAACGTTAATAAATTTCAGAACTTGACGTGATAGAGGAAAACGAATTATTCTGATTGGCAGATTTAAAATTGGGGTCGAAATGTGAGCGGTTAAGAATATTGTTTTGACTCTTTAAAGAATGTAGGAAATATTTTTGGGTCGTGTGCAAAATGCGAGAGAGATAAGGTTGTTATGAATTGTACGGTCTTGAATTTTTTTTTGGAAGCAGATAAAAGAGGTTGTCAAACATAACTATAAATATTCTTATTTCCTGAAAATATTCAAAATTCTTCGAATTTTCATTCACTCCCTGTAAATAAATTCCCAACCAAGTGCACGTTTTCACTCCCTACCTCATTTTTCAATCTCACTATAGCTCTTAAGCTCTCTTCATCTTTTTTTCCATTCTTTTTTGAACTATTTAAAACAAACGCGTATCATTTTCGAAATATACTACAATACTTTCAATTAATATAATGACACAAGAACTGTACATCTCCCTTTCGTTTTGTAAAGACGGTTTTCATTAAAGTAAATGAAAACCAGTTCTAAGGATTCCAGCTTCATTTGCGAGTGAAAAGGAACTCGGCAACGTTCTAACTGCACGATGACGACCAAGTAAATGAACACATTTGTGTTGATGTTTTTTCCATTCGACACCATTAACAAAGTACACACAAAACAAATAATGATCATTTTAATTACTTTTTCGATGTGGTTAACAACGAACAAACTCAAATTGGTTAATTAATTTATCTGTGATAATCGAAAATGTTATTAACGTTGCAAATGTAAATTTTCATTTAGTTCAATTGGAAATAAAATTATGGAAAATTGTGATTGTACAGTGCGTCCAGTAAGAGGCTTCGAGTCCTCGGTACCTTAAGATAAGTGGCTTATGTGTCAAAAATGGTCAATAATTGTAAAAATTTTGAAAAATGGTGAAAAATTGTCAAGATTTTGAAAAAATGGTGAATAATTATAAAAAACTGTCAAAAATGGTCAATAATTGTTAAAATTTGGAAAAATGGTGTAAAATGGTCGAAATTTTTGAAAAATTGCCAAAAATAATCATTAATTGTCAAAACTGTCAAAATTGGTCAATAATTCTCAAAAATGGTCAATAATTGTTAAAATTTGAAAAAATGGTCAATAATTGTCAAAATTTTGAAAAATGGTCAAAAATTGTCATAATTTTGAAAAAATGGTCAATAATTATAAAAAACTGTCAAAAATGGTCAATAATAGTTAAAATTTGGAAAAATGGTGTAAAATGGTCAAAATTTTTGAAAAATTGCCAAAAATAATCATTAATTGTCAAAACTATCAAAATTGGTCAATAATTTGAAAAAATGGTTAATAATTGTAAAAATTTTCGAACAATTGCCAAAAATGGTCAAAAATTGTCAAAATTTTGAAAGCATGATCAATGATTATAAAAAAACTGTCAAAAATGGTCAATAATTGTTAAAAAAATTTTAAAAATGGTCAAAAATTGTCAATAATTATAAAAAACTGTCAAAAATGGTCAATAATTGTTAAAATTTGGAAAAATGGTGTAAAATGGTCAAAATTTTTGAAAAATTGCCAAAAATAATCATTAATTGTCAAAACTGTCAAAATTGGTCAATAATTCTCAAAAATGGTCAATAATTGTCAAAATTTTCGAAAAATTGCCAAAAATGGTCAATAACTATAAAAAACTGTCAAAAATGGTCAATAATTGTTAAAAAAATTTTAAAAATGGTCAATAATTGTCAGAACCTGTCAAAAATGCTCAAAAATTGTCAAAAATGGTCAATAATTGTTAAAATTTGGAGAAATGGTGTAAAATGTTCAAAATTTTTGAAAAATGAACATTTATTGTCAAAATTGGTCAATAATTGTAAAAATTTTCGAAAAATTGTCAAAAATGGTCAAAAGTTGTCAAAATTTTGAAAAAATGGTCAATAATTATAAAAAACTGTCAAAAATGGTCAATAATCGTAAAAAATTGTCAAAATTTTTGAAAAATTGTCTAAAATGGTCAATAATTGTCAAAATTTTCGAAAAATTGCCAAAAATGGTCAATAATTATAAAAAACTGTCAAAAATGGTCAATAATTGTTAAAAAAATTTTAAAAATGGTCAATAATTGTCAGAACCTGTCAAAAATGCTCAAAAATTGTCAAAAATGGTCAATAATTGTTAAAATAGGGAAAAATGGTGTAAAATGTTCAAAATTTTTGAAAAATGAACATTTATTGTTAAAATTGGTCAATAATTGTTAAAATTTGAAAAAATGGTTGATAATTGTAAAAATTTTCGAAAAATTGTCAAAAATGGTCAAAAATTGTCAAAATTTTGAAAAAATGGTCAATAATTATAAAAAACTGTCAAAAATGGTCAATAATCGTAAAAGATTGTCAAAATTTTTGAAAAATTGTCTAAAATGGTCAATAATTGTCAGAACCTGTCAAAAATGCTCAAAAATTGTCAATGATTGTTAAAATTTGGAAAAATGGTCTAAAATGGTCAAAATTTTTGAAAAATTGTCAAAATTGGTCAATAATTGTCAAAAATGGTCAATAATTGTTAAAATTTGAAAAAATGGTCAAAAATTGTCAGAAATTTTGAAAAAAATGGTCAATAATTGTCAAAATTTTGAAAAAATGGTCAATAATTGTCAAAAATTGTCAAAATTTTGAAAAAATGGTCAATAAAATATAAAATAAAACTTAGTAGAACGTACTGGGACTAATGTAATTCCCAACATCGCATTCTATTGCGCGTATTTTTATTGATGGTTTTCCCAACCTCGCATTATATTGTGCATAAGAAGCAAGCTTCTGTCGTTGGTCCGCCGACCGCTCACCTTTTTTATTTAAATAAACAGCTGGAAAAAACTATAGCCCAAAATTTCACCAGTAACAAAAACATACACAGATTGAAATTCAGTGCAAATACACTCATGTATGTAGTCTATGACACGTATTTAAAGTCTTCACAAAATTCATAAGATGAACCGAGTACAATTTGTTATTCACAGCGGTTTTATAGGAAGTCAATGCACAGGGTGTTTCTAAATTCATGTGACAAAATTCAGGAGGTGATTGCTCGTTTGAAATTAAGATGGGTCTTTCCTATAACAAAATTTCCTCAGCTCACCCTTTTCCGAGATATCACCCTTAAAAGGTGATGACTAAAATTGATTTTTATTTTTTCTAAAATTTCAGTAAAGCTAGAAACTTGAAATTCTGTCATTTCCAAAAAATTTAAAGAATAAAAAAAGTTTTTAAATAAAACAAGGATTTTAAGTTAAGTTTTATTTCATAAAACTTCATCTCGAAAAAAAGTTTTGATATGAAATAAAGTAAGGGTTGCTAATTTCACCCCCGTATAATGTAACAGGAATATTGAAAAAATACCAGTGGTTAGTTCTTTGCGAGTGCACGAAAATTACAGAATTTCAAGTTTCTAGCTCTACTGAAATTTTAGAAAAAAAAATAAAATAAAAATTTAATCACCACCTTTTAAGGGTGATATCTCGGAAAGGGGTGGGCTGAGGAAATTTTGGTATAGGAAAGACCCATCTTAATTTCATACGAGCAATCACCTCCTGAATTTTGTCGCATGAATTTAGAACCACCCTGTATATTTTTTACAATAGTCTGAAATGATCGATGACGATTTGGCAACTATGTCAGGTAGAAGTATTGCTCCACTTTGGAACCACGTGTAAACTTGGTAGGTTATATCCCAGAATCTAAGTAACTAAAGGTGTATTTACGATAAACTGTACTAACAGTAATCACTAATTTAAGTTAATTTAAATTTGATAAATACAATAAAACCCATTTTTCAGGTAAAATTCTGTAAAAGTAAAAGTACTGCAGAACGAAGCTCGGAATATTTTAGTCGGGTTTAAGGGCTGACATCGCCTATTTCTCGCGCGCCAAAAAAGAATTTTGGTCGTTATACCACAAGGCCAAAATAATAAACAATTTAATCAGGGCCGTACGGACCCGCTTTGTACGAATTTTGATTGAAATTCGTACACATATCGATTTGTTTGCTCAGTTTCGAAGAACCAACCCCCAACGACGAATGATCCTCCACCATGACCAAGTTCCTAAACAGTTCGAAAAACAATTGAGTTTTTAAAGCAAGAAAACATCTAATTGTTGGATCATCCTCCAAATAGTCCTGATCTAAGTCCTAACGACTTCAAAAACCCTATTTTGAATGTACTAACAAGCGAGTGGAATAACTACTACACTTATGGAGACAGCAGAAACAACAACGTTATCTTCGATAAAATAAAGTAGGTCCTAATTACATTATATCAGGTAAACTATTACATACCTAAATGATACTCTGCATAGAAATATGAAAATATCTCTAAAACTAATAACTGTAATGTTTTTGTTATTTATTTAAACAGTTTTTAACGGTGGGATAAAATTATACACAGAATGGCTAATTACTATCTATTTATTTAAAGAAACACACACACTGTATTAAACTTAATTTATATACACGCTCTACTTAATATCTACCAATTTATTTTCACTCGGTATATTAGTTCTAATTTATTTTCACCACTCGGATATTACACTATTTATCTGCACTATTTAATTCACTGTTCGATTACTGAGAACTTCTGTAAACTGTCTGTGAACTAATTTCGAACTAACTGTACTCAAAAACCGCGTATATATAGTCCTTATCGGTTCTGGAAAACTCTAGTGCCTTCGGCGCTCGTGCTCTGCACAAACAAAACCTTATTCCAGAATGTTCGAGTACTTTCTAACGCAAGGAGAGAATCCCGGCGCAGCCACCAAAATTTACACTCGAGGGACAGAGCCGGCTTTGAGTTGGTGACCTCGCAACATAACTTTAAGTATGGGAAATGCTTGATAAAAATAGAAGTATGGTAATAGTACTCTTTGACAATGATATAAATTACAAGGTGATCCATTTAAAATTACTGAGAAAATAATGTACTCCAGTTTTGACTCACCATGTATTCGATCCGTGTTTGTAAATTTTGATAATCATTAAAAATGTCTGGCTTCATTAGATTGTTATTCACCTACTTCAATTCAATTATACAGGGCGTTGTACTTCTTACGATTTAGACGAAAAATTGGTTACAACTTTTCAAATACCCTGTGTAACAGATTACCAACCTTAAATTGTTGTAGTGGGGAAATGAAGCAGACTTCAGTTTTAAAATAATATATAGGTTGGTTCAATTAAAAAAAAACATAAGTTTGATCTGGCACCGAGTTATAGAACATCCTGTAACATTGTAAGTTATTTCGAAATATGAAGCTTGAAGCTGCTTACAATTTCTATTATCAACTTTTTTTTCTGTTTCTTTCTACTACTTTCTTACACTAATCAATCATCCTGTATATATTTTCATAAAATATTTGACGTATTTTGAAGATCCTTTCAGTTACATCATTTAAAGGTTAGTATAATCTAATTAAATACACTCCTTTCGGCAGCGTTCGGATATCATCGCTCCTCAGCATCCTTTGGAGTCCTGGACCATACGCCAGTTTTACGTAGTCCTTATTCCAGCGAGGACACATTTTCCGAAACTCGCGTATTTGAAAATCGTACATTTCGCATTTTCTCAACAGTCAAACAACGAATGTTATTATTAAAGTAATGGAAACGTTTTTAATCATAGGAATGTGTGTGTTGTGCTACGAACTTTGTGAGTTTTTTTATCATAGTACGATAAAATCCAAAGAGCATCCCGACGAAAAACAAAATATTTATACGGTATCTGGCGCTACGGATGTAAGTCGAAACGACAAGTGAATCACTGAAAAGTTTTTGGTGTAATTCGAGTGCCGTATAGTGTGTCTTGAGAGAGAATTTTGAGGAAAAAAAAATATGGAATTTGGGCCCAATATCTATCGACCAACTATATATAGTTGCTACATAGATTATTTTTCATGGATTTTTAAATAATCAAGTATAATGGGGTGGATAACAACTAATGCCCTTATTTTTACTACATACGTATATGTTACAACGAAATTAGAAATATTAACAGATGTTTATTCGACAAGGAAACGAAAATTATTTTTCCTATACATTTTTGAGTGTTTTCTTACTTTGTTAATGTCTTATATATTACAATTTGGGAATTTTCTTGGCGGTTTAATCACACTCTGTATATTGTAGATCACTTTTATCGTTGCAGATACATTATTTGGAAGTTTTTCCAATAATAATTATGTGGTTTTCTTCTTTTTTAATGATGTTTATATTCAAGATATTCCATAATTTTCAGTTCTTCATTTTAAATATATTTCATAAATCTAAAATTTACCTCTAATACTGTATCTATTTAATTTCATTTATATATTATCAATTAAATAAAGAAATATATCTAATGTTCTGTAATCCGTGTTAATAAAAATCAAAAAATTATACTATGAAAAATTCTCATACTTTTTATTTAGCTAACAATATGCGTTATTTTATGAAGGCACTGTATAAAATTTACTTGCTCAAAATTGGAATGGGAATTTTTCTTGCAACAAACTAATATGATGATTGTACAAATTTTATAAGTATTCTCACTTATTTTAAATTCGTGATATAGGCCAAGCAATAGATACATATTTTTGACAAATAGTCCAGAAAATAAAGGGTCCCAGAAGCGATTATACCTGCCGGTCCATGAATTTTCCGTGAAGGGTAGGGTTTGAACATCCAGAAATTTCACACACCTAATCGCCATTTTTGAGGGGTATTCCCGAAAATATCTCCTAAAATATGGCATTTAGAGAATTTTTATATAGGGAAAAAATGAAGATCAGATCATTATCTACAAAAATGGTCCTTATAATTTTTGCCGAAAACTCGATAGTTTTCGAGATGATGGCCCTCAAGCGGGATCCTTATGTTGAGTTGAAAGAGCGGGTTCTTTGCACTTACTCATGACCGTTCAATATCTCGGGTAAAAATGCATATTTTTTTACGATTCAAAATTCAGATGAAATGGGAAATCCACAGCTATCATATCCCATGATTCAAGGCCCATTTTCACATTTCCACCATATTTATAAAATGGGTCAAAGATTTTGTAATAACTTTTTTTTCGAGTGTCGGGAAATTACTCATATTTTTCTTAATAATAGCTATCTACTCTCGAGTTTGTTATTACGGGCCCTTTAAAGGTATTTATTGATCTCAGAAATTTTTATCGGCCATCTTTCTGGTCCCTTGATTTTTCAGTTGGTGCTTTCATTTCAAAATTTTTTCGAGGTTAGGAATATTTTGCGAACAATCACTGTCTAAAAGTTTGTACATCATCGGATTGTCGTCATTCTAGAGCTGGAAATTTCTCCTTTTTGGTTGTTCAAGAAACTGCCAATTTTTCTGGAGCTCAAAATTATGGATTTTTCAACATCGGCTTCTGCGAAAAATATTAATGTTGCGAAAAAAAAAAGACGACCATTTTTGTAGATAATGACCTGATTTTCATGTTTTCTCTATATAAAAATTCTCTAAATACCATATTTTAGGAGATATTGGCGGAAAACCAATTTTTGGAACTTTGGGGCCGGTAATACCCCCTCCCCAAATAGCGATGAGGTGTGTGAAATTTCTGGATGTTCAATTACTAGTCAAACACTACCGACGCCGGGAGCACTCTACCCCTAACCGGAAATTTTGCCGAATCCACTAGTGTTATAACCACTGGTAGGGATCTTTATCGAGCCCAACATCCATGGACTCGGGACCTCGGTTTTACGACTCATCCGAAAGACGGCATATCTACATTATACCTCGGGCTCATTGGTATAATGCCTGCGAGCTGTGATATGCTACTCACCCTAGTAATCTAAGGTGTTTCGCTGCAGGCAGTACGGGCTCTACGACGGTGTTTCTCCAGTGGTGTCACCCATCCAAAGACTAACCGCGCTCGACTCCGCTTCACCGTAATTATCGCATCAGAGTCGTTCCGCTAAAGTGCTGGGTCTACGCCCTAGATAACATATAAACACAATTTTTTTTCATAGTATTTTCCACGAAGAGAAATGCATTTTTGCATCCTTTGGAACCAATATTAACTACCATCCAAATTTAATTGACAATATCATAAATAGAAAGATACTAAAACAGACTTTAGAACAAGTATTTCCTTTTGATAAAAATAAAAATAATCAATTTAAATGTTTAATATACTTTGGAATACCATCACTAAAAATTAAATCATTTTTAGAAACAGAACCGATTACAATATATCCAAACTCATTAAGGATAACAAATCTAAATCTTCAATATTAAACAAATCAGGAGTATGTAAATCACAACTGCGACAAAATTTATATCGGTAGAATTTTAAAACTAAAATTTCAGAACACAAACGTAGCTATGACAACAAAAAATCTAATTCTAACTATTCAAATCTTGTACTTCCTATTCAAATTTCAAAATTTTACATGTAGAACCATAATCCTTTAAATTTAATCTTTTAGAAGCACCTGAGATAAATAAAAACAAATATTCAGTTAATCTTCAACGACCAAATATATATTAACCATTCTCCCTTATCAAACTTATTTACCTATAAAATAGTTCAGGAGGGATTGTTGTTAAATGAATTTCCAGATAAACGTTTTCAATACTTTTGTTAATAGAAGTAACATTCCGTATTTAAGAAATTTTTTTAGCACTTTATTTCCAGTTTTCTGATATTTTTATCAATATCCTTAAAATTCCGTATGAATGCACTGTATAAATTAAAAAAAATCATTATACCTTCACTCGTTTGATAAAGCTACTGTGTTAGCGAAACGCGTCACAAGTTTAAGTAAGTTGAACATAGGTTCAAATATAATAATGAAGATTTAAACAAATTCTATTGTTTTATTTCATCGGTAAAATACTTCACACTATCTAACGCGCGTTTCGTTAACCAAGATATCTTCTTCAGAGATTTACGATTATAGATTAAACGAAGATCATTTGGGTCCTAAACTGGAGAAGGGCAATTTTTTATCGTTATAAATAATCGAGTATATAAATGTTTCATAAAATTCATAAAACGTAAAACCAAGTGACGCATAATGACGTCAACGTAAGGACGACTATGTCACCTTGTTTGGGGACGTTCAGCTGACGAGTCTAGAGATGGTCGTTTTTGCAATAGCGATTTTGACATCCGATAATAGTTATTTAACCAACAAGAGTACTAATAAGGGCTATTACCAATCGATATATTTTAACGTAAATGTTTGAGATTGTTAATCGCCCTATTAAAACTTGTGTGGTGAATTGAAGATTAATTTTCTTACTTGTAAATTACGAATATTACTAATGTTTGCGCTAATAGCTTTGTAAGGACCAATCAATGAGAATTCATGGAAAAAATGTGAAAATTACTTATTTGTTGGATTTTGGATGGCTATATTTGCCAGGCTTGGTACATTCTAAAGTATTGGTAAAGTTTTGGGACAACCTGTATAAGCGTTCATTATTTATTATTTCCGTTTTCTGGAACATAATGCTTCAAATGACTTCAAAAAAGTAGTTTCTTTTTTTAAAATTCGAGTAAAAATTATTTAATTTTTTTTTCATATTTATACCAAAATCTACTCTCTTTGGAGCTAAATTTCTGGGGGAATTGTATAAATGTTCATTTACAATTGTTACCCATATTGGTAAGCTGCAATAACCACTAAAGCGAGTGTCAACTGTTATTAAAATATAATCTTCTCTCTCCTGATCACTCCCTTTTTCGATTTTCGCTATTAGAATCCCAATTCTTAGTCGTTTATAATGTCTAATCTAAAACTGGAGAAATTATGGTAATGACGAATGTGATTTTCTAAAGCCAAAGTAACCTCATTCTGTAGTCGTTGCTTCGAAATAATGAGATTTTAAAGAATTTCTTGAGAAATTTGAATTTTTTTTATAAGAATTTTTAACAAGAGATATACAGGAAGCTCTCCTGCCAAACAGTTACTAGATGCCATTGTATTTCCATTTTTTTCCTTTTCGAGAATGATTTTACTTTTGAATTTTAAATTATCCTCCATTGGATATTGCAAAGATTTTTAATTCTACCCTGTTATAGAAGATTTAGTCCTTTTCAGGGTTTGATTGAATGAAAAATGAATTTATGGTCGCGGTAAGGATAGCTGTGGCTGTGCAACCAGGAGATGGCCATTTGGTTAATTTCCACAAAGTATCACGGTTCCGATCATTGCGGAAATTAAGATGCAGGAAAAAACCACAGAAAACCTACATCCATCATCCCCGAATAGGAAAGGGGGGGTGTTTGTGTTATTTTTCATATTATATGTATCACTTAAGGTACTTTTCAGTGTCTTGTGTACTGGAAGGTGCACTAAAAAGTGCGAGCAGTCGGTTGCACTTTCCCTGTAGCTCTTCTAGTTTTTGGTGCACTTTTTCGCGTGGTAGGTGAGGTGGGGGTGAAGTATGTGACCGAGGTTAGGAGATGGGCGTGAAGCTAAAATATGCCCTGTTGTCCTGTCCTTGGACAAAGCAGTTATGATTGTAATAGGCCAGTATGAGATATCGGAGAGTCTCTATTACCGTCTTATGGGAAGAAGGGAATGTATTTATGAAGATAACGGAGGTTATCCCGAGAATTTTCTGGACTTCCGCTTTCCTCGGGCTTTGAGGAGAGAAGTTGCCTTTTCGGACATTTTGGATCGATTATGGGGTGGTCGCCACCACAGTTCCTGCAAGAAGGTCTTTTTCCCTTGTTGCATTTGTCGGATCTGTGTTCGTGACTACCACAGTTAGGACAGGTGTAAAGCTTGGCTTCACATTCGGTGACGGTGTGGCCTAATTTTGTACATCGAGTACCATATTTTGGGACGGAAGGAAGTGCATTGGCATTTGAATTAAGGCCGTAAAGGAAAATTCCTTTGGAGAGTGCCTGGTGAAGTTGTGTTTCAGAGACGGTGAGGACTCTGAAACACAAGAGTTTGTTGCTTTTAAGATGATTCTCCAGCACTTTTTGAAGTTGATGTTGAGGTTTTTGAGAAGGTTCTTGTCGACGTTTGAAATGACAAAAAAGAAGTTGAGAGAAGATTGTTTAGCGAGAATGTTGCTCCTTGAAGCAGGAGATTGTTGGTGGAGGGAGATACAAGTTACTTTGTTATCTCCAATGGCATTTCGGATAATTGGCTATCCAACCACATCCCTAGGTATTTAACAGACTCCTCCATACGAATTCTCCTTCCCTTAACCATTACCCCCCCTTTTCTCGTCTTGCTCCGTCCCTTCACTAGCAACCACATCGTCTTATCTTCCGCCACTTCCAGTCTATCTTCTCCACAATCTTCCTACACATTCTCTCCGCCTTTCTTTCTATCTGCGCCTCTCCCTTTTCCGTACATACCAGACACACATCGTCAGCATACTCCGTGATCTCACATCCCTCTTCACATACTATACCACAAAACTCATCAAACACACACTTCCAGAGCGTCGGTCCAAGAACCGAGCCCTAGGGCACTCCAGCCTCCGTCTCATACCTCCTCCCTCTAGAATCTACTATCACAAGCCCCGTCAGGTAGTCCTTCACCAGGTTAACCAATCCCCAATTATCCTTTAAAACACACATGTTAAAGGCGGCAGAGAAGGGGAAAGTGAGGGCAGCATGGCTGGGGAGATTGATGTGTGATGTGAAATGGCCGGGAGTGTGGAAGAGAAGGGTAATTGGTAGGACGGTAGAGCAGAGTATGCTGTACGATGCGGAGGTGTGGGGTGAAAGAGCGGGGGTAAATGCGAGGGTTAGGCCACTCCTGCGGGTATAGAGAGTGATACTGCTGAGGGTGGTGCAGGGGTACAGGGCAGTGGGTGGACTGGCAGCAGCGGTGCTAGCAAAGTCCTACCCATTGGACGTGATGGCTAGAGCCAGGAATAAACGCTGAAGGGTGCGACGAGAGAGGAAGTACAGGAATGGATGGAGGAGGAAATGAAGAAAAGGTGGGAAGAGTATGAGGGCGCGCTAAAAGGAGCGATTGGGAATAGGAGAGATTGGATGGACCGGAAATTCGGAGAGGTGAACTACTTCCTGACACAGCTGTTCACTGGACATGGGTCGAGAGTAGGGTACCTCCACAAGATTGGGAAAAGAGAGACTGGAGTGTGCGAGAGGTGTGAAGTGTAGAATGATATGGGGCATGTGTTTAGATGCTGGAGGAACGAGGAAGTACTGAAGAAGTTGGAGAGGAAACTAGGGGAGGCGATGTTCTGGGAGAACATGGTTGAGATAATGTTGAGGGGGGAGGAGGAATGGATGGAGGTAAATGGCGTAGTAGAGAGCATGGTTAGAGGAAGAGAAGGGCTCGATATGGCATGAGAGGTTGGAGTGATAGTTGGGAGAAGACGACGGTGTGAGCGGAGAGTGTGCGAGGGACCGCCGCCCTCCTCGAAGTATGCAAGGGTAGTGATTTCGAGACGGGGATAACGGCGAGTTTGAGGTGGGTTTGGTTGGTAGGCATCCCCTTGGGGATGTGTCCAATACTGTTTGGGTCCTGGGCCCATTCGAACATGAAAATAAAATGGCGTTTCGGATGTTTAGTTGGAGAATTTTAGGGCAAATGTTCCTCGGAATTTTGAGGAGGGCTGTGCAATTAGGATTTACTTTTAGGTAAGAGATATGGTCTCTTAAGGAGGCCCGGGGAAGAACGTGAGGAATGGGTGGAAAAGGCTGGCGTTTTTGATGCCTGGGCATCGGAGAGTCCACTCGTGAATTAGGGGTCGTCTGCGAATTTGATAAGGAGTCTTCTTGTATAGATCGGAAGAAATTTTCCACTTTTTCGGGGGAAGCTTTTTTATAGTTCATAGTAGAGTGTCAAACATTTGACGAAATTGGAGTAAATGTACGAAATCAGAAAGAGAAAGAGAAGGTGGTGGAACAGGAGTTTCCTTCAACGGGCGAGGTTTTTTGGATTTTTTGGAAGTGCTGGAGGGCATCTCGGGGGTTTTTAGATAGGAAGATGTGGTAGAAGCTTTTGATGGAGGTAGTTTTGGAAATTCGTCGGTGTCATCGTCTTTTTTTTCTTTGTCTTCGCCCTGGTACGAGTCATGATAAGCAGAGGAAGGAAGGTTTTATTACCTTAGATTCACGATTGCACTGGTTAGCACCGGTGTAGGTACTATTAGAGCGGGTTCTTCAAAGAAACCGACCCTGGGTGCTGTTTTTTTGTTGGTTGTTGATCTTGTTCAAAGCCTGGTATATTTTTTGGAGCGCGGCAAGTAACGGTGTTAACCAGTGACCATTAATTTTGCCGCGTGTCTGCTCGTAGTAACACCGGTACTGTTAAGTTTAAAGTCCGTCTAACTCTTGAATGCATTCTGGAATCACTTTGAATTTCATTACGTGCACCCTCTCAACTGGATACGATTTGCATTGGAACAGTCTAAAGTGATGAATTTAAGTAGCTCAAGAAACGACAATCAGTTAGATTGAAATTGGGTGATCTTGCGGACCAACTGGTCCTTCTCGTCCAATCCATCGATTTCGATAGTAGTGTCAAGTTATTGACGAACTACTCGACTAAAATGAACGGGACAACCATCGTGCATGAACCAAACATTTTGCCGTATATCAAGTAAATTATCAGTTATTAACAGTAGTTGATTGCAGATTACACCTATCCAGAGATTTATGTTAAATCTATGTTGGTGCTTCGACTCTTTTATGGCGTGCGGATTTTCACCAATGTAGGCATAATGATGTTCCTTTTTTCTGGAATATGCTTGAAAAAAACTGACTTAACAGTGTCATCTTCAAATAGCGCTAGCTCCCCATGGAGGAACTTTTGGGTAAATTAGGTTAGATGGACATTAATCACATCTAGTATCTGTAATTCTTGGACACCCTGTATGTGTAAGTTTTGAAAGTTCCCATCTACACCAACTAAAAAATAGAATAAACAAAAATAATGAGGTTACAGTTTGATTTCCGTCGATACTTGGCAGTTTCTATTGCAACATACAGAGTGTCACAGAAATGTTGTAAAAAGTTGCGATAAATGTATTTATAACAAAAATGGTTTGTAATAAATTGATCTTATTGTCAAAGTTGAAGAGGTAAATTTGAATATTGAATAAGTATTTTCGTGGTCTATTTAACTAGTTAAATGCTAATGTTACAAATTTAAGTTGAATGAATGAAAAATTTTATAAATAATAGACGAAAAATCAACAGATGTCTTTTCGTTTACAATTACGTAATTGAAACTTTTTTAATGAAAATAAGCGTGTACAGCTCGGCATATCTAGCTTTAAATGTCTAGAAACATATACGATGCGCGAAATTGAATATTTTTAATAAATAATTCACTGTATGTTGTCATTTTTTGTCGCCGCAACTTTCTTGATTGTTCCTCATGTTTTGAACACCCTGTACTTAGTAGTTTTTCCTTATTACGACAACAGGAAAAGAAAAGTTAAGATTGGGACGTGCCATTTTGTCAAATATTCAGTAGTTTTGTCAAAAAAAACGACCTAAAGTTGAGAAAATGTAATTTTTAACACCCTATAACTCTGTAAATATTAACTTAAGATCCTATTTATGTAGTATTTCTGAAGGAAATTTAAAAAATAGAAAAATGGATAGGGTGTTTTATTAAAAGCATTTCATTAAAATTCCATACTGCCAAATAACAGGGTAGAATGTTTTCAGTGGCCTACGCTTTATACACTGTGTTCATTTGAAACGGACCCACCCTTAATATTTCATATATGGGACATATTAGAAAGAAATGGGTCCTTTTCAAATGAACACAATGTATAATTTTTCAATATAATTCCTAACTAAATCAGTTTACGAGCATATAAATTAAGAAATTATTTCAAATAAACTTAAAACATTAAAAAAAAATTATTATTGATATACATTTTTTTTTGAGGATTAGGTTTTTTAGACATAACTTGATGATATTATTGGTCGATTTCGTACATTTCAAAATCCATCTTTTGACTTACATTTTCCAAAATATCTTAAATCTGTGAAATATTTCATGTATACCTGATTTGTAGAGCTTGTGCTTCTTCTAATGACCATTTTGTGATTGAAAACAATATTTATTGTCTCAGAAATCTACCGACTTGAATTTATATTTCCTGCCCTCGTATATAATGTTTTGACGACTTTAAATTATTAATGAACAAAGATATCTATTTGCATGGTTTCATTAGTTTAACGTTCCTCGTTGATTGTTCAGACTTGTCAATTTACACTGAAAGCATTGTTCGTTTTATTTTTATCATAATTTCTGGGGGCTTGTAGATAAAGTATAGTGTTTCACTCGTCGAAAACATTTTTTGAAGATCGTGAAAATTACCAGCCTGGGCTGCGTCCCGATTGGTAAATTCTTCTCGCTTTACTTTCATCACTCGTAACAAACACAATATACTATTTTTATATCCTTTTTTTCGAGTAGAAAATGGTAAAAATTTCCCATTTTTTTTTTCATTTTTATTTGTTTGAAATTCCATGCATTTTTTTGTTCAGTTTTATGCATTTTATTGTTTAAAATAAAAGTTTTTATGAACTTTATGTTGATTTTGTCGTTTTTTAAAGTCAAATTATAATTGCGATGTTGTCAGATGGTCAGGATAATCTTATTTCTAATACTAGGTTCTACATACGATCGGCCAAGATTACATACCGTATTATTAGAACAGGGCTGAAGCCTTTGAAAATGGTAAAAAGTTAAAAAAAATCATGGTAGGATGAAACCCATTGGAAAAGGAAGAGAATACAACAAAAATGAAAGGAAAAATAATTTACGGGCGATATGAGGTCGGGAAGTGGTGGGGGGTGAGTTTTTAAGGGTAAACACAGTTTAACTCGATTTCCGGCTAAACTAAAAAAATTGAATGGCAAAGTTGTAGGTAATAAAAAGATCTACAACTTTTGTATTCACATTTTTTTCACATAACCTCAAAATTCATGAGAAAAATTCAAATAACCAAATTTTTGATTTTTGATTTTTTTCTTTATTTCACGAAATTTGGTGAAATTACCTTTTTATGTCGCAAACACGCTGTAACTTGTTTGATTTAAAATATTTAGTATATCACATTATTTTGACTCAAAAAAGCACCCTAATTTTCAATCGAAAATTCTCACTTCAAAATATCAGCTTTTTCAAATAAGTTGGTGGGCTTTTTGTTCGTTGAAATCTCTACTTTCTGATACTCAGATCGTCCGTAAATTATTTTTCCTTTCATTTTCGTTTTATTCTCTTCCTTTTCTAATAGGTTTCATCCTACTATAATTCATTTCGGTTTCAAAAATTATCGACCCTGGTCTATTTGGGGCGTATTTTTATTGAGATTATAAATCCTTGAGCGGCCGAGTTTACATATGTCCGATTTTGTGAAACTCATTTCATTCTGAAGCCAATAAATCACTTAACTTGATAGTATACATCATACAATAGAAATGACCCGTGTAATAGTCATTTTTCATACTAGATTTGTTGAGTTGTACACATTCCATTTTTAAATTAATTAATATAAATTTAAAACTTATTTATATTGTGATAAATTACTAAAAAAGCCTTTTACTAACGACTGTTTTATACCGTAAAAGGCTTTATGATTTTTACAATGAATTATTGTGTGTTGTGTATCAAATAAATGTATTGGAAAATTGGCATTGTTTTTATTTATTCTCCCTATCATATGTGCCATTTGTAGCAAAGCCATAATAGTGATAGTCGAATAAAATTGTAATAGTTGAAAAAAAAATCGGAAATTTTGCTGCATTCAATTCAAATGGAAACTTTACGTCAGTGGTAAAGGGAAATGTCAGTTCGTTACTGTATATTCAATTTCAATAAAACACCGGCTATATAAATATGGATAGTTGCAATAATTATCAGAACATAGAGTTGTCTATATTAACGTCAATATGATTTATTAATTTCAAAATGCCATTTAGTTGAATGCTGTCTATTCATTAATGCAAATATCCTGTATTCATTTGACAGGGAGACTATGATTAAAAACATTGCGAATTTATTCCGTACGTGACATAAAGCTTGATGAACAATTTCGATCAATCGTTAACATATTTGCCGACATCGAAGCATTACCATGGTTTTGAGTCTGCTATTTTTTTCCCCTCTTTTTGAAAAGTATAAATGAAGCGACATTATTGAAAGTAACGAAATTAGCGCGGAAAAAATCATTTTCCAATACTTAAAAGTCGAATTAAAATTGAACTGAACATAATTCGTTCAGTATATTTTATGAAAAATCTTGAAAATTTGCAGTTTTACACGGAACAACAAATTCCTCTCTTTTTTTCTCTGATCTCGTCTGACAAACTCTCTGATAACAATGCAGCCGAATAATATAAAAAAACTGCAGTACATTTTTCTTCATCTCTATGGATTCAAACATATCATCTGACGTACTAGAGCCACTTGCCAAAGCAGGAACACAGTAAATTCCTGGTCAAAAAACCCTCGGAGTCGCTGTCTATAATTAAACTCAGCAGGGGCCAGATAAGGGACAGTGGCAGGACTACTCACCGGTCCTGTACCCTAAGGAAACACACGCATACAATTTGATTATATAGGGATTTTCATACATTACCTTGGTTGAAGTGCCGAGGACTCAAAACCTCTGACCTAATCAATAAATCAATGAAGCCGAATATTTCATTGTCCAGTACCTTTGTACCCCGCCCTATACAGGGTGCGGCAGATAAACGGTTAATTAGGAATATCTTGAAAACTAAAGGTATCTCAATAATGATGAGGTTTTGAAGAGTGAGCTATTTAATGAAAATATCGCCATCTATGGTTATACCGGAAGTTGTTTATAACTTCGCTTTTGTAAATAATACAGATCGATAGTGTGCAACGTATTCTTCTAAATTAATGAATCTCATATCATCCATTGGAAAAAAAGCAATTACGCGAAGATTTTGGATGCCGTTTTTAATCCTATTTTGACAGCACCCTGTATAATAAAAAAGGTAACTGTTTTAAATTTTCATATAAAAAATATTATTACTCAATAACGGTTTAAGATAGGTATAGGGAAGTATTAGAATTAGAAAATATACAGGGTTTCCCATTTACAAAAATGAAGTTATAAACAACTTCCGGTATAACCGGAAATAGCAAATATATGGCAATATTTTCATTAAATAGCTCACTCTTCAAAATCCCTTCATTCCAATTTTCATGATTCAGACACTGTTGAAACCACACGTTCAACAATTATTTGTATATTTATATTTTAGCTCATTTGTATATTCATATACACTTATATTTTAGCTCTTTTATTTTCATTCGAAATTCCTACCGGCGCACCACTGCCTCCAAAATACTTCTACCTCAGTTCAAATTAGCGTTTTGTTTTCTTTTCCCTGGCGGCTGACCGGCGCCTTGCAATATTTACTATTATTCTTCGGCAGTTGAAGTAGGCGTGACCAAACACACACTTCGCGCCTAAATGCATTATTTCACTGGGTTTTTACCTCAGCTAGTAAGTGTCGATGTTGAGTTTCCAACCCGATCGGTCTCCCAGCTAAGACCTACCACTCCTTTACCGGTATAAAACCGATATTTTCAGACCAAATGGGTTTCATAGTAATTAATTTAATTCCTTTATTTCCTGCATAATAAGTGCATTTTTCTATAAAGTTAAAGTTTTTATATTGATTCAACCCGAAGCAAAGTTATATTTTAAGTGAATAGTGCTTTGAAAATCACAAAGGAAAGAGTAAGATCGTTCTAATAAATACTTTTTCGTACTGAAAGGCTTGTCTATATTCATCGTTCCATCTGTATGTATTTTCGACGTTAAAGTTTATTGAAATGTTAACGAAAGCGGTTGTATAGTTAAGCGGTTGACCAAATAGTAACTGTTTTTTTTTTTCAAATCAAGAAGTCTCCTCACCGCACAATCGACATCTAAGGTCTCTGTTGTATAGTTTCCATTTGTGCATTTGATTCTTTACATCTGAAAATGAATGGAATTTGTTATAATTCCCAGCTGATTATTGCACAGTGTGAGCAATTCAGCTGTATGTTTCAGTCATAGTCCTTTTATGTTGATCTCCGATCCAGTTCCTCACAGATCCTCTTACTACGGTTTTTGGTATACCAAGAATATGTCCTAGTTTTGGTTTTGTATTTTTGCTAGTTCGTCAATTCTTTCATTGCCCTCGATATCCCGTTTACCTGGTACCCATGTCAACTTGACGTTATTCTAGTCGGCCAACGTCTTCAGTCTAGGCGTCACTTTCTGGCTCAAGATTGCCTTGCTGTCTCACTATCTGCTTTCCCTCCACAATTTCCCTGTTGTTTTCTCTCGCACATTGCAATATTGCATATACCTTGGCCAGAGTTGTATTTTCCCAGTTCGTTGCTGCAAATTTGAGGGATGAGTGATTGGCTTAGGTCATGGCGATGTCGACTTTGTATTACTTACTACTTTTTGCACCCACCTTACTTGTTCATCAGACTCTGTCAGAACTTTTGGAATTATGTTGAAGTATGCTAATTTAACGGATAATCATTCTTATCGTCTTTCACGTCGAGCTTATGTAAAGGACTAATCTTGTAAAAAATGGGTTTTCTGTGAGATCATTTGTACAAGAGAGGTGAGCGGCTACAGGTTCGTTTCAACTAGTAATGGAAATTCGATAGTGCTATTTTTACTATCGATTATTATCGATAATTTTCGAAAGTTTTACAATCGGTAACATCATTGTACGGTTTTTGTCAAAATGTTAAGAATATACATAAATATATATATTTATTTCAAAGCAACGTATCAACTTTGTCAAAAATTGTCAGAAATTTTGAAAAATTGTCAGAAATTTTGAAAAATTGTCAAAAATTTTGAAAAATGGTCGATAATTGTTGAAATTTTGAAAAATGGTCAATCATTGTCAAGCATTGTCCAAATTTTAAAAAATGGTTAATAATTGTCAAAAACTGTCAAAAATGGTCGATAATTTTGAAAAATGGTCAATAATTGTAAAAAACTCTCAAAAATGGTCAATAATTGTCCAAAAAATGTCAAAAATGTTGAAAAATGGTCAATAATTGTCTAACATTGTTAATAATTGTCAAAAACTGTCAGAAATGGCAAAAAATTTTGAAAAATGGTCAATAATTGTCAAAAATAGTCAATCATTGTCAAAAATGGTCCATAATTTTTAAAATTTTGAAAAAAGGTCAATGATTGTAAAAAATTTGAAAGATGGTCAATAATTGTCAAAATTTTGAAAAATGGTCAATAATTGTCAAAATTTTGAAAAATAGTCAATAATTGTCAAAAACTGTCAGAAATAGTCAATAATTTTGAAAAATGGTTAAAAAATTTGAAAAATTGTCAATAATGGTCAATAATTGTCAAAAACTGTCAAAAATGGTCAATAACTGTCCAAAAATTGTCAAAAATTTTGAAAAAGGGTCGATAATTGTTAAAATTTTGAAAAATGGTCAATAATTGTCAAACATTGTCAAAATTTTGAAAAATCGTCAAAAATTTTGAAAAATTGTGAATAATTGTCAAAAACTGTCAGAAATGGCCAATAATTTTGAAAAATGGTCAAAAATTTTGAAAAATGGTCAATAATTGTCAAAAACTGTCAAAAATAGTCAATCATTGTCAAAAATGGTCCATAATTGATAAAAATTTTGAAAAAAGGTCAATGATTATGAAAAATTTGAAAAGTGGTCAATAATTGTCAAAAATGGTCAATCATTGTCAAAAATGGTCCATAATTTTTAAAATTTTGAAAAAAGGTCAATGATTGTAAAAAATTTGAAAAATGGTCAATAATTGTCAAAATTTTGAAAAATGGTCAATAATTGTCAAAATTTTGAAAAATGGTCAATAATTGTCAAAAACTGTCAGAAATGGTCAATAATTTTGAAAAATGGTCAAAAAATTTGAAAAATTGTCAATAATGGTCAATAATTGTCAAAAACTGTCAAAAATGGTCAATAACTGTCCAAAAATTGTCAAAAATTTTGAAAAAGTGTCGATAATTGTTAAAATTTTGAAAAATGGTCAATAATTGTCAAACATTGTCAAAATTTTGAAAAATCGTCAAAAATTTTGAAAAATTGTGAATAATTTTCAAAAACTGTCAGAAATGGCCAATAATTTTGAAAAATGGTCAAAAATTTTGAAAAATGGTCAATAATTGTCAAAAACTGTCAAAAATAGTCAATCATTGTCAAAATGGTCCATAATTGATAAAAATTTTGAAAAAAGGTCAATGATTATGAAAAATTTGAAAAATGGTCAATAATTGTCAAAAATGGTCAGTAATTATCAATAATTGTCAGAATTTTGAAAAATGGTCAATAATTGTCAAAAATGGTCAATAAATATTGTCAAAAATTTTGAAAAATGGTCAAAAATTTTGAAAAATGGTCAATAATTGTCAAAACTATCAAAAATGAACAATTATTGTTAAAAATTGTCATAAGTTTTGAAAAATGGTCAATAATTGTCAAAATTTCGAAAAATGGTCAATAATTGTCAAAAATGGTCAGTAATTGTCAAAAATGATCAATAATTGTCAAAAATTGTTAGTAATTGTCAGAAATTTAACAAATAGCAAAATAGCAATTTTTTTCTTTTAAAATGTTCTATAAGCAATGGGGGGCTTCCATATCTGTCTCTGCCATCTCTCTCCGTGTCTCTCATCTCTCTTTCCTATCTCTCTCTCTCTCTCCCTCTCTCTCTCTCTCTCTCTCTCTCTCTCTCTCTCTCTCTCTCTCTCCCTCTCTCATCTTTTTTTCTTTCTCTTCCATCTCTCTCTTCCCCTCTCTCTCTCCCATCTCTCTCCCATCTCTCTCTCATCTTCCTCTCTCTGACCCATCTTTCTATCTCTCCCATATTTCTTTCTCTCTCTCTCTCTTATCTATCTCTCTCTCTCATCTCTCTCTTTCTCTCTCTCTCTGTCCCATTTTTTTATAGCATTTTTACTCCATATCAGATTTCAAAATATATTTATATTCTTCACCTAAACATCTCGACTCGATAGTACCGAAAACTATCGATTTTTTTTCGATAGTCAAAAATATCGATAGTTATCGATAAACCACCGATAGTTCTCCATTCCTAGTTAGAACCGTTTTTGGTATCGGTCGCGCAAATGCTGTATTTCTTTCGCGTTTCAACTGATTATAGTATCGTTTTTGGGACGATAACAAAACTACCTTCTGGAAGGGGTGATAAAGTTGATAATGTCTATCCCTAATTCGAGTTTGCGCACTAAACAGTACTCGATACGATTCCAGAACGGGTTAGAACAAACCTTATATCTCAAAAGGGAATTTACCGTACAACTCCACCATGTAAACTTCCCCTATTACGACACCTTCAGCTCTCGAGATCTTTCCAATGGACGGTTCATCTGTCATATCGTGTATAGGGTGTGACATAAAACATCCAAAAAATATCACTAGTCTAAATCCAAACACAAGTTTATCTAACATAATTCCCACTCCAAAGCTCCACACTATATTGACAGTTGATTTTACAAAATGGTTTTATTCAAGAACATAAATAAAGGTCGCATTCAAGCACGATTTTTAACATTATTTGTTTTTAACAAATAGGTACCGTGTTTTGAAAAATACCTTACCTTTAAAGCAAAGCATAAATCAGTTTCTATATATAATTATTATATAATAAAAATCTGGAAATCTGTTGACCCTAAAGGCCATCCCTGCAACTTCCTGCTAAATTCAATTTTGAAACGCATGCGATTTTGTCGCTAGTTGCGATGTTTTTGAGCTCTTCGAACTTAAAAATTTAATTTTTGTGTTATTTTGAGCTCTTCGAGCCCAAAAGTCTTATCAAAGTTCGATGAAACACGATTTTTGTAATGTTCAAATTGCTACAACTTTTGAATAAATCAACCGATTTTCACGCGGTTGGCGGCGATCGATGTAGTTTTTTGAGCTCTATAAAAAATTTGGAACAAAAAAATTGATCTGATGAAACATTTCGGAGTTATTACAAAAAAAACGCCAACGCATCAACCGATTCTGACGCACTTAGTGGCGATCGATGCAGATTTTCAAGGTTAAGAGCTGATATGTTTTTTAGGTCGATGGGTTCAGCCAACTCGGAGATATTTTGAAAAAATGAAAAAAAAAACAACTTTATTTCACTTTTTTTTGCAATTTCTCGAAATCTACCGGTCCGAATTGATTCCAACTTACAGGAAATCTAAGTTTGGTGAAGCCCTTTCGAATGACACCAACTGCGATCAGGTTTTAGATCTTGTTACATTCAGAGTTTATAGAGAAAAATCCAAAAAACAATATTTTTTCACTAAGACCAGTATTTGGATAGATATTTTATTTAAAAAATAGTTAAATACTTTATATTCAACATGAATTTTTCCGAGATTAGGAATAAATATGTATCTATAAATGTAGACGTAAATATCAAATAATTTGTATTCCACATGAAGTTTTCCAAAAAGGGGAAGGGAATCCCTTGGTTTTATTATCTCCTACACTACCCTGGTAAGATCCTGTTGCATAGAAATGCAGTGCCTCAAGAACATAGAGAACAGAATAAAAAGTTATTAGAAAATAGTGTATAAGATACATAGGTATACTGGTATAGTCTATCTATACGAAGTCAAAAAGGTTGTGTTGTATCATGCTTACCTTTTCTTCAAGTGATATTGCAGAAGAGCGATGTCCCTGCTGTACCACAAATAGTTCCAAAAGAACAATGAACTCGCGCACTAATTATTTACTTAACCTAAATGTTTTTATGAATTTCTCGTCGGATAATAATCTTGAAATATTGCTCTTCTATCTCGAGGCCGTTGATAATTTTCTTGATTTTCCAAATTTTCAATTGCTATTAATAACGAATCTCTAACAAACAATACACCACAATCTAACCTTTTAAACCTGCTTCTGTTACGGCTAACCCGCGCTAACCTAAAATAATCCTATCAATTACTGTCAAATATCGACCGCCTCAAACCACTCTACAATTGTCTACAAGTTATCTATCAAAATTTTTCGAATGCGACATTCGAGAATAAGGAATTACGAAAATGTAAAAATCTCGCATGCGACAAAATATGTCATCGTTTGAGAATAGACTGATCACACAACAATCTTAATTTGTGAACATAGGGTATACCTAGACATAAGATTTCAGTGTGTAATTTTATAACTTATAAGTGTCAAGTGAAAATAACTATGCTTGAATATATTTCTAAAAATTGGCAAAATTTATAGTTTATTTCAGAAAGGTATAGAGTAATAAAACCTCATTAGGTATGCAAAGGGAGCACAGAGTGACCCAACAAATATTTAAGCCACTTTCATAGTTTGGCATTGATTTCATTGTAAAATTCTTTCTTTTTATCAAGTGAAGGTAGTACCACCCGGATTGGGGTCAATATATGGGTTCAGCCTATTGTTATCCATTCACAAACACTGAAAATAGTGTGCCAAAGGCGTGCCGGTAGGATACTCGCAAAAAGGAAAGAATTTTATTTTAACAGAATAAAAATTAGGCAATATGTACATAGTATTAGGTACACTTATTTTTTATTGAACATTATACAAAAAATACATTATACAGAAATTAAATTATAAAAAATCATAATATTCCTCGACATCTGAATTTTTAATATTACAAACAATACTATTTCAAGACCTATGGCCTATGACCTATGGCCGACACCGAAATTGGGCCGAACTGGACGGAATTCCCCATTTTATTTCTCTATACCTTTCTGAAATAGACTATAAGTATTTTCTTCCGGGTTTTTTGTGAAACTTCCTTACATTCAGTTTAAGATAATAACCTCTACAGTTTAAAGTGAAAATATTAAATACTGTTGAAAAAGTATCATTTTTTTGAACTAAATTCGTGATTTTTAAAGTGATTACTGAATGATCCAGCGAAATTTTTGTTCTAAATTGCGTTATTTAAGGTAAGCTATCAAACAAATTTCAAATTAGCATAAAATTCCGAGGGTCGCGAAGTCTACCAGCATCTATAAATAGTATTACTTACGTCTCTTACAGTAGTAAGCGGGAGAAGCGGGCCCCCATTTTGGCATTCTCGTTCAAAATAACTTAACAATGATGTTACCATCTCTTGGCATTTACTGTAATTACTAAGACGATGATCGAATGTCAATAAACGTCAAAACAAACTGGGGAATTTTACCAGTTGATCTGACAACGTAGACTGTAAATTGCACTATCCATTGAGTAAAAATTATATTTACGGCTGGTAAATTTATTTTTATTCTAATAAGCAGGAAAGTAACTAAAAATGACGTCATCGTCTATTTATCGTAAATAAAGCATATGTTCGTGAGATTCGTATGGGAACCTAAGTTAATCGGTCCTATAAATTTGGCTGTGACAGTCCACACACGTGCAATCCTCTAAGGATTCCGTTTTTTCAGGACGTACGGAAACCTAAAAAGTGCACCAAAAGACAATGAACTCAATCACGATGAAAGTATTTTTTTTAGAGAATTTATTCTTCATTTAAAAACGTCTACATAAAATAAAAATTGTACATAAAAAAATATGCTAGAAACGTGTACTTTTCCTTGAAGTCGCGCACTTAATGCTGTTTTTCTCGAAGAAAAAAGATTTCCCTCGGGAAAGTAGTTGACGAGTCTCGGCTAGACTTCTTGTGTGTAATCAATCATATGAAAAGAAACTCGAGTTAAGGAAGTTGAAATGTACATGGATTAAACCGAGTGTTTCGCTTTAATTCGACTGTTTTTTTTTAATCTCCCGACCTGCAGGTCGCTGCAAAAGTTAACTAGATTTAATTGTTCAAAACAACTTTTGGGCGCGTTCACCAATGCTCAGTTGATGGATGTGAGTGAAAGCGATAGTTCGCTAATCGCTAACCTAGACTAGAATAGTTTCACAGCTGCTAGGTAATAAAACTATGAAAAAGTGGCAATTCAAGGTTTAAAATATTTCAGAGACCAAAGGAATAGTTATTTGTGTAAAGCGTAAAGTAACAGATTGCCGCTTGAGAAAGGAGCGGAGCGCGGCGATCTTTCGAAAGCGGCAATTTTACTTTACGCTCGAAAAACACACATAATTTTCTCTACAGTCGCCCTTTTAATAATTAAAACAGTTTTTTTATATTATCTTAGGTTATAATAGGAGTGCTGGAATAATCGTCATTTTCGCTATTCATCATGATTAACCTTAAAAAGATCTACTGACTAGGGATGTTAAAAAATCATCGATTTTTGGATAAATCGATTATTATTTTCTTATAATCGATTTTTCTAGTAATATTAATCGATTTTTAGTTAATCGATTTTATAAATCGTGTTTAAATCGATTTTCGGAAACGGCTCGTATTATTTATTGACTACTTTTCAAAATGGTGACAATTTTTAACCATTTTTGACAGTTTTTGACAATAATTGTCCATTTTTAACAATAATTGACAATTTTTAACCATTTTTGATACTTTTAGACAATTTTTCAAAATTTTAGACCATCTTTCAAAATTATTGACCAATTTTGATAATTATTGACAATTATGAACCATTTTTCCAAATTTTTGACCATTTTTGACAATTATTGACCATATTTCCAAATTTTTGACAATTTTTCAAAAACTTCAACAATTTTTGACAATTATCAACTATTTTTCAAAATTTTTACAATTTTTAACAATAATTGTCCATTTTTGACAGTTTTCGACCATTTTTGATAGTTTTTGACAATTATTGGCCATTTTAGACAATTTTTCAAAATTTCTGAGAGTTTTTCAAAATTTTTGACAATTTTTCAAAATCAATTGACCATTTTTCAAAATAATTGACCATTTTTGATAGTTTCTGACAATTATCGACAATTTTTCAACATTTTAAAATTTTAATTTTAACAATTTTTGATAATTATCAACTAATTTTCAAAATTTTGACAATTTTTAACAATAATTGTCCATTTTTGACAATTTTTTACCATTTTAGATAGTTTTTGACAATAGTTGGCCATTTTCGACAATTTTCCAAAGTTTTTGACAATTTTTCAAATTTTTTTCAAAAATTTTGACAATTTTTCAAAAAAAATTCAAAATTATTGATTATTTTTGATAGTTTTTGACAATTATCGACCATTTTTCAAAATTTTAACAATTATTGACCATTTTTGATAGTTTTTGACAATTATCGACCATTTTTCAAAATTCTAAAATTTTTTGACAATCATTGACCAATTTTTACAGTTTTTAGAAATAATTGACAATTTTCAACCATTTTTGATAGTTTTTGACCATTTTTGACAATTTTGCAAAATTTTAGACCATTTTTCAAAATTATTGACCATTTTTGATAATTATTGACAATTGTTGACAATTATGGACCATTTTTCCAAATTTTTGAACATTTTTGAAAATTATTGACCATATTTCAAAAACTTTAACAATTTTTGATACTTATCAACTAATTTTCAAAATTTTGTCAATTTTTAACAATAATTGTCCATTTTTGAACATTTTTGATAATTTTTGACAATTATTGGCCATTTTTGACAATTTTCCAAAGTTTTTGACCATTTTTGACAGTTTTTGACAAAAATTGTCTATTTTTGACAGTTTTTGACAAAAATTGTTCGTTTTTGACAGTTTTTGACAAAAATTGTCCATTTTTAACAGTTTTTGACAATAATAGACAATTATTGACCATTTTTGACCATATTTCAAAATTATTAACAATTTTCATATAATTTTATTTAATTTTTAATCTGATAAATTGTTAATTATTCACCAATTGAGTTAATTCGGAGGGCGTGGTTTGATTAAATAAGCGAGCGAAAAAGATTCCTTTTTTGCGCTAGAGCGTAAAGTAACAATCCTCGGCATTTGTCGACTTTACGATTTCATTTGAATATAGTAATTAGTCATTTTACACGCGACTGAAGAAAAAATTTTTTTTCTCGGGGGCGGCAGATTTCCAAACCTCTTTTCTCATGATTTCTCAACATACTAGCTGATACGGTATGTATATTTCTTCACAAGCTTAACGAATTTTACACAATACGGCAATAAAAAACCCCGTATCGCACACAGGTACAATGACAGTATAAATCATTGAATTTTTGCCATTTTTTTTTCTCTCCGTCCAACCGCCCTATTGTGCGTTCTATAATACACAAACCACACATTCTCTGGCTTCTGGAACGACGACGTACTGAGTTTTCTGCACCATATACCTTTTGTGTATGCCAAACAACAATATGTACGTGCTTTGAATACGTTGTGAATGCCAACAATACAAGGTGTCACAATGAATTGTTACTAGCTCTGGTTATTAAGTGAAACAGGAACATCCAACTGTGAAAGTAATGGATATTTTGAATTTATTTCATTCGTATTTATTGGTGCGCGTCAACACACAGCCAAAAAAAAAGTTGTTAGTTACAGATTTATGTTCAAAAATTGTTTTAAACACTCAATAAGTCTGCGATCTGACACATATGATGATTCCGATCCTTTTTGGAGTGGTTAAAGTTATATTGCGTTGGTATACGACAATGGATCTACTATTAGGAACATTTTGCACATGTCATTGTCATAACTGTACACGGCGAGGATTCGTCAAAGCGTACAAGCTGCAAATCGCAGAGCGTACAGCAGTGTCAGTCACTTGGCTGCATGTGTAGGGTGAAGGGGCGTATTTTCACGTAAAATTACCTATACATGAAATTCGTTAAATTAATTGAACATCATTGGTGTTTGTACAATAGTACCTTCTGTATCTGTATCTGTAGAGTTGGGAGGGTGAGTTTAGGCCCACAGCACTTAGGCCACATGTGACCCATTGTACATCCTCCCGAGAAGTTGTTCTCCTAGGTCATCGTCCATCCTGTCCTTTTCAGGAAGGTGGACAGGTCACTAGGAGACATCTCCTTTATATCGGCAGGCGTAGGCCAAGTCTCACCGAACACACACTTTCTTATTGACGATAACTCCGGGCACTCACATAAGACAGTTTCATCTTCTTGTTCACACATTCTGCATAGAGGTATGTCCACTAGCCCCTTAGTATGGAGGTTTTTCCTTAGTTGACAGTGGCCAGTCAGAAATCCTAAGCGTAGGTTTTTCCTGGTCATCGCCAAATATTTCTTCGGCGCCAGCTTCCCAGGGTCGCCCAAGGTGATCCTGGCAAGACGGCATCCTTTAATTCCATCCCATCTCTTTAGGGATTGAGCATGGGTGTAACGCTTGGCTGGTTCCGCAATTGTCGAAGTTGCCAGGCCGTAGGTGTCACTGGGTCCTAAAATGTTTAGTCCAGCCGCTTCCTTGGCTAAAGAATCGGCAATTACCTTTACTCCTGTCGTGCCCTTTAACCCAACTCAAGATAATAGTGTTATCTACCGAGGCGTCTTGGTGGCACTCTAATACTAGCCCTGATGTAACACGTTGTCTGTTCAAGGCTAATAGGGCTTGCCTGCTGTCAGTGCAGATTGTTATGTTTTTGCCAGAAATTCCTTTTCTGGTTAGTTATTTTGTGTTCTTTTGTGGCAATTGAGATACCAGTCAATTCTGTTTGAACCACGCTACAATAGTACCTTGTAAGATTATGACAGAAACGAAGTCATTATATAGAATGTTGATGTCTTCAAATCTTTGCTATCTATTACGATAAGTACCCAGAATCTTCTATTTTTTTATTCCTTAGGTAGACATCGTTTAAACTGTCATTCAATATGAATTTCAAGCGAAAATCGTTTGTTCAATGTACGCACCTTGAACAGTATTTTCTATGAGTACCTACTGTTTTCCAGATAGTCTCAAAAACAAAATAAAAAAACAACGCTTAGGACGTTGCAAGGGTTACAGCATCCTGCACGTTAACCTCTCAATGTAGCTCCAATCATCTTAACAACTCTTTTGTACATTTGCACATTAAATAAATTAATAACCATAGATTAGACCTTAGTGTAAATGAAGGTGAATGAGAGAACAGGAATGGGGTTGTACGAAGAACTGAACGGGTGTAACATTTTTTTAAACAAATTTTAATTAGAATAGCTCAGATGGCTTAAATATACGACCCTGTTTTTCAATAGGTGTTCAGGGGTAACACAACAAAAACTCTAAGGGAATTTTAGTTGTCAGGTTCGACTATTATAGATAATAAATCACCAGAACAAACGGATAATACTTCATTGCAAGGAGCCGTAATGAGGGAGATACAGATGCAACTTGGAAACTTGGGAAAATTGAGCCAGACCACCGGGAAAGTGACAATGTCGCTCTAATAAAAATAGTTTGTTTTTCCAAATTGTGCACTAATGTAAATTAAACTGATGATGTATAAATATTTATATGTTGAACAGTATTTTGGGCGTGTAGGAATCGTCGATGCAGGACGAATCCTATACATGCATCTGCATCATGTGCAGAAGACCCTACATAGCTGAATCAAAAAGATTGCCAGCTAAGTTGAAAACAGGCGGAAAACGTCGTCTGAAGCTACCAAAAACTCGAAGAGTCAGTTGGCAAGGATTATCACTTTTTTAACACGTGGTGAAACGTAAATTATTACCTAACTTTAGAAATTATTTGGTGATATCGTGCATTAGACTATTAGTTATACCGTAAAATTATCGAGTGATGTGTTATAATGCATTTTTCTTTTCAGTGTTCGAGATTTATTCACTAGAAGTTTCCTAAGTGGAAACTAATGTTGAAAGTTTGTAAAGTTTTGGAAAATACCGACTTGAACCTATCAATAAGTAATTTTTGGTTATCTCGGTTTTATAAAAGTTGTACATACTTACTATGAAAAAAGGTTGGATATCATACAATATTCATCAATACATACCAAGTGTGCTACTTACTTTATCAAAAAAATGAACTATGAAATCACCAAACTTTTTTTCTTTAAAAATTAACGAAAGCTCATTAAATAATTGATGGAAGGCAGGACGAGAATCGCTAGGAATAAATTATTATACAGTGAGCGCCAAACGTGATGGCGAGCCCGCCCCCATGCGCACAAACTCATTTTCAATGTTACCTCCCAGTACAGCTCTTGCAAGACATATAAATGCTCTGTACAGAGGCGTATCATTAGTTGTCCTCCAATGACAGGCAATTGGCTTATCGTAATCCAATAAGTATTTAGTTGGGAGAATCTATACCTGCGCGATCGCTCGCCATCACGTTTGGCGCTTGCTATAACTCCAGCTGGTTTCCATGGAATTCAACAAACTCAGTCACATTAAAAATATTTTCTTCTGTTCTATCATATTATACTTCGTTTCAGTAATATTGTTAGCACATTATGTATGGAAATCCCTGTTTAACTGTACTGGGTGGTTCTAACAAATTTGGGTAATTCTGACCAGTTTTGTACGGTCACTTAATAAACAAGTTGTAAGTTGAGTAGGGCTGCCAGGTATATAGTAGAATACCATTGTTGTCGAGGTCCGTTGCTTATTGTCCTGAAGATTATAAGTCCGAAATATCACTGTCATGGACGGAGTATTGGGTTTTTACGGAATAACCAATTCAAGGTATGCTTTATATAATTGTTACGCGAGCTACTGCAATAATATTCTCACTTAGTGCCCCCAGTGAAATCCCCGTATGAGACGAGAAACATCCAGAACACCCGGGTGCATCCGCCAGAATATCGAGAATATCCAATGCACCCGCGAGAACGCCGAGACACTTCTAGAATTACGGCGCGTGAGTATAAATAGGCCACAAGCATCGCTGCAGTCAATTAGTCAATCAGTCAGTGTTGATACCGAAGGAAAGTAATCGCGCATCGATAAAGTGTTTATTAAGTGACTCTCATATAAATTATAATTAGTGTGTTTAGTGTATTACATAAATTATTAAATAAGGACTGAATTACATATAAATCTGTAAATATAAATTAATTGTAAATATAAATTAGAATAAACGGTACATAATATATATTTCATTTATAGACTGTGATACTCAAGGCGAAGAAGAAGTTATCAAATAAGCTATCAAACCTCTAGGAGCAATGCATCCCCGGAAGAACATTCCTCCTCCCCTCATCTCTTCCGATGAGGCCTCAGTCCGATCTGCTGGGTTAGTCCATCTTCTTTTTTTGGTTTAGGGAAAAGTTCTGGCGGTCTTCTTTTTCTTCGAGGTAGTGATGGTCACTTTTCTATCGTTGATCTTCTTAGTTTTTCGTCGCTCGCGGGGTGTGTGTGTGTGTATATGTCGCTGCCCATAAAAAGTGCAAAACCTTAGCCGCCGTACTGCTACTAAAGATGACCTTGAAGAGTGGATCCACTTGCTAAAGCTGGCCCTACTAGCTTTCCCACCGGTCATTTTTATGGGCAGGCAGGAGGCAGGATCTCTAGATAAGTGATCTCGTTCTACTTACATGTTGTTGTTTTCCTTGTCTTCACTGCTCTTCATATTCCAGCTTGTTTTCTCGGTCGCGCGTGTCTATTGTAGTCCTCTCTGGTGTAGTCCGTACAAAATGATTCAATGATTTAAATAAATATTGTTCTCAGCTTTTAACATTCATCTATCATCTGAATGATTGTATTTATTATAGGTTCGTTCCAACATACATTTCGAGGACAGTTCTTGAACTGGTCACGAATTAATTTGTGCGCATGTTTCAGTAAAGCGCGTTATAGGAAAGGTTCCTAATTTCAGGTTGAAACACTGAACTGAACGACCCTGTTATTACATCAACCTAACCTAACGTATCCTTTATCTATGGTCATTACTAATTTAGCTTCACATTAAAATTAACAAAAATGAATGTACCAACTGCAAGGTGAGTATCTGATGAAAATATATATCTACTACAGATATACAGATACATTCAAACACAAACGGAACATAGGGATTTAATGTATTGTCCGATCTAAATAATCCACCAACAAAACATTTCTATAAGTTCACTTCAATGAATATCAAGTATTGATCTGGACAGCTGGATTCAGAACCAATGTATGGAACCCCGCCCATTCTCCTTCCAAAATTTGTTAGTTATGTGCGAACTGCGATTTAGTATTGAATAATTATTTGATGGGGGTGGTAAACGTCGCTACATATTGAAACAATATGCTTACGTCTTATGTTGTTAAAATCGAAAATTAATTGTTAAATTCTCTTTAACAATTAATGTTTCGAGTTAAGATAATATGTTTTGATTTCTTTTTGCCATAACGGCTTTCAAAATAAAAATAAATTCGTAAATAAAACAAAATAAGATTCTTTAAATTGTACTCTACCTACCGACTGCTGTCGCTAATTAAGGACCGCCCATAGTTGAGAATACGGAGTGGTGGGAATTGTACGATTTGTTATAGGTGTCCAAATAAACGATTGTAATAATCGTGTTTTTAATCTGTTGAAGCTGCATGCTGGTCGACTAGTTCAAAAGCAGTTCTGATACTATCCTCAAAATCCCTATGTTCCGTTTGTGTTTGAATGTATCTGTATAAGGGTTTACAATGTATTTTTTTAATTTTAATTCCAAATCTTCGACGCTGGATTCAGAAACCAATTAATCAGTGGCATCCGAATCAATCATTGTATTTTATTAAAATAATATCATAGAAAACTTAACCTCAACTTCTGAAAAACCAAATCTACATAAAATCAAACATCACTGCGCATGCCTCCAACAAATTGATTCAACAATTCTTGCTTCAGACCGCGAACCGATTTCACCAACCTTGAACTGGGTTGTACCTGTATAGGTTACGGGGCAGGTAGTTCCGTCGCGCCTATGGTTTACAACTATTTTATGGTCCGAACCCCCGATCCGTGCTATTAACTCTATTGGGACATACTTTAATGCCACTCTATTCGTTTTGAATCTCTTCGCGGTGGATAGATGGCGAGTTAAGAAATATATTCTTTTTTTTGCTACAATACCAATGAGTCACTACTCAAACTAATTCTAAGAGTGACCCTATGATGTACTGTTAGTTTCTTCTATTTTACATAGGACACACTATTAAAACCGCACTAACTCGTGAGGTTTGCTCATCAGTCTTCTTTTCTGATTTGAATGATCCAGGATGGCTTCGATGTTCTAATGTTGGTGAAGTCTTCCTTCGTGTCTTCTTGCAACAACCTACCAGTTTTTACGAAACAGCAACAAGTATAAAAACCAAGCCGAAATCACAGACGGCAGTCTATCTTGTGTGTTGAACTTGGTAAGGCTCTCTCCTCTTCCCCCTACCTTACCTTGATTAAACGTGTTGACCTTAATCGGAACCCAAGATCCTTATCATGTTGGGATAAAGAGGAACTTAATCCTCCTTCGTCTTCCGTGTTCAGGGAAACAGTACTTTCCTTTCTGGAATTCGTGTTCATATTTCTGGAAAGTCCTTAGTCGATATGACGAGGAACCCGTCAGACTGTTGCGCTCCTGCCCTATATGACAGTGTGTCAATGTCATGCAAGTAAAAATCGTATTATTATCTTTCAAAATGTTAACACAATATTATTTAAAATAAAAGCAAATAAATCCATTTTCAAAATAAACCAACAAAGACAAAATGACAAAAATAGAGACGATAAAACGTAACATCGTTTTCCATCGCCAATTTATTCGACGTACATTGAAGCACACGGAGAAATTAACCGACATTAGCCCTTACTAACTTTTTGAGCTTCTCTGTCTACGAATTCCACAGCTAGGTCCCTATGGAGCTCTTCATCACGAATATACCAGGGTGAATTTACAATCCCCTTAAAATTTAATTTTGGGAAGTTGGTAGGATTTTAACATTAAAGGAGAAGTTTATTTTACGTTGATATTGCTAAGTATTTTCCCAGGGGCCAATATATCTGATTTATAGAAGTGATTCTTCTAATGCGACTTCCAACAAGGTTGCGTTGAACGTTTAACGCTACCATGGAGGGGGTATGAAAGCACTGTTGCGAGAGTGAGTCGGTAGATCCCAAGCACATGCGCGTAGTATTCTTGCTATGCAGCGATGAAAACAGTGTGAGCGTCGTGAAATTTGCTGAAATACATACTTGTTGTTCTATTTTAATTTATAATATTCATTATTTCATTTACTTGTTTTTTTAGTTGGATTTGATACACATATAATTTACTTCAGTTTTCATAATCCCATTGAAAATGTTATAGATTTGGATATTTCTCCACTCGAAAATGATAATTAAAAGATGCGATCAGTTGTGAATTGTAAGCAATGTTAATAAAGTTTGTCTTAGAGAAACAATATGATTTCACTAAAAATCAATTTCTACCTCTTCCTATTTTCATTTCCACATTACGAAGTATCACTTCTTCCGCGCGGAGTGACTCCACGCACTATTTTTGTATATACACACTGTGTTCATTTGAAAAGGACCCACCCTTAATATTTCAGAAATGGGACATATTAGAAAGAAATGCCGAAACACGTCAACTTTTAACTTGAGCGGGACACTTTTTAGCGCTAATGTCATAAATGTCAGATTCACCCCCTCCCTACTGGAGATACCCCTTACATTTTTTCAAATGTCATTAGGTATTAAGTCATACCTCATTTAAAAGGTCTGGTAAATCTCTATACAATCACTTTGTTTTGCCTTTGGTTCCAGCCTTCCATTATTATTTAATCGTTGTTTAAAATTGGCTCTCTTTCAACTTTTCGTATCCCCCCGTGTTATGTTATGACAGAAAGACTCTTTAAAGAATAAAAAATTTACAAATAGTGAAAAGACAACTGTTAACAAGAAATAACTGTTATTCAATCATGTGTTCAAAGTGACCACCGTTAACATTCAAGCAATAAAAGTTGAAAGAGTTGTACTTTCTCTTGAGTTGTATAAACGGTAGGCATTTTATTTTGCTTTCAAAAATGACTAGTCAAATGACTCGACACCTCAAGTTCAATTTCGATTTCATTTGTCGTGTGTTGGTTCATCGGTTGTCGCTTGAAGCGCAACCTTGATTGCTTATATTACACTGGCTAAGGATATGATGAGAAATAAATTTAAATTCCTAAAAATTACTAGTGCAAGCTTAAACGCGGTTGTTAACGAGTGTGAAAGAACCGGATGGTACTTTTTGTTATATCTCCATAGAAGAAAGCATTTTTACTTACTTAAAGCAATTCTATTATGAAAACGATTTCCAATAAATGAATGAATAAAATAGCTAACTATCGTAAAATATTTGTATAAACTTAAACAAAATTTAATGGCCAGGACAGGAGGTACAACTCTGCATATAATCGACCGCCTGGTGATAACTCAAGTGGTTGGTGATTTATGACCTTCTTATATTTCTGGTCGTACTATACCTACCCGAAAAGTTTACCAAAAACAGTGTTTATCGTTAATCTAAAACAGTGTTTCAACCTTTTTCATGACACGGCCCCTTTAGTATGATGAAATATTTCGTGACCCCCCTACCCGTTGCTTTTTTTCATGTATTTTATTTTGTGACAAATATTCAATCCAACATATTTATTCATTTTTATAATGAGGGTTCGGATAAATACATAATTAAGTACGTAAAACACATCTTTTTACATCGAATGCGTCGCCAGTAGATAACGCAATTTACGACCACGGCCAATGCCGGAAAAATATTAATATCCATTGGGAAAAGAAATGTATTGCTATTTGTAGTTACGGAGCAAAAGCCATGACTGGTGCGAACAGTGGAGTAGTTGCCAAACGCTTATTGGACTCATTGCTTTCTCCCTCACCAAGCTCTTGCGGCCAAAACCTTGTCACAGGAATACAGTCAAGTTCCAAATATTATTATTGATGCGGCCGTTGATGCCACATCAGTTGAAATGACAACAAATTTTATGATGTCATAATAAATAGGATGTCTTCGATTTAGTGGACTGGAATTCTATAGGCTGGTTCTTTCGTTAACAATTCAATAAACTTTAACGTCGAAATACATACAGATGGAACGATGAATATAGACAAGCCTTTCAGCATGAAATAGTAATTATTAGAACGATCTTACTCTTTCCTTTGTGGTTTTCAAAGCACTATTCACTTGGAATATAACTTTGCTTCGGATTGAATCACTACACAAACTTTAACTTTATAGAAAAATGCACTTACTATGAAACTTGATCCATTTGGTCTGAAAACATCGGTTTTATACCGGTAAAGGAGTGGTAGGTCTTAGTTGGGAGACCGATCGGGTTGAAAACTCAATATCGACTCTACTGACTGAGGGAGATAATGCATTTAGGCGCGAAGTGTGCAAAGGTCACGCCTACTTCAACTGCCGAAGAATAATAGTAATTATTGCAAAGCGTCGGTCAGACGCCAGCGAAAGAAAACAAAGCGCGATTTTGTACTAAGGTAGAAATATTTTGGAGGCAGTGGCGCGCCGATAGGAATTTCGGATGAAAATAAAAGGACTAAATATAAATATACAAATTGTTGAACGTGTGGTTTCAACAATTATAAAAATTCTAAATTCTATTAAAGAAAAAACGTTGCAGACACGACTGTTTCGAAAAATTTGTGAAGATATGAGAACACTCCAACAATATTTACTTTATCATACAGTGGTTAGGTGGTTGTCAAGAGGCAAATTTAAGTACTAGCCAGAGTTTTGGAACTTCGCGCTGAACTTTTAATGTATTTGCAGCAGGCCAAGTCAGAATACTCCAAATTAATTTGTGACCCGGAATTCCATTTGAAATTTGCTTTTCTTTCTGACTTATTTGAGCATTTAAATATCTTGAATAAATGTCTTCAAGAGCGAAATGATAATGTCATTACTGCTAAAGACAAAAGCCATGGCTTTACAAACAAAATTGACTTGTGGTGATCGTCTCTAATTCAAAACCACTTCGATTCATTTTCTTCGACACAGTCTTTTATTGAAGAAGTCGGATGTGAGATAAACATCAAGGAATTTGTAACTGTAAGAGGCGCCAGCTTGAAAGGCTCTGGCTAGAGACTCCACTCAAGGGTGATTCGACCCCAAGTTTATGTCACACAAGGATAACAGAACGGTTGTAAAAAATTGAGGGCGCCACTGCCTTTTTGACGTCGATAAAAATACTAATAAATTAAAAAAACTAGACGGAAAAGGTATAAACGCCTAGTAGAATTTAGGTAAAAGTTTAAACAAAAATTAAAAAAGTTACTTGAAAAAAACAGAACATTCAAAACTTTACCCCGGGCGATATCTCCATCAACTTTTATAGTTGAGGATTTAGAAAAAAAAAAAGATTTAAAACAGATTCATATTTTATTATTCTGCCACAGGAAATGAACAAAAGTGAAGAGAATTTGTACTTTTATAGGTACTTAGCTTATGAAGTGTGGTTTCCTGAAGAAGGTAGGTAGGTCTTGCCTCTGCGAAGTCTTGAGAATATCTCGAAGAATATAGGTAGATATTCTTGATTTGAACGGTATCTCAACAGCTGTATCCTGGTCTAGGGCGGCATTTTGGTCTAGGGGTTGGGGTTATATTCTTGCCTAGGGCTTATATCCTAGGGGCTGTGCTTACCACAGCAAAATTAACTAGATACGAAAGGTATAAAAGCCATAAAAAAAGGATGTCTTTCCTCGAAGAGGGTCGGTAGCGGAAAGGGTTGTCGTGGCGTTGAAAAAATGGAAGCGTCTGTTGGCAGACGTCAATTGTCTTAGCGTTCGGAGTAGGAGAATTTGAGAACTATAATTGGAAGTGGCTAATGTGACGACGAGCGGTAATTAAAAGGATTTATTCTATAAAATCGAAACAGGTCGATAGACATGTTACAAATTTATACCTGGTATGAAAATGGTGTTAGAAAAGTTGAAGGAAGAACTGTGTCATTACCTCTTAATTCAAGAGCTATCGAAGAATACTGGGCAAAAGTGGATCTTAAATCCGTTTTTAAAAACAGCTATAAATGAGGCAAATTCTGCAACCAAGCTCAAAGAAAATCTGCTATATTTACCTGCCGATGGGATGCTGTAATTGGAATTTAAGTCTTTCAATTTGGATACCTTTTGGTTGAAAAGGAAATCCGAATATCCATAATTAACAGTAGAGGCTTTTGAAGTGTTTGATTCCATTTGCCACCTCATACTTGTGCGAGTTGACATTTTCACCAATGGCCCAAATAAAAAGTAAGGAAATAAATCGCTTAAATTTGGAAAACGATTTAATTCTCAAGCGACCCCCAGGGGGTCGCTACCGTTGAAAAACACTGATCTAAAAAAACTGGCGATCCTTACACTTGTTCTTAATATCTTTCTAATAAAATTACATTTGAATTTTTTCTTTGCTTGATAAAACATTCTGTTTAGAAAACATTGGCAATTATTTGACTTGGCAATTTTTCTTCAGGTGTTTTGAAGAGTCTAGAAGAGTGGGTGTTTCGTGGAGGGGAAGTATCTCGTTCTCTTTTGGACATATAATTTTATGTATAGTGCTCACTATATGATACTCTTCATATGGAAGATAAAAATTTTCCGAATCTGTATATTCTATCCTTTTATAAATGAAGTAAATACGAACTGATTTACTACTTTGATCTTTCACTGTTCTGACCAATTTTTAAATTTATTTGTTTCCTTATTGTTTGTACCGACTGCCAAGATGGCATTGTCGTCGACAAAAGTAGCTACAGTGTTATCATTTAGTTCTGGTAGATCAGAATAGGACACAGAACACTGTGGAACTCCAGTTTTTATTTCTTCAAGAACAGAAAAGGCAATTTTTTCAATATTGATATAATTTCTTCTGGCCATAGTAAAAAACATTTATTTTCGAATTAAAAAAAAACTGGCTATACCCATAAACTTATATTTTTCTGAAACTTAGTGCATGATAAAAATGATTTAAAGATTTTTAGAATCTCGAAAACTCTCTCAAGACGCACAATTTCATAAGGTAATTTGACAACTTAAAATTACAATACAATTTTCGAAAGAAAAATAATTTTATAAAAAGTGATAATGAAACTGTACCAATTAAATAAAGTGTGAATAATAATCATCAATCGAAATGGATTCTTTGGAACGTCTGATGAATTCGAGTGCCAAACCTGGCAATCGAATACACTCCGGGGTTCTGTCGAATGTAGCTCGAGTACACCCCGGTTCACTCGCGATTTCCGCCACTGGTTCGACGTTGCCAAGAAGAGCTCTAGTTCACGCTAGTTTGGCTACGACTGCTTCCGTTGGTAGACGGGGTAGGCATCTTACTGGAACGTTTTGCTTAACCGGGGACACCATGGAAGGCATCATACAATGTTTGGTGTTTCTTAAAGCTTTTTCGGTAAGTAAAATAAATGATTGAACAATATTATGTTATAGGTTAAAATTTATGTGATTTAGTTTGCTAATGCAGCGGGGATTTGTTTAGCACAAGCCGAAAATATGTAATGAATCGATAGCAATCTTCAATAGTTTAAGTAGATAATATCGCCTTAGTAATCGATTGACCTTCATTTTCACTGAAAAATCGAGGTGTTTTTATTTTATAAGTAGGAGTAAGTTAGGTAACATTGGGAATTATTTCCTATGCCATTCGACGCTTGTAAAAATGTTACCAAATTATTATGTAATATTTCAAATGAGATGGGATTATCTCTAGTAGAGTGGGAATCTTGAAAAAACTTTTGTTAGAGTATATCTGACATACCTCGGAAAACTAGAATACACAAGATTCATGATGGCACATTAACGACCTATAGAAAACAAATAGAGCTTTTGGTAAAAAACTACTCTCCTAGAAGTTTTACTGTGGATAACAATTGACCTCCTCTCTTTGAGAGCACCGGGCATACCAAAAAGAACGATTGGGAACAAGTTATCACATCACTGGCTCAAATAATTTCAGCCCTTCAAATTTTCTGTAATGACGGTATATTTCCAACTTTCCTGCAAAACGTACTGGAATTATTATTGTTACTTTATAGGGCTAGTCTGGCGTGGAATTACATACCACTCAGTTGGTTGGCGCCTAGGGTGATGTTCGCACCAAAAGTGGAACTCTTTCTGAACCTACCTCCTCTCCATATATATCAAGAAGTAGTGGTTAGATAGACAGCATATATAATTGCGCATATTTTCAAATTTTCGATAAACAGTCCGAGTCTGCCAGACCTCAACGTGCACTCCACTAATCTCGCTAGCAACTGTGGACATTTCAAAATGGCTACCTATGTGCGTGACCTCCTGCGCGGTCTGATATAATTCTCGGGGGTTATCCTACTAGCTCTATTTCTGTACTATGGTTTCAGACAGTCGAATGTAAAAAAAACTTATGCTTTATTCCGTAAAATTAATATACAAAATACATAAATAATTAAGGTACCTTGGAAAATAGGAGCCAGCTCTCGAAAGTCCCAGTCTTGTAGAAGTTTGTCTATGATTTTTAATGGTAATCATATCAAAAAAATTTTAAATGGCATAAAGTCATGAGAAATCTTTACTATTATGGCCACTTCATTTTGAAACAAAAGCGTTATAAAAATTTCAACATTTCAAGCTGACAAATTATTTTTCTTTGAAAGTACAGTTTATTTACGCATTGATTTCATTCACTTCCGTTTTATATAACAGTTTATGAGATAATGAGTAGATATTCAGTGCTCACCTCAATTTTTTATCAAAGTGAAACTTTTATTACATCGCATCAAATATTTTTCGACCATCTATCGCGGAGTAGGGATAAAGTTAAAGGCGCATGTTCAATATGGCGGCGCTCATGGCTCGAATCAACCGACCGTGTTATATTTATATTCTCACTCATTCGTGCAAGTGCTCCGCGGTATTTGTGTAATTTATTAACTCAGATGATAGGCGCATGTTAAAAACTGAGAACAATATTCATTTAAATCATTTTAAACTTCATTATTTTATCAATAACTTCATCTTCGCCTTGAGTCTCACAGTCTATAAATGTAACTAATATTTTAGGTTAACTAAAGTAAGTAAACAACATCTTATTTTTTCAATGTATCTAGAAAAAACCGCATCGATTGTAGTACCATATCTCGTGGATTTCTATCATTTTTCATTTCAAGATTAAATACTTCTCTCAAGTATTCAGTAAGTGGAGCAGATTCCTCTTTGTCTACTATTGATTTCCCATTTTCCAATTATTAAGTCAAGATTAAAAACGCGATTTTAATACCCGAAATAGAATAATTTTCCCAAAATTTTCAGTTAATTGACTACAATCTTAAAAAAAATTTCACTTGCATCGTGGTTTCATAAAACCACACAATTATTTTTTGGTTTTTACTGACTAATACAAAAGTTCCAAGCACGGTGCACGATGCACAACTAACAAATAACAATAAAGGCGGTAGCGCCGTTTTTAGTGCCACTCGCGGTCTTTATGCACACTTAGAATTAACATTTTAAAGTATCGAAGTAACTACCCAACCGTTTCATTTAATACATAGGTGATCAACTCAACTCTTAAAATTAATTAACTAGCGAAAATCGGTTTTTTAATCAAAAGAACCATTATTTTGATATATACACAAGGTGAATGTAATATTATAAAAGCTCGGTAGATCAATTTTTGGTATTTGAAGTAAAGCCACAAGAAATGGTATATTGTGTCACAAGGGCAGCTCGAATTCATTAGCTGCACGAGCTAGCGTAGCGAAGCGAAGCGAAGAGAGGGCAGCTGATAGCTAACGGCTGCTATAGCGTTATCTGCAAGTGTGACACACAACAAAAACTTTTATTTACACTGAGTTTAATAGAAATTTACGAGAAACGTTAAAGTACTCAAGTGACAGATGTGAAAAACTACGACGTTAAGAATTTTCCGCCTTTGGTCTGCTAAACAATACTTTCCGTCCTATTTTTGGTATTTACATGATTGGTTTACCGGTAAGGGTGCGTCCATTAATTACGTGAGGCATTATTGAGGATTTTATGACCCCCCTCCCCACTTGGTGAGATGTAGTAAGTTTTTTCTCGACTCCCTCCCCTAATCTTACGTGAGATTTTTAAAAATTTGTGTTTTGGGTGTAAAAGCGTTGGATTTATTAAAAAAAAACAATTTGCTTGATTACTTTCATTTAAGACTAACAAATACTAGTATTTGGGAATATTACCGTAATCTAAAATCACAGTGATAAAATTAGATCATAAATACACATTTTTTATTTCAATGTAACTTAACTTTGACGCAATTTTACATCGTTTTCTCCTACAAAAAAATTTCGTGATATTTGCCAAGACCCCCCCTCTCCCCCAAGACAGATTTGGTAAGATTCGGGTCGATACTACAAATAAATGATGACCCTTCAAAAGTTGAATAGAACGCCTATGGTACATGGTGATCACGGTGTTGGATGAGTCCAAGGGGATGCCTACCAACCAAACCCACCTCAAACTCGCCGTTCCCCCCGCCTCGGAATAACTACCCTAGCATAAATTGTATAGATGAGGCTTTTACTTGATGAAGATCCATACTAAACGATGAAATAAAACAATTTAATTTTTAATTATTAATTGAATTTAAATAAAATGAAGATTTAAACAAATTAAATTGTTTTATTTCATCGTTTACCCTAGCATACTTCGAGACAGGCGGCGGTCCCTCGCACACTCTCCCCTCACACCGTCGTCTTCTCCCTACTATCACTCTACTACGCCACTCATCTCCATCCATTCCTCCTCCCCTCCATCATGATCTCCCAGTTTCCCCTAGTTTCCTCTCCAACTTCTTCAGCACTTCCTCGTTCCTCCAGCAGCTAAACACATGCCCCACATCATTCTCCACAGCACACCTCTCTCACACTCCAGTCCCTCTTTTCCCAATTTTGTGGAGGTACTCTACTCTCGACCCATGTCCAGTGAACACCTGTGTCAAGAAGTAGTTCACCTCCCCGAATTTCCGGTCCATCCAATCTCCTCACACTCCTCCAGCCTCCGTCTCATACCTCCTCCCTCTACAGTCTACTATGACAAGCCCCGTCAGGTAGTCCTCCACCAGGTTAACCAACCTCTGCCCCACTCCAAGCAACGCGCTCAACACTGCCCGTTTGACGACACTGTTGAACGCGTTCCCGGCGTCGAAGAATACGAGGAGGGCCAATTTCTTGTTCCTCCAGCTGCCCTCCCTAGCTTTTTCCAACAAGCTCATCACCCTGCCCAGTGTCGAGATGCATGATTATCCCTTAGTAAACGTAAATCCGTGCTGGTTTACCCTAATACCCCCATTCCTACCAACTTCCTCCTCAATCCTATCCTTTATTATCCCCTCCATCAATTTATCCATACCACAGAGCAGGCTGATAGGCATGTAGTCCTCCGCCCGCTTCCCCTAACCCACAAGTTTTGCTCCCACAAAAATCACACAACGCAGCTAAAGTTTTCACTTCAATAAATCGCAATTCAAACAATGCATTGTATACACAAATTAAACGTTTCACATTTGTGTTGTATAATTTTAGTTAGGAAAGCCTCTAATTTAACTAAAGTATTCGTTCAAATAATCCTTTTTGGAGCTATTCGATTGCCCAAAGCAAGACTAGAATATTTCCCCTGTGAAAAGTATTCCCTGTTATACCATCCCATAAAGGAAAAAGAAGATCCCATTCCAACCTTACTCACTGCAGCATGACGGTGACAGTTGTGTCGGTTAAGCGGTGACAGGTGTCAGTTACGCGGAGTCGATTAAGCTCAACGCGGCTTAATAAGTTTTATACTTGAAAAAAATTAATTTTGCTTAACATGCGAAGGTCTATTTAATTGAATTTACTGTTTGGACCCCTACTTTGTGGAATCTACTCTTATAAATGAAACTAACTGTTTCTAATTAATTCCACTATTTAATGAAAAAAATTATGAAAATTCTAAGATACTTATTGATAATAATTATCAGTGGAATTAATTAGAAACAGTTAGTTTCATTTATAATAGTAGTCTGTTAAATTAATGATCTTTTTGTTAAAATAAATTTAAATTGATTAATTTAATACTTTATTCAATTTTAATATGCACGTCTATGCTAATTTTCTAATTGCTGGTAAAACTAAAAATATTATTTTTAGTTTTTTATATGTGCTTAGTTGGAATATTCGATTTTAAAAGGTTTTGCGACAAGAAACAACTCGCTTTATCAGTTAACTTGTTTTTTTGTTGGACAAAAAACGTTACAACGACTAGAATAATAAACAAAAAGCCTCGCCTGATAAGGATTTTTATTTCTAAATAGAATTTCACAATCAACGGTTGTGTATATCGGGAGTGACTTTTTCGAATTTTCTTTTATTTACTATGAACAAATTTTATCTTGTGGTTTTGGTAACTTTTGCGGTGAAAATTCACGAACAGTTTAGTGGAAATTATGGTAAACTGCTGCATCTTTCGTCGATGTTTGCTCTGTAAGTTTTAAAAATTATTTACTTTTTATTGTTATTGATATAACACAAAGGATTAACTTTTCGTTTAGCTGAAATCAGTTATGTAAGAAATAATCGTTTATTTACTATTTGGAACATTTTCCAAACAGAAAGACTAGAATTTTTTTTGCGGAAATGCGTAATTTTCATTTTTTCGACTTTAGAATAGCTGAAACCAGTTACAAGAAAATACGTTTCTGTTTTACATTTTAGACAATTTTCTAAACATAAACACGCAAAAAGCTTCTTGCGGAAATATACCATTTTCATTTATTGATAAAATATTGTAGAATTTAGAATGATTCGCACTACAGGGTGTTTCCTGAGTAAACTAAAATATTGTAGTGGGCGCTTCGACACTCCATTTTAAGACGAAAAGTTCTTATAAACATGTGTGACAAGTCTTGTCGTTAATGTGATACAGGGTGTTGAATTGTTTTATAATTTTATTAGAAGCAACAACATGTGTTAACGACAAGACTTATCACGCATGTTTATAAGAACTTTTCGGCTTAAAATGGAGTGTCGGGGAGCCCACTGCAATATTTTAGATTACTTAGGAAACACCCTGTATAATCGGCAAATGGACTCCGTAAACAGGCGTGTACAAAAACGTTTGACAAATTTTTACTTGTCGTTAAGATATGAGCTCTATTATTGTTAGTATAGGCGTAGTAAAACAGATAGTGGTTGAATTATGTCTTATTTTGTTAAAATTGAGCAAAGTCTACCTAAAACTAGGCAGGAAGCTTATAAATTTGCAAAAAATGGAGGTTTAATACCTCTACCACCTTACTGTAGGACAAAATGTAAAGGACAAATAATTTGGATATATATTTTCGCACTATTATTTTTCTGAAACGGATTCGGGAATGTATAGGTGTTCTAAACGACAACAATGCCAAACAACAATTGTCAAAAATGGTCAATAATTGTTAAAGACGGTCAATAATTGTCAAAACCAATCAAAAATCGTCAAAAATCGTCAAAAATTGTCAAAACTAATCAAAAATCGACAAAAATTGACAAAAACGGTCAAAAATTGTTAAAATTTTGAAAAATGGTCAAAAATTGTTAAAATTTTGAAAAATGGTCAAAAATTGTTAAATATTTAAGAAAATGGTCAGTGATTGTCAAAAATGGTCAATAATTGTTAAAATTTTGAAAAATGGTCAATAATTATAAAAAATGGTCAATAATTGTTGAAAATTTTCAAAATTTTTGAAAAATGGTCAAAATTTTTGTAAAATTGTCAAAAATGGTCTAATAAGAGAAAAAAGTCTTACAATATTCCGAGGGTCGCGAACCTTACCGAATCCGTCTTAGATTTTGACAATTTAAAATAATGATTGTAATCACACGCAATACACTTTCTTTCTCTCTCTCTCTCTCTCTCCCATTTCCCTCTCTCATCCATATCTCACTTATTTAATCTGTTCATTTATGCATATAACTTATACAAAACAATACAAACTCGGGACCGCCGAGTGTACCCGAGCGAGAAAGACACAGTCAGCTGCTCTTCACTGTTGTGTCGCTGTTTAGTATATTCAATTCATACCTAATAATTGTCTTTGTTAATTTAATAGTTATTATTGGTACGTAATAATTATTATTTTAACAATTATATGGTTTACATTGTGAGGTTAGTGTATGTAGTTAGCGGTTTATCGTGCTAATATGCTAATATTATATATTGAAAAAATATTATAAACATTAAGGAATTATAAAAATACAGTTATTGTTATTATAAAGAGTGATTCGATCGTATAGGTAAGTTACTTCATGTTTATATATATACATGCATACATATAAATATATGTATGTGTAATATAATTAAAAATTAACCTATCTTTTACTCTCTGTTAACTTTTATTTTCCCACACTTGAGACACAAGTTATAATATTTGTCAAAAATGGTCAAAATATGTCAAAATTTCGGAAAAATGGTTAATAATTGCCAAATCTGTTAAAATTTTTGAAAAATTGTCAAAAATTTTTAAACATGGTCAATGATTTGGAAAAATGGTCAATGATTGTCAAAAATTGTAAAAAACTTTGAAAAAATGGTTAATAATTGTCAAATATTTTCAAAAATTGTCAAAAATTTGGAAAAATGGTCAATAATTATCACAAATTGTTGAAAACTGTCAAAAATGGTCAATATTTGTAAAATTTTTGAAAAAATGGTCAATAATTGTAAAAAAATTTGAAAAATGGTGAAAATTTTTAAAAAATTGTCAAAAATAGTCAATAATTGTCGAAGATGGTCAATAATTGTCAAAACAAATCAAAAATCGTAAAATATTGTCAAAAACTGTCAAAAATGGGCAAACATTGTTAAATATTTAAGAAAATGGTCAATGATTGTCAAAATTTTTGAAAAATTGTCAAAAATGGTCAATAATTGTTAAACTTTGGAAAAATGGTCAATAATTGTTGAAAATTAATGAAAAATGTTCAACATTTTTGAAAAATTGTCGAAAATGGTTAATAATTGTTAAAATTTTGAAAAATGGTCAAAAATTGCCAACATTTTGAAAAATGGTTAAAATAATGGTTAATAATTGTTAAACACGGTCAATAATTGTCAAAACCAATCAAAAATCGCCAAAAATTGTCAAATATTTAAAAAAATGGTCAATGATTGTCAAAATTTTTGAAAAATTTTTAAAAAATGGTCAATAATTGTTAAAATTTGGAAAAATGGTCAATAATTATAAAAAATGGTCAATAATTGTTGAAAACTCTCAAAATTTGTAACTGGCTTCAGTTATTCTAAAGTCGGGAAAATGATGCATTTCCGCAGAAAATTGTTTGTGGTTTTGTGTTTGGGGAGGCATCTACTTATATACTGAAAAATTTTTGAAGTCAAAACTTCTTTAAGCGCGTTGAGAACTTTTTTTGGGTGTAGAAAAAACATGGATTTTTCGTCATCGTCAAGCTTTCTATGAGCTATAAGTATAGCTACTGTGTATATATGGTGTACTTTTTTCTGTAAAAAATTACATTTACGATGGGCTTACGATTAATTTCTTAAAAGGGATTCATTCATTGGTGTTTTCACCTCTGTCGGCAGTCCCATGACTGCACTCTACGTTTTCTTGAAACTGGTTTCAGGTAAAAAAAATTTCACCCAAAACAAAAATCAGAAACCACAAAATGACACGCCAGGTTTTCCACAAATCTAGAAAAGATAACAATATGATTAAACCAAACATCCAAAACTCACCAACACTAAACTAAATAAAAAAAAATCTAAAATCTCCCACATTTAGAACTATCTATCATATGCACCAGGACTATAAAAGTCTTACGTTTCTAGAGAAAAAAATATTCAGGTGCATAAACCACCATCTAAAAATATTTATTCTCAACATTCAAATGGCAACTATTTCGTCATTTTGGAAACTAATCAGAATATATTTTCCTTTTTCTTCAAGAAAATTTTCTCTTTTACTCTAAATATAATATTTTACAGGGTATATAATATTTTATTAATAAGCGACATCAAATAACGTTTGTAAAAAGTCAGAACGCTGTAACTATATGAGTAGAGGTGGGATTATTCAGCTCCCCAAAGAATGAAGAACTAAACTGTTCCAAAGTTAATATTATAATGAAAAAACAACGAGTTCTCTAGTTTAGATGTCGAAGAATAAAAATATATTATTCTAACGCTTTGACAAAGTTTTGAAAAATAATTTTTCCAAAAACAGTGACCGTTCAACGAAGAAGAAACAACTACTTCCCGGGCTACATGCCCCGACAGACATTGAATTACACTTCTAAGTCAAACAGGGTTGGTAAATCTACAAGATTTAAACCAACCATTCTGGTTTGCAACTAGAAGGGACAACATAACTTGTAGACCGGTTTCGGCGTATTGCGCCTCATCAGTACAAGGTATATGTTATCGTCCGAGAGTTAATCCCAGACTGAAATGTGACTATAATCAACAACGATACATATTGTCCAGTTACGGAAATATTTTGGTTGCGAAAATAGCGACATCTCACCTCTAAGTCACAAACCAAAATTCGAATGAGACAACAAACCACGTGGGCTTGAAACAAAAATGAATTATTACAGTTTCCTGTAAAATTGTCGTATTTAGTAAATCGTTTTACCAATAGATATCGAAGAATAAAATTATATTATTCCAACGCTTTGACAAAGTTTTGAAAAATAATTTTTCAAAAATGGCGCAATACGCCGAAACCGGTCTACAAGTTATGTTGTCCCTTCTAGTTGCAAACCAGAATGGTTGGTTTAAATCTTGTAGATTTACCAACCCCGTTTGACTTAGAAGTGTAATTCAATGTCTGTCGGGGCATATAGCCCGGGAAGTAGTTGTTTCTTCTTCGTTGAACGGTCACTGCTTTTGGAAAAATTATTTTTCAAAACTTTGTCAAAGCGTTAGAATAATATATTTTTATTCTTCGACATCTATTGTTAAAACGCTTTACTAAATACGACAATTTTACAGGAAACTGTAATAATTCATTTTTCTAGTTTAATTTTATACTGACTATGGCACAGAAATAAAACTATCAAGGTTTAAATTCATTAGCCTGTTTATACTGATGCTGTGCAACCCATAAATGAAGTAGTTAGTGTGTTTGTATATTGTTCTGCTGCCAAATTTCCAATACCAATGTTCTTCAAGAAGGGGAAGGGAAAATAAACATTTCATTCACCCTTCCCCTTCAAGAAAAAGATTGATGAATGAAATGGTTAACACTACTTGTAACAATAAATGTTATTAGGTATCCACATTTTTTCAAGTGAAGAAAGGGACAATCATTGCATTCACCCCCTTCGCCTTCAAAAATTGATGTGCTTTATTTGTAAGGTAGATTAGGATTTTTTTTAAAAAAAGGAAGGGAAATTATGTCCTAGTTGAAAAACTTAGTCTACGGATATATTTTAAGAATGGGAAGGGTGAATGAAAAAATTATTTTCCCTTTGTGAAAAATATCCAATAATTTATAACACACAACGGAACAAAAAATGTGCCCACCTCTAGTTTATTCTTTTCCTACTAGTTTTTGTTATTTAAATACACAAAGTTAAACTTGTAAATATGTGAGTACTTGGAAAAGTGGTACTGTTAATTATATTGTAAGTAAAATAATTGAATTTTTTATTATAATTTAAGAGAAAATATAATTTTGAATAGTTTACTATCCAGTGCGATACATTGAAATTGTTTTCTGTCTAAAATTTCGGGCCAAAAAGTGATGGTTGAAATGTTGTAAAACTTCATTTTTTTTTGGATATTCTTAATTTACCGCAAATTTTTTGACGGATAATTTTCAAAATACCGATTTCATTTTATGTATATTTTCTTTTTAATGTCGCATCAACCATGTTGATGCCCGTTGATCTGCCTTTTCATCTCCCTGGATTCCAGTGTGGAATTTGACATCTCTTTGGGATTCCTGGAGTTCACCGAGCTCTTTTTTAATTCAGATGGAAATAGGATCTTTATTATAGATACATTTTTTGGATAGATTCCAGTGAGCTTTATATTTATATCGATAATTATAGTCTTTTTTTATTATAAAATTAAAAAACATTTTTTGAAGCTTGCTTCTTATTGGACGACATAGGACTTTTGGGAAGGCTAGTGAACTCGTGAAACGTGTGATGTTACGAAAAAGCGTTCGTCACGCGATAACTCATTCAAGCGACTGTGCGCAATCTCTCTTGCCGCACTGAGCTCGCACACCTATAGGTATGAAAAATGGTCAAAAATTGTCAAAATTTGGAAAAAATGGTTAATAATTGCCAAAAATTTGGAAAAATGATCAAAAACTGTCAGAATTTTGAAAAAATGGTTAATACTTGTCAAAAACTGTCAAAAATGGTCAACAATTGTCAAAAATTTTGAAAAATGTTTAAAATTTTTGAAAAATTGTCAAAAATGGTAAATAATTGTCAAAGTCGGTCAATAATTGTTAAAACCAATCAAAATTCGTCAAAAATGGTCCAAAAGGATCAATAATTGTTAAAATTTTGAAAAATTGTCAAAATTTTGAAAAAATGGTCAATAATTGCCAAATATGTTAAAATTTTTGAAAAATGGTCAATAATTGTCAAAGACTGTCAATAATTGTCAAAATTCGTTAAAAACTGTCAATAATTGTTAAAATTTTTGAAAAATTGTCAAAATTTTCTAAATATGGTCAAAAATTGTCAAGAATTTGGAAAAATCGTCAAAAACTGTCAAAATTTTGAAAAAATGGTTAATAATTGCCAAATATTTCCAAAAATTGTCAAAAATGGTCAATAATTGTCAAGAATTGTCAAAATTTTTGAAAAATTGTCAAATTTCTCGAAAAGTTGTCAAAATTTTTGAAAAATGGTCAAATTTTTCGGAAAGTTGTCAAAATTTTGAAAAGATGGTCAATAATTATAAAAAACTGTAAAAACTGGTCAATAATTATTAAAAATTGTCAAAAATGGTCAATATTTGTCAGAACCTGACAAAAATGCTAAAAAATTGTCAATAATTATTAAAATTTGAAAAAATTGTCAAAATTTTGAAGAAATGGTCAATAATTGCCAAATATGTTGAAATTTTTGAAAAATTGTCAAAGACGGTCAATAATTGTCAAAAATTGTTAAAATTTTTGGAAAACGGTGAAAAATTCACGAAAAATGGTCATTCTATTGTGCATAAGAAGCAAGCTTTAGTCGGCGGTTCGACGACCGCTCACCTTTTTTCAAATTATTTTCTATTATACTTTAAAATGTTGAATATTTTTTTTAATTGAATCACCCAACCTAACCTAACTTAACCCACTATAAAAAGTTAATATGAAAAAATATTTACTCTAATTTTGTATGTAGAATTATTTTGTTTATTATTATTATTGTTTTATACCCACCAATTGTTATTACATCAATTTAAAATTTAAAAATGTCCAAAATATTATTAAGTTATAATTCAGAAGAATCGTAATAACTTTTTTCCGCACTTACATAATTTTAAATTTTTTCTCAATTTCAATAAATTAAAAGTTGCTTCCCTCGTTTTTTTTCCTCTCACTACAATTTAAATCTTCATACCATGAAGTTCTTTATCAATTATTTTTGTTCTACTGAAGATTTTACTTTCTAAAAATCCATATCTCATTTTTTCTGGTTCATTTTAATTTCTGGTCCACAATAATATTTTGAAAAAAAAAATAATAACCAATATTTTCAGTGAACAAAGGATAACGAGGAAGTTTGTGCATATGCATTAATTCAATCAGTGGAAATGTAAATGCAAATCTATTATCCTTTAGCCCAGAGCTGATCCCCAGTTATTTTGCTATCTGATGGATGTATGCTGTTTCAGTTTGTTTAAAAAATCTACACGGACTTGTTTTAATTCAGCAGACAATATTTAATCCGAATGTTTGATTATGTTAACATTTTTCAATTCCACCACTTAAGGGATGTTGATTTTGTCCTGTAACGTTCTCCAATATCACAAGCCTTATATCAAACAGCTGGGGCCCAATGCAGATCAGTTCAAGCGAAAATTTTTGTAAAAATATCTCGAAAAGGAAAAGACCATTTTTGTTATTTTTACTTTCAAAATTTTAGTACAAAAAAATGGTAAATTTTAAGAAGTAACGCATGAATTCAAATGGCGATAACTTTTGGATAGTGGTACATTAGGTTAGATGGACATAAAATCACATCTAGTTTGCGTTTGGCAGGAGAGTTTTGGGACATCCTGCATATTGCTTTTCTTGATTATTTATTAAATAAAATGTCATCCAGGCGCCCTCATGCAAAGAATCGGTCAGTTGCAAAAGCTGCTGTCCCAAAACTTCAGCGACAAAGATGCCAGAGAGGCCTTTTCCAAAAAGAACTGATTCTCTATAGCCTTATTACACTAAAAATCGTATCTCTAGTTTTTCCCTATTGTTACAAAATACTTACCAATTTTGAAAACTTTGCGGTGGGTTAAGTGAGAAAATTTTCTTATCAAAATTTAACAAAATAAATAGACATAAAATTCAATAAATGTAAAGTGTAATTAATAATTATTAATACAAATTACTTAAAAATACTCAAGTAGGTAATCATTTAAAAAAAAAACATGAAAATCACAAAGTAACGATCAAAAAGATGAAAAATTTAATTGGATGGATAAACAAGGTAACCTTCTACCAATCTGGCTAAATCTGGTTTAATATTGGTGAGTTGCAGCCTTAAATCTTCACGTTCGTTGATTTTCAAATGGTTTTTTTTGTCAAAATGTCGAAATGATTGAGAGATCGTCACCCTGCAGCTGCAAATCAACATTGTTAAACATACCAAATATATCAGTAAAGTAATAAACATCTGTTTTCCAGAGGTTCAGATTTTCTCTCAAATTGAGTTATTTTTCTTGTAAAAACTCCAATACAGGTTCAAAAATCTTGCTAAGCAAAAACTACTGTTTATTGATAGGAGTTGATTTTTAGACCTCCTCGACCCCTAAAATCATCAGTTTTAGTTTATCTCGACCCCAGGGTGTCCCACAATATTACTATTTAAAACGAGTCAGATCATTACGATTAAAGAATTTGGAAACATTACTAGAAATACTTGCATTCTCTAATGCTGCCATCTGAATGTGAATTCCACAATAGTAAAACTCTTCTTCTATTTTTTGTATTATAGAGTCATTCCCAAAATGAATCGATCATTCACGAGTAACTAGAAAACATTGTTGTCTGCCACATCATTAATATCTATTATTGTTATAACAAATTTCAATTTTATTTCCCGTAAAAACAACAAATTGACATGCTATTTATTGAAACAACAATAAAATACAATTCGTAACTATTTCTGATACAATTCGATACAATTTAATTCTAATGGATTAAAATTAATTCATGTCGATTTTCAAAATAAACTGATTTAAAAGTATTTTCCTTCTATTTGATATTCCAGTGTATTTTCCGTTTAAAGGAAAAAGAAATCATTTCTATCTATATTTCGACCATATTCCGCTGATTTTTATTCACGGCACATTTTAAATTTGAATAACATCAGCCAATCCCTGGTGTATTTATAAAACGTGAATTCGCTATATCGATATTATTCTCTAATAAGATAATCAAATTACCTAACCAAAGGCGATGTCAAATCTCAATAAAACCTTTTTAGTCAACAGTAAAAACACAAGAGCTTCTTTTATCGGATAAATTTGTTTTTGTAACAAAATAATTTTGCGAACCAGTAATTTTACAAGAAAATTTGAGACCAAAGGTTAAAAGGAATTTTATCCTTAAAAGAAAAGCTCGAGTGTTTTTTGGCAATTTAAATTAAGAAACGAATATATGAATGAACAACAACAATAAGTAACTTTATCGATTCAATTGAATTATTTGAATGAACAGTTATTAAATACACAATGAGGTGTTAAATTTAACAAAAATATGATGTTTTCTCAATTTTTGAAACTCCATTTACTGATAATCAAAAATTGAGATCTGCTAATCCTGCAAATGAATCATTTAATTTAATTTTCATTAAGCATATTATAACATGTTTTTTAATTATATTAGTTTTACAAAGTAAGCTTATTAGAATATCATACCACACTTTATAAATACCAATATATCTCTTCGGATATTTCTCAACGAATATGCCACAAGACAAGATCTATATGGTATGGTATATTATTTTAACTTAAAAAATTGTGGAGTGTAACTAAAAATATTACCAGTGAATATTAAAATTACCGGTTTCACAACGTAAGCGTTATAAATTTCAATTTAACTAAAAAAATATTAACACAATGCTTTTATTTTATTGTAATACCGGGTGTCCCAGAAGTTTCTGATCCATTTTAATTGAAAAAATCTCGGCACTCAGAATCGATAGGGAGGTGCGGTTTTCGATGAACAATTTCTATTTATGTAAAGTTTTTTCAGTATAAATGTTTAATTAGTGAAATCTTATATAGGCTGTTTGAAAAAAAAATGGTATTTTTTAAATGCAAATATCGTCTATTTTTTGAATGAAACATCCTATATATTTTTATTGTTTCTGAAAGCTGAACTCTTTCCCTTTTCGAAAATGTATAATTTGTTAAAGTTTAGATGAAAAATGAGTAAGTTATTTGTTTTTTAATGATGATTGTTTATTAGATAAAGATGTCGAACACATACGTTTTGAATAAAAAACAATTACAAAATTTGGCTGCTAACTAATACCTACGTTTAAAAAAAATGATACCGAATGTTTTTGAAAGAAGCACGTCTAACTAAAACAACTAAACAAACTTGAAAGGTGAATCAAATTTTAATAAAAATTAACATTATAAATTATCTAATTTAATAAAAATCTTTAAGTGTTGTCCATTTTGATATATACATTTTTGCAACCTGAACAAAAAGTGATCAAAAGAATTGCTAACATTTCGGAGGTAATTTCTTGAAATGTTCGGACAATGTTGCCTTCAAATTCAAATGGCCTTTTTGTAACTGGCTATTAGCTAATAAATCTTCTTATCAGAAAGCTGCCTTCAAGTATTTGTAGTGAAAGTTGCAAACATTTAGGATTTCTTAATTCCTAGTTTTCTCCTAAAATATTCGGTTTAAAACTTTTTTAAATTAATTTTTGCAAAGTAGTACAAAATATATTGTATTTTAATAAAATACCAAAAGCCGGATATCGGTTATAAAAACTGTTTGGTTTGGTGTACTGATTTCAAAATTTTTCCTCTCTGGTAGGTATTCACACATGTGGAATATTATTTTCCAAAAATTAAAAAAATACAAATAAAAATAATTATATATAACGGGCGAAGTTTATTCTCGTTGTGTACTGGACCCAACAAAAATATTCTTCCACTTAACCCGAGTAGAAACATGTACCTAATTATATACAACTATTTCATAAAAAAAAAAGATAATTAACATTTTGTCGAATAAGTATTAATTAAAATGCCCTTTGTATTAAAGGGGTCGTGTCAAATGCCAGATATAAATTAGTTTTATGCCTTATTCTTAGAATCCAATTTCAACATTTTAATCATTAAATTTACTTGCAAAAAGTAATGTATTTATGTAAGGAGAATGTAAATATTTAGGGAAATAAACAATACCCATAACAAAAATCCGAAAACTGTTTAGTTAGTTTTGACTGTCCAAACTGTGTCTTTTAAGAACTGATTTAAATTTTGAAATATTCAATTTTTCAAACTGATGAACAACTGAAGGAACGCCTGAATAGTTCAGTTTTGAAATAGGGTATAGTCAATAATCCCCTATTTCTTATATTTACATTATGAACATCTGAACGGTACGTAATTTTGCGATGGAGGTAAGAGGGCTTTTATTCACAATTAACGTATGACATAAAGCAAGAAAGTGATGTTTTCTTCTGTTCTCCATATTTAACCAACGGATCACTTTTAATTTATGCGAGATCTTTTTCCGTCTTCGTATACCATAAATCATACGCAGACAAGAATGTTGAACCTTTTGAATCTTCTTTTTGTACGCATAACTAAATAAACACAGAACCAAGGTATCACAAAGCTGTTTTTTTATGTGAATAGGAAAGAAATGTCTATTTCCATAAATAATTTTAATATTACCTACAATAAGCACGTTGTAATAACTTATTTATATGTCTCTCAAATCTTAGTTCAGAATCGAAAATTACCCCTAAGTTTTTTGCTTCATTTACTATCTCTAATTCTTCATTATTGATAGAAATATTTATGGAGTTTAACAAATGTTGTCTTTGATCTTTTTCCCAAATATCATAACTTTAGATTTTGTTGGATTAATAAATAAACAATGTTGAGTTGCACAATCGATAAACTTTTTTAATAACTACACAAGCAGTGTCCACTTCATGAGGTCTAAAACTATAATATAACTGAGTATCATCAGCATACAAGTGAATATTACAGTTTAAGATTTGGTTCAATAACTGAGAAGTATACATACTAAATAATAGTGGTCCGAGTATTGAACCTTGTGGAACACCTGCCCAGAGTGAAAAAAAATTTGAATAAACTCCGTCTAATCTAGAGTTGCACAAGTTTGACTTGAATGTTTGAGATTGACTTGAGTTTGACTTGAAATTAAGTCAAACTCAAGTCAATCTCTCTGACAAATAATTCAAGTCAAATCAAACTGGGCAATGGTTACAGGTTTGAAAATTCAAACTGTTTGTCAAACTAGTTTGAAAGAGTTTGAAACATAATTTATTTAGTAGATATACCTTAAGTGGGTGAAATATTTATGTTAAATATAGAAAGTAGGTACAACAAATACATTTATTTGAAACAAAAAGAAAATACATTATTTTAAACATTCTTTTTAATGAACTCCAACTTGTCACCTCAAAATTCTTCGTGAAAAGTGAAGTTCTCACAAATTAATTGAAAGCAACAATAAATATATATAGATATATATAGATAGTGACCTATTCCTGCGATCCTTGTGTGATATTTGTTATGGATTCTTGTTGAAGCCACGAATTTAAACACATTAATTAATGTTCTAATAGACTGGTCATTTAATCGGTTTCGTTTTTTTGTTACTGCCAAAGAAGCTCTCGAAAAATAGCGTTCTATGCAGGCTGATGTTGCTGGGGTGGCAAGAAAGTTTCTCGTCATTTTTGATAAAGTTGGAAATACAGTTTCGTGACGTTTCCACCACTTTATTATGTCATCGGTACTGTCAGCTCGTGATTCAGCTGCGAATTTGTCGATTTCGAATCTCCATGAATTTTCGTCTACATATATTTATTTTTGGAGATGATTGGAAAAGTCCAAACAAGTCTAAATCAAAATCGGTAACTTCATCAGACTTTTTTTCGAATACACTTACTGTACATTCAGTTTGGGTTTGGGGTGACTCTTTGATAGTGTAAGGTGAATAATAATTTACTTTATAAATTTCTCCAAATTTCTTGATGGCTTCATCTTTTAAAGATTGTCCCCATGTCGTTAAAGAAAACGTTTCAATTTTATGACGAGGCTCCAAAATCAAAACGATACAATACATCCAGTTAGTCCTTCTGTAATGCTTAAAAATTTTATCGCGAGCTGCCTGAAGGGCAAGAATTATTTGTGCATCAAGTTCGTCTATATTTTCTTTATTATCTAGTTCATGCTCATCGAGTATCATATTGATCCCAATAACCACCACATGAAGGGTAGAATATTTCTCTCCTTCTCCTTGAAACTTTGAAAATACTCACATGTTCTTTCAATAACATCCCATTCTGTAGCATGTATTCGAAAATTTAAGAGTATCGGTATTGTCACAAAGAATATTAATCGAACGTTTGAATTGTAATGCCCAGGACAGCATTTCCAATGTAGAGTTCCATCTAGTTTTTACCTCCAGTTTGGGAATGGTCATGTGTAAATGTAATGAGTCGCAAAATTTTGCGAAGTTTAATCTTAACATTTCGGAGTTTTTAATTTTTTTACAAATTATCTTAACCTTTGCAATTGTTGCAGTATTTTCAGATATTGTACTTTCGTTATCACTAGTATCAGAGTCACGTTGCGCAACATGATATTCAAACTTCAAACTGTTTGAAGAAGTTTGATTTCAAGTCAAACCTAAAGATACAGAAATCAAGTCAAGTCAAACTTTCTTGCCTAAAAAGTTTGATTTTCAAGTCAAGTCAAGTTTGTTGAGTAAAATCAAACTAGTTTGACTTGATCCATCTCTAGTCTAATCAAACTTGCTGTTATCTAAATTTAGGATAGTTTTCTAATAAAAAGCAAGCGTACTTAGAAAATCCCATATATTTTAACATATTACGGCATTAAATCATAATTTATGGTATCGAATTGCTCGACTGAAATCTAGCATTACCAGAACTGTGCTTTGACCTCGATCTAGAGCTTTTGAAAGATCATGTGTAATGTGAAGCAAAGCAATAGTACAACTGACGCCTTGACGGAAGCCCGATTGAACTGATGGAAATAGTGAGTGTTCTTGCAAATAGTTTCATATTTGGGTTTCTATAGCTCTTTCTAAAATTTTCGATAAACTATCGGGCGTAAATCCTTGAGTTCAGTTGGGTCAGACTTTTTCGGTAAAATCTTCACTACTGCTTTCTTCCACATATCCGGAATGACACATTCAGTGAGGCAAAAATTTGTTATATCTGTAATATAAGGGACTATATGTGGAAAGGACAATTTAATTAAATTAATGTTTAGACCGTCACATCCTACAGCATTAGTTTTGATGTCACAAATTGTTTTATAAACAAATAAGCCATTAACTTCATAAAAATCAAAATTAGAATCAATAAGTTTATTTAATTTATAGAAATTTTCAATATCTTCAGAGGGTTTTGTTTGTGGAACAGATTCAATAAGAAAGTTATTTATTTCAGTAAGATTGCGTAAATTATCTGGTATGTCGAATTTTGTATTACATCTTAGAATTCACCACATTTTCCTTGGGGTATTAACTATTATTAAATTGATGTATAATTTCTCTTTTAAAAGATTGAAATGTAAAATTGCGTAGATTTTTATATGTTTGGAAATCAGCCTGAGATTTTGTTCACCTGTACTTACTTAGGGCTTTGTCTCTTTCAGCCATCATCATTTTTATAGGAAACGTTAGCTAGGGCGCTTTCGGCTTTGTAACCCTTGAAGTGACAATAGACACGTGCCTATCAAACAAATTATTTATGCAATTAACTAAATACGAAGTTTTGGCATCTATTGTTTCCTGATCAAAGATTCTAAAAAATGAAGTGATGAAGAGATCGCGTTGGAAATTTGTCTCATCAAAATATTATAGGTAATAAATTTTGGATTCACTTTCTCATTTATTTTTAAATTACAAAATACCATAGAGTGGTCTGATATTATTTTTTCCATAACACCCTTATTTCAGTCAGTACCTTCGGGAACTATCACATAATCCAAAAGAGTTGCCGTTGTTGTGGTAATTCTAGTAGGTTCATCAATTATTTGTTGCAAAGCAAGTGATTCCAAAATTGAATTAAATTTTTTTACATTTATATTGTCGTAGTCCAATAGATCCAAATTAAAATCCCCCATACAGTTAATATCAGTATCGGTGGAACAGAAAGAAACAAGACAATCTTCAAATTCATCTAAAAAAGTATGCATTCTGTTCATGGGGTTTATAAATAACACCTAACGCAAAAGATATTTTTATGAAAAATGACTTTAATCCACAGTTGTTCCCAAGTGTAATCCTGCCTTGTGATAATTATCTCGCTTCCTATTTTACTTTTAACATAAATACACAACCCCTTACCATTGCAATTTCTGTCAGCTCTAAAGAGGCGATAGTTGGTAATATTTAAAACAGAGCCATTAATAGATTTTTTCAACCAGGATTCGCATACTAAAAATATGTTAAATTCATTTCGTAGTATAATTAGTTTCAAATCTCGCATAGAAGGTTCTAAAGATCTAGCGTTAGCAAAACCAACCTTCAAAAAAGGCATTGCTTTCCTTCTAGTTTCTTCCCTATTTTAAATGACGACTCAATTGAATTTTCATCGATTTTAAAATTGATTTTCCCAGCAAACAAATTGATCATTGATTCCATGCAATTTTCTCCTCCAACCTCCTTCAACCCATAAAATCGAATATTGCGACTTCTATTGACTTCCTCATGTTGTTCTTGTTTCTTAACTAGACTTGGTCTTATTCTTCCAGTTTTTTATGAATCCGTACATTCTCTTCCTTTAACTTGTGAATATAATCTTTTAGATTTTTACTTATTTTATCTGTTATAGTTTTGGCAAATTTTTCAATAAAATCATCTACGCAGTAGTCTTTCGAGTTCTAACGTTTTCCATTATTAAAAACAATTTGCAGTTTATACAAAGTTATAGTGTACTTACAAAAATATTTTTATTCCAGTCGGTATCTCCACAGTAACCCTTTTCACTCTCAAAAGGTAGTATTTTATTTTCGCACGTTTTCCCAAAAATTTATGAATTTAAAGCTCAGCACCTAAACAATACGTCTACTCACTTACTACTTTCATAGCAAGTATTTCTTGTTATCCATTTGCTGTCTGCCAATTTTTTCGACCCACCTTGTACCGTCTTTGAAAATATTGAATTGCATTCAAATCTCCCTGCTGGAGTTCCATCTTGATTTTATCTTCTTTAAATTGGAAATTACAGTTTACAGCTTCTCTTCCCCTCCAATCTAATTTATAAAAAGCTATAATGAAAAAAACTTTTTTGTAATCCCCCTGGTTCGTCCTATATTTCACAATTTTGCTATTTTTAGTATATCTTTCTTGTTCAATGCTACAGAATATACATTCCTTTTCTCTGGAATAGCTTGTAATTCTTGCTTTTTACTATTTCTTGCATCATAAGCTTTTCAAAAAGTTGTGTCGGCAGAATCGTTAAATTTAATATTGTGCTCACTGAAATATTTTTCTTGAATCATCTTCGCAGTTGAATTCAAAATTGATTTAACTGAATTTTCTTTTTAATCTTCTCCATTCCTCTATTTTTTATTACATGCCCAATTCTTTAATATAACTGATACTTCTTGTAAAGGAGTTAATTCCGACAGTTTTTAATTTCGGACTTGACAGAACTCCATGAATTGACGCTTTAGTGATTTTTGTGGATTGCGGAATCGATTTTTCTATATTTTTTGTTATCTGTTGAGTCGAAACTTCACCAAAACGACTCATGTTGTATGTTTCAGTACCCATTATCAACAATATTTAATAATTGTAACAGGACAAACATTAACATTTTGTCTTGATTTTTCAAATGCCTGAAATTCCTGTCATAAAATCATTTATGATGGATATAAAAAAATGGTTACGAACCGTTATCAATTCAAATTTTAAGTAATGCTCCATCCAAATAACTGGTCAGTTTAAATGGAAATTGTGATTATATATTTTTTCACAGCCACAAAACATTTTATATTTTTTCCAGATATAAATCCCTATTTATTTGAAATGTGTGTTTCTTTTTTTATTGTTCCGTTTTCAACGGCTATAAAGAAATATTTCAAGCGGTTACAACAATATTAAATGGTGTATAGTCGGGTTTCTGCTAACCTCTTACACTCTAAAAATATCGCCTATAAATTTTATGTTTTAAAGGCTTTGTAGAATATCAAAATCATAGAGAAGATAGATAGAGTTTTTGTAATGTTGATAGTTATTCAACCAATATGTGTATTGTGTATTCATGAGTGCTTTTAACTATCGAGCAAACCAATAAATTGTTTTTATTTCTTTCAATGAAACGGAAACGGCAATTGTTAAATAAAATTCAATTTAAAAAATCATTATTAAATCCATTGTCCCAACGATTGATAAAAATAAATGATCGCAGCCCATTGTACGAGAGTTGTCTTCTATATTTTGCATATTAGTGCTAGAAAAAAACAGTAAATAACTTTTAAACACTATTATGTTTCAAAGAATATTCCACTAAGAGAATTTCCATTTTGCAACCTTTGGATCCAATTCTGGAAGCAGTTATTCCACTCGCTTGTTGGTACATTCAAAATAGAGTTGACTGTTTATTCTGTCGCCACCACCTTTTTGAAAACACTTCGAGAACGGATAACTTTCGTCGGTTTTGGTTCATCTTGGAACACCCTCTTACGTTTATTTTCGGGTCTTTCGTCAACAGATGCAGAATCCAACGGGAAACTAATTTTTTACAGATCATTCTTCATGTAAAATTTTTAGAATTGTGGTGTTTGAAATGCCCAGTGATGCTCCAATTTCACGATATGTGACATGTTGGATCAGCTTTTTTGGGTGGCAGGGCTGCCAACTCGGGCGATTTATCGCAAAATGGACGATTTCAAAAGTCAACTTGCGAGTAAAATTTCATTTTTGCGATTTGCGATTATTTGGGCGATATAATATATTCCGGTTGCTCATATGTGCAATTTTTCAATAGATTTCCTATGGAAACAGAAACATACCGAAATATGAACCACCTTTAGCTACTTCTTCTTTCAGTTGGTATTTTTACGCTTATCGTAATCCCACCTTTAGCTTGAAACACAAATCACAGAACTAGCTGGTTTTGACATTTGACATGACATTCAGACAATTTTGTTCCGACATTTTTGATGGCTGTTCAGGTTGTTGAATGTTAAGTGCTTTATAAATGAAAAAAATTTTGCTCTAACTGCATTAAGTTTACAAATAAGTGATGTGTTTGTGGATAGAATATTCTCATTTATGAATATTTTAAAAACCAAATTAAGGAACAAGATGCATGTTCAACTTTTAGATAGTTTTTTGAGAATTAAGACTGAATTTGTGGTTAATAAGACATGCTTTGACACTTTTGAACCCAATATTCAATTTTAATCTTGAATAGTGAATTATTTAAGATTTTTTATGAAATATTTATCTCAGTGAATCCCCGGTGCCCGCCAATAACGATAGAAAGTGTCTTTTTAGGGTTAACTTTTGATATATTATTTAACATTGTAATGTTGCTTATAGTTACCGAGGAGTTATTGAGAGATGAATATTTTAGGCTTTAGGCCTTAGAGATTTAGATGTTTCTGTTTTTTGTTATGTATTTCCTTAGTATAAAAGGTACAATTTTTTTAAATTTTTTAAACATTGATGTTTAATTTTGAAGTTACAATAAATTTAGAGTTTCGGATGTGTTTCGTTTTTGTTGCGTAGGCACTCATTAAAAAAAAGGTGAGCGGTCGTCGGACCGCCGACAGAAGCTTGCTTCGTATGCACAATAGAATGACCATTTTTCGTGAATTTTGACCATTTTTCAAAAATTTTGACAATTATTAACCATTTTTTTTTCCAAATTTTTGACAATTATTGACCAATTTTGACAATTATTGACCAATTTTGACAATTTTGACAATTATTGATCATTTTTGACAATTTTTCAAAAATGTTTGACAATTATTGACCAATTTTGACAGTTTTGACAATTATTTATCATTATTGACAATTTTTCAAAAATTTTGACCATTTTTCCAAATTTTAACAATTATTGACAATTTTTTACAATTAATGACCATTATTGACAATTTTTCAAAAATTTTGACAATTTTTAATAATTATTGACCATTTTTGACAGTTTTTTATAATTATTGACTATTTTCGAAAAATTTGACTTTTTCAAAAATTTTGACAATTTTTGACTATTTTTCCAAATTCTCGACAATTTTTGACCGCTGACTATTTTTTCAAAATTTTGACAATTTTTTACCATTTTTGACAATTTTCGAAAAATTTGACTTTTTCAAAAATTTTGACAATTTTTGACTATTTTTCCAAATTCTCGACAATTTTTGACCGCTATAAAAATTTTTTGACAATTTTTCAAAAAATTTAACATAATTAGCAATTATTGACAATTTTTGACCATTTTTCAAAATTTTGACAATTATTGACCATTTTTCAAAATTTTAACAATTATTGATGATTTCTGACTATTTTTGACAATTTTTGACGAATTTTGATTGGTTTTGACAATTATTGACCGTCTTTGACAATTATTGACCATTTTTGACAATTTTTCAAATTTTTTTACAATTATTGACCATTTTTGAAAGTTTTTGGCAATTTTTGACAATATTTGAAAATATTTGGGAATTATTAACCATTTTTTCAAAATTTTGACAGTTTTTGACAATTTTTGATCATTTTTCCAAATTTTTGACCATATTTAAAAATTTTTGACAATTTTTCAAAAATTTTAACATATTTGGCAATTATCAAACATTTTTTCAAAATTTTGACAATTTTTCACACTTATAGGTGTGCGAGCTCAGTGCGGCAAGAGAGATTGCGCACAGTCGCTTGAATGAGTTATCGCGTGACGTACGCTTTTTCGTAACATCACACGTTTCACGAGTTCACTAGCCTTCCCAAAAGTCCTATGTCGTGCAATAAGAAGCAAAGTATCTTCGATTTTCCATTATTTTTGCTTATTTTTAATACCAACCTGTCAATTTCAAAATATTAGGATAGTGGTAACATTTAGGGTCCCTACATAATTTAAGTTGGTTTTTTCTGAATATATTTAGATTGGTAGCAATTACAAGCATTGCCAACATAAAAGTTGATTAGCTGCAACTACAAAATTTTAAAACTTTATTCGTGCCATCTGGGCAACAACAAAATATCAACATTTTAATGATAACATGGTGAAACAACTTATTTCGGAAGAGAAAACATTTTGAGCGGTTTGGTAGATTTTTTGTTTAGAAATTGGCGTATTTTATTTTCATATAGTTGGCAACCCTGCTGGGTGGCTCCCGTTGTTGGTGGACCTGTTTATGGCTCGTCGCTAACATTAATCCGTCCACGTTTTAATTCTTCATACCAACGAAAAATCTTCGACTGATTTGGTGTTTCATTGCCGAAAACAGAAACCAACTCGGTAAGGCATTCTTGTTGAGACAACTGTCTTCGAAAATTGTAAAAAATCAATGCGCGAAAATTTTCTCGGCTTAATTCGATTTTCAACTTTTAAAATTTAACTCTGGCGTCAAGTTAACCAAACATGACAGTTAATTTTGACATTTGATATTATATATAGATAATATTTTTATATCTATAAACCATATAAAAGTTCCAATTATGTTTTTTTGTTTATTTTGCTAGAATCTAGTCTCAGATTAATAAGTACCTTTTTCTCATTCTCAAAATGCAAAACAATTTGTAAATAAAATAAGTGTCAAAATTATAACATCGCCATCAAACTACAAAATAATAACAACAAATAAATAAAAAGAGGAGTATCAGGAATATTCCTTTCGCGCTAAGGTGCCTGTCATAGCGACTTATCTAAACACAAACAGGACAGGCAACGGATAGGTGGAATCATAATAACAAAGGAAGCGACAAACAAAAATTGATATTTGTTTGTATTATCTCAATTCCCATTTCCGATGAACAAACATCATAACTAGCTACCAACTTTATGCTACTCACTAATGTCAGTGACTCAATATAGGAATTTGTATTTTAATAATAATAATTATAACGACCTACTTCAATCCTTACATAGACGGACGGACAACAAAAGAAATATCGGTAGAAAGCGAAGCCAGATTGGAACGTATCTCGTCTGCTCTTTCGCTTAACCTGGACTCAATTAAGTCTTCACAGAAGCTCTAGAAAGAAAACGCAAAATTGAGGTTAAATTTACAATCGTGTTCAGGTTAGAAAGTGATTTTTTTTTCTAATTGTTAATTTTATATTGAAGTATTGCTTTTTAATTGTCAATTCTATATAAAATCGCGAAAATCTCAGTGGTTATTTTTTAATCAATAATTTGATTCTATAAAATACTATCTGCTTGTGTTTTTTAAAGTATCCTCGAAGAAAAATATGCATTTTTGCATCCTTTGGAACCAAAACTGGAAGCAGTTATTCCCCTGGCTTGTTGGTACTTTTAAATTAGAGTTTTTAAAGACGTTAACTGCATCTTCTAGGGACTGGAACCTCTTACCAAGCAATTCATTCTTAATTTTGGGAAAGTAAAAAATTCGTTAGGACTTAGGTCAGGACTGTATGGAGGATGGTCCAACAATTCGATGTTTTCTTGCTTTAAAAACTCAATTGTTTTTCGAACTATGAGTGGGAACTTGCATTCTCTTGGTGTAGGTTGGTTTTTCGAGACTCACCAATTACTTCCGGCAAACTTATCGATATGTACCAAACAGCAGTAGGTAACAGTTCTTTGATCTTGCAGAGGAATTGTTGCTACATGACTCGCTTTTAAGACAAATGTCACCACCGTCTTTTTGGAAACACTTTTCGAAGAACGCATAACTTTCATCGGTACTGGTTCATCCTGGAACACCGACTGACGTTTATTTTTTGGTTCAAAGGATTTATCACCACTGATAATACTGTATATATATATATTTGTTGAGTTTCCTGCGTTAAACCGGTTTAGAGTTTTTTGATAACAATTGACTGTAATTGCTTTCTGTTCTTCCGTCAACAGATGCGGATTTCAACGCAACGAGAAACTAATTTTTATACAGATAATTCTTAATGTAAAATTTATTGAATTGTGGTTTTTTGAACACCCAATGATGTTCCAATTTCACGATATGTGACTTGCCATCTCTTGGATCAGCTTACGTACAACATAGCGTTTTCCTAGGCGACTACCGTTGTTGGTGGACCTGTTCTAGGATCGTTGCAAAGATTAATCCGTCCACGTTTAAATTCTCCATACCAACAAGAAATTGTTGACTGATGTGGTGCTTCATTGCCGAAAACAAAAACCCACTCAGCAAGGCATTCTTGTTGAGACAACTGTCTTTAAAAAAAATTTTTCACCGCTTAATCCCATTTTTCGACTGACTCATCAACTTTAAAAATTCAGTTTAGGTACAGCTTTGAACGAAGCGGTTTTAAACTTTGGCGTTGGGTTAACTAAACATTACAGTTAATTTTGACATTTGATATTTGTTGACAGGCGCCGACTATGTTGTTACATGCATCACTTAAAAGACAACCCTTGTACTATCCAAAAAGCAGGTCAGATATTATTTATTTTTCTCATAATTCGGGAGATTTTATGATTCACTAACCGTGGAACATACAAAAAAATTAATTCACGAAATAATGGGCAAAATTATTTGTTGATTGAAGATAGGCACTCGGTGCAAAGATGTGACGTCAGCTGCCCGCTATTGTGGCTGAGTTACGTTATCCACGCTAGTGTTTTAGTATTTGGTTTGTTACTTCAAATCAAACATACCAACTCACAACTGGTGTTCCGAATCTTATTGTAAAGATACGTCTTTTTGGAACACCTGATAAAATAATCTTTGTTCTAAGAAGCGACAATGTATCGAAAAAGTATACTGTGTATTGTTGCAAAGATCATTTTGACAATAGTAGTTTGTGCAACTAGTGTGGATATGATGGCCATATCGCACGAGGACGAAGTTTGAGCACGACGACGTAGGCGGAGTGCTCAATCGTCCGAGAGCGATATGGACAATCCACTCGAGTCGAACAGTATATTTTTTCTACGACCCACTTAAGAAAATATCTAGAAAATAAACATTTTATTAAACTATAATATAACTTCAAATTAAAATTTTTAATAATTTTACTATTATTATTATTTAGAAATAAATTTAAATTTTAAAAAAATATCCCAACGGGGAATCGAACTCTGATCTACCGCGTGAGAGCCTGGGATACTTACCACTGGACTACCGATGAATATACTATTCATCTATCTATAACGTCAAATGTATTACGTAAAAACTGACGTTTGTCAGGAGTACCCTTAAATATTCAATTTATTCTGTTTCTATACGTTATACGTCTCCTTTGCGGCAAAGCGAATATCTGGTGGAAAATTATTTTTTCTACACCCACATGTATATTATCTATTTTCTGCACAATTTACAGAATGTAAATGTAGGCCATTCCGGTTAACTGAACGGATATGATTTCATATACATCCTAGAACGTATATGAAATCCACCAATCAGCATTTGCGTTAAGTACCCGCCAACTAATGTTTTTTCAATTTCATAGAAACGTCAAAATAACTTGTCAAAATATTTCTATAGTTTTTAAGAAAAATATTAGTATAAATGAGTGATTCCAGTGATGAATCAATAAATAATTTTCCACCAGATATTCGCTTAGCCGCAAAGGAGACGTATAACGTATAGAAACAGAATAAATTGAATATTTAAGGGTACTCCTCACAAACGTCAGTTTTTATGTAATACATTTGACGTTATAGATAGATGATTAGTATATTCATCGGTAGTCCAGTGGTAAGTATCCCAGCCTCTCACGCGGTAGATCAGAGTTCGATTCCGAATTTTTTTTAAATTTTAATTTTATTTCTAAATAATAATAAAATAATAATAATAGTAAAATTATTAAAAATTTTTAATTTGAAGTTATATTATAGGTTAATAAAATGTTTATTTTCTAGATTTTTTCTTAAGTGGGTCGTAGAAAAAATATACTGTTCGACTCGTGTGGATTGTCCATATCGCTCTCGGACGATTGAGCACTCCGCCTACGGCGTCGTGCTCAAACTTCGTCCTCGTGCGATATGGCCATCATATCCACACTAGTTGCACCAACTACTATTTTTTCTAATATTTTTCTTAAAAACTATAGAAATATTTTGACAAGTTATTTTGACGTTTCTATGAAATTGAAAAAAGATTAGTTGGCGGGTACTAAACGCAAATGCTGATTGGTGGATTTCATATACGTTCTAGGATGTATATGAAATCATATCCGTTCAGTTAACCGGAATGGCCTACATTTACATTCTGTAAATTGTGCAGAAAATGGATAATATTCATGTGGGTGTAGAAAAAAGCTTTTATTTCATTGTATTTAATGTTGATTGAAGATATATGGAAAAATTTTAAGTTGAAGGAGGACATGGAAAATTATATATAGTAGAAATTGAGAAAACTAAATGTATATGTTATAATTCTTCAAGCAGGCTGACTTTTGACGACTATTGGTGAACCACTTCTAAATCCATATCAGTTCGCTGTTAGTTTATTGACAGAACAAACATCTGGACCAAATACTGGGTATACTTCATAAAACAGGCATACACTAAAGGACTTGAGAGCGGGTGTGGACACTGCAGTTCTGGACTTTGTCCACTGCATGCGCATACCGTAGAGTGAGAACGCATTTGGAACGAAAAGGATAACCTTCTTTGCTCGGTCTATCCTTGTTTACAGTCGGAGGCACAAATATTAGGAAGTAACTTTAACTTATGTCAAAGAGGTTCAGTAGTTATTTATTATAACTATAGAACATAGATTATAATCAAAAAGTCATTGTCATTTTAAACTGAAGTAACTTCAACATTAGGGTTGCGCGATATACTAGAAAGTATCGATACGGATCGGAACGTAAAGTATCGACACAGTAGAATATCGGGTATTAATTTATCGATACTGGAAGTATCGATACGTTAACGATCCGAGATTTTGCTAATTTTGACGTTTTTTCGGTAAAAAACACCTTTTTGGGGGGGTGGAAAAAGACATTATTGCGATTTCCGGCTAAAGTTGAGATCCTAGAATAAAAAGTTGATTATAAAAGTTGTAGATCTTGAGAAAATCTACAACTTTTTCATTAGTGACTTTTTCACACTACCTCAAAATTAGCTCGAAAAACGCAAAAAACCGCACATTTTTCGTTTTTTATTTTTAGTTTCGTTAAAAAAAGCAAGACATCATTTCACAACGTGATTAAAAAATCACGATATCGCTCATTACTATAGATAACGCCACTTGCCGCTACCACTAAAAATCCCGTATCGCAAGGTATCGATACACTACAAATTTATCGATACTTGGAATGCATTGAAAAGCATAGTATCTATACAAAATATCGAGTATCGGTAATAAAAGTATCGATACACTGGAATATCGGATAGTATCGCGCATCCCTATTCAACATTGCAATATCTTTCAATTGTACCTGCATTTTCCAATAAATTACAATTAAATAGTGTACAGAACAACCATCTAACTGAAATATCAAATTTCTTCTTTCTGCTTGTAGCAGTTCATCAATCACTGCTGATAACTCGCCTTCCAGGAATTCCTTGAAGTTATTGGCATTCATGTTACCCTCAAAAAAGAATGGACCTATTATCCTGTCTTTTAAAATTCCGCACCAAACATTCACCTTTTCAGAATATTGGCTTTTGCAATTTATTACCCAGTTAGGATTTTCAGATGCCCAATATCTTGCATTTTGTGATGAAACTACGCCATTGGTGGTAAACGTGGCTTCATCACTAAAATAACACTGGCTAAGAATTTTCTTGAATTAAGATACTCACCTTGAGCCCACAAACAATATTCCATGCGTTTTTCTGTATCATCTGCCCTTAAAGTGTGGAGAAATTTCGGTTTAAATGGTCGTATTGAATTTCTCTTTAAACATCGCCGAATGTTTTCTCTAGGCAAGGCTGAATCTAAACTAGATACTCTTAAGCTAATATTGATTGTTGGCAAAGTAGCCTGCCTAATATACTTTTGTCTTTTTTGGCAAAGAAAAATTAACAGAGGGCCTTGAAAATAGAAATTAAGCTATGAAAATTTGTACCAAAATACTGTTTTTGATACTGAATCTAACAAAAGAAATTAAATCAAAATCGGTTGAAAAATGCGGATTTTACAGGGGTGCTTCCAAACAAAATGGGTCACACTGTATATTTCTCAAAGTTGAAACTTGTTTTTCGGTTATATAAAAATTTGTAATGTTTCGTCTAAGACGTCCTATATCGAAATCGTCCAAATTAGTTATTGCAGCACTTGTTTTTATCTTTTTGTTGGAGTTACAAATCATGCACATTCACGGCGACCGGCGAGTTGCATCCCAAAAAGTAAAATTTTACCTGAACGAAAAAAGGTGACCGTCGAATAGCATCCGTGATCCAAAAAGGTCTGTTCATTAATAATCGCCTATCATGGTCAAAGGCAGGTCAAATTTTACAGCAATGTTGCCGATATATTATTTGAATCGTAAATATTTTTATAAAAATTGGTACATATCTGTATGAGATTTGAAAAACGTCATCATATTTTCTTAGTGTAAATCTATTAAGCTTTTGATTATGGCTAATGTAATTTCAACGATAGTAGAAATTATGACGTGTTGAGACCTAACCTAACCTACATAATTGAATAATGTTTAAATTAAATTAATATATTATTCACTATATTGCTATAAAACTGTATTAGACGCAGTTTTGGAAATAAAATTTAGTATCAATTACGATATCAAATGGGATGCAACTCACCGGTCCCGACATTCACCGTAGCTAACTTCCCGTGTTTAACTATTTAAAATTTTGCCTTTGAGACTTGATTGAAACTTCATTATTTTATTAATAATTTTTCCTAGATGTTTATTCGCTGAATTTCTCACAGCAACTGACTGTTCCTGGACAGTCTGTCCGCACGACGAATGCGCATCGTGGGCTTGAATGTTTTCAAACTTTCAGGTGTTTGTGTCCTACTGTACTATAATTAATAAGCATGTAGGTACTACATTATTTTATGAATCATCAATAATTCCCGTAGCGTACGCCACATAATTATTTTATCCGCAATTTTTTTATACTTTAGGTTTCGTATTGATTTCAAATATTTTGGAAAATAAAATCAGATGAATATATTGCTTTTTTTTCTCTTTTCCATGTAACAAAATGTGCCTAAACCTGACCTTTATTTGAAATTCCACTCCGAATTCTCGTCCACTTATTGATAATCGAACGCCTAAGAAGTTTCACTCCAAAAATATATTTACTGAAAAAAAAGTGAATCCCCGCGGATGAATACGCACCCACCCTTTAATATTTATCAGAAGAAACTTGGGAGAAATTCAAATAAGCATAAATATCTGATGATGATCGGTACGTATAAATATACTGAATCAGCATATTCCAGGCGAACGGAAAAGACACCGTTAACTCAGAAGCGGGAGAGTTCAGAAGTATGGAATAATATTGTTTCCATTGTTCGTCGTTCCAGTTATTTCGTGTTTCCCAGGCGTCTCGGCGCCATCAGTCGTTTTTACTTTCTCGCTTTGTTTGATCTGATTGCGTGAACTGAGCAACAGCGCAAACCCCAAACACTGAAATCACATTACACTATTATATAGTTTATGTTAGTGTAGATGGAAGTCGGATGGAAATGTGCCAAGATTTAAAATATTTTTCACATCTACACATATTTGTACAATTGTATGTAAAAAAAAATATATTGAATCGTTTGAAAACGTTCGATTTGTCGACAATATATTGATGTTTATAAAATTCTAAACAAATAAAAATAAGTGAGGAAAGATGATAAAGGTGAGCGTGCACTCTCAAGTCATTTATCTCACCGTGCGGTGTTTCACACAATATAAGTGAAATGTGACGTCACTGTATTATCTCTTTATAAATGACTTTATTCAACGTTTTATTAAAAGAAAGTCACTTATTTAACTAATGGTTTATTGTCATACTTTTCTAGCCACTGACTTATTTGTCTGAGACAATTGTTTAACAGGCAGTATTTGTATGAAGCTATGAGCAAATGGCTGGAAGAAAGGAAGGTGAAAAGGAGGTAGTTATTTTTGTCTCTTGGTTCATGCAACAGCTACTCAGTTTAGAGAGCACCTCAGGTGTAGATTCTGAGACCAAACTAGTAAAATTTCAGAGAGTAGTCTTACCGGTTCTCGGGTAATCCTACTTGAAATTTATTTTAATTAAGGTACTGAAGGAAGTTAATCATTAATCAAGTTACTGAAATTAATAAAATAAAAATTATGAAAGTTAAGAAAGGTAAGTGGGCGCCACCTTGAATAATACTATTTTATTTGTTACTCACATCAGCATTATAGCGACAAATCCTGGAATATTGGAAGGGAAAATAAACTTTATGAACAACGTTATTAAATTTACAAGTTGTATATTGACTCTTTAAAAAAAACAATAAACAGGAAAAAAATGACTAGGTTTTCATTGGGTTGTTCTATGTTGAAGAGTTGAAGAAGCGATGAAATATATAGATGTTACTTTTCTGGAGTGATAGAGTCCTGGTTCCAGATAAAGTCCTTGACAGATGGAGTCCTTGTTGAAGTTCCAGGTAAAGTTCTGGTTTCAGGTAAAGTTCTTGTCCCAGGTAACGTTCATGTCCCAGGTAAAGTGTCCCAGGTAAAATGCACTCACATGAATGCACTTTTTAAAGATAAGATACAGTAAAATTTTGCTTCAATAGCACATGTTCACAGGAAAGAAGGAATAAAACCTCTTTGCCACAGTTTAAATACATGAAATCATATGAAAGAGAACAGACTTACGTCTCGTGTTCATGTCAAGCTCAGACGCTTTGACCAGGAAAGGAATTTACATTTCAATAGTGAATTTTTAATTCACATTTAATTAATAATTTGTAGAAGAAGAGATAAGAACGAGGTCGAAGTGGGAATAACAAATAGCAGTGGCTATTTTCACGACAGACGGGGCTCGTTCGGCCCGTATGAAAACGTTGATTTCGACTCTTGTCGACAGTAAATACATTCAGCCTCGAAACATTTCTCGGTGTTGGGTATGAGAAAGGACTGGCTATTCGCCGCCCATACGATAATTTATTATTAATTAAATAGAGAAAAGTAAAGTGAACGAAATTAACGTTACATTTAGCCAATAAGGAAGAATCTTGGTTCAACCACTGAGAAAGTAAGGAAGAACACCTCTAGGAAGGAATAGTGGGTAACAGGCAGTAGGACTGAAGGATGTGGTATTTAGCTGAAGGAAAGTGAGTTGGCCAACTATCGGTGAAATGTTAGGTGATTGGTATTTAAGCTGCCTACGGAGAGGGTGGCAGAGAATGGCAGATACAAGCAAGTGATTAAGTTTCGGTTAGCTTGACCGTTTGGGATTGCTAAGCGTTGATGCAATATCTTTTTTTAAAGCAAGTTTTTTCATAAAGGGGACGGCGTGTTTGACGACGGCATATTTTGCCAATGTTATTTTTGCGGCGTTGTTTGACGGATAAGTTTTGAGGAAAAGAAAGGGTTCGCCCGCGTTGTCAAACTCAAATGATCGTCAAAAAGCAGGGTATTGTAATGTTTTTGTTATTTATTTGAAAAGTTTTTACTTGTGGGATAAAATTATACACATTATGGCTAATTACTATCTATTGATTTACTTATTAAACGTAATTTATACAGGGTGCGGCCGATAAACAGTCGGTTAGACGGATCTCGTGAACTCCAGGTAAATGAAAACTGAAAATTTGCATGGGAGGGTTTCGAAGGGAGAACTATTTATTGAAAATATTGGCACCTCTTTATCACTTCCGGTTATACCGGAAGGTAGCTCTAATTTCGTTTTATTAAATGGGACACCCTGTATATTTTTAAATTTTTTGAATATTTTCATTATTTTAAACAACTTTCGTCAATATTTCCCTTTGCCTATCTTCAATCCTTTTTGAGTTATAATTTTTTTTTAATGGAAACTACACGTTTTCACTATGTTCAAAACATTTAATATCTTCTAACGTAACTTGGGTAAAGGCTTACATTTTTCAGAAAGTGTACGCGACATTACATTGTATCGTTTATAATTTTTAAATTATTATTTTTATTATACAAAGTGCTCTAAAAATTGTAGTAAATTCGTCATCCAAAATAATCATTTTTTTCCAAATGGAACACCCTGTATATGATTGATTATACTGAAAGTATGAATTATGAGAATATTTTGGATGACGAATTCACTCCAATTTTGAGAGCACTTTGTATAATAAAAATAACAATTTAAAAATTATAAACGCTATAATGTAATGTTTTGTACATAGTGAAAAAGTGTGGTTTCCATTGAAAAAAATTGTAACTCAAAAGGGTTGAAGATAGACATAGGGAAATATCAACGAAAGTTGTTTAGAATAACGTAAATATTCAAAAACATTAAAAATATACAGGGTGTCCCCTAATTTATTTTTACCACTTGAATATTACACTATTTATCTTCACTATTTCATTCGCTGTCCGATTACTAAGAACTTCTGTAAACTGTCTGTGAACTAACACTTTGTCTTCGTTTCACTAATTGCCGACTCACTCAAAAACCCGCGTATAAATAGTTTGTATCAACTCTCGAAAATTCTACAGTATGCGTATGCGTAAACAAAGCGTCTTCCAGAATGTTCTCGAAAAGGAGAGGGCGCATTCAACAAAATTTATAGTCTAGAGACAGGGCCGGCTTTGAGTTGGTGACCTCGCAACAGTAAAATACAGGGTGTTCCGGGACTTGATGCAAAAAATTCGGGAGTGAGTATGTGACGTGAAAATAATGCTGTGACATAAAAAAATTCTCATACGACCACTCGTTTCTGAGTTATAGGCCCTTAAATTGATATTTTCTAAATTATACATTAGAACATTATTAATTTTTAATGGATGATTGTGTGTTTGTCGAAATAAATAATTCTACACTACTATCTGAAGGCCAGGGGCGGCTCATGCCCAATGGTTAACAATCCGTAACTTTTACAGGGACAACCTGTACAATCTAAAGATAGCAAAAATGAATTTTTCAATCGATTTTTTAACAAATAGGTACTCTCTGTTTAACTCGATAAATTTTATGGTTTAGGAGATACATATGTAGATTTTTAGATCGTTGTATGTGCCAAGGAAACCGTTCGTCATAAAGAGACATTCTGAAGAAAATTATCATAAATTGTAATTATTTATTATTTATTGAAAATACTTGCGACTGAATTTGTTAATGTCAATTTGCTGTTAATCTTTTCAAAACCTGTCATCAATAATTATCACATCGTATTTAAAGTTTCAATATGGTAGAATTTACCTTTAGTGAATATGCCGACATGCATTTGATGTTTCGTTTGACTTCTGGTAACTCGTCAGAAGCCAGAAAGTTGTATACTCAACGCTTTCCGGGACTTTTTGTTAGAACTTTTGGATTGTGACTTAGAGGTTTTCGCAACTAAAACATTTCCGTAACTGGACGATATGTATAGTTGTTGATTATAGTCACATTTCAGTCCGGGATTAACTCTCGGACGATAACATATACCTTGTACTGATGAGGCGCAATACGCCGAAACCGGTCTACAAGTTATGTTGTCCCTTCTAGTTGCAAACCAGAATGGTTGGTTTAAATCTTTTAGATTTACCAACCCCGTTTGACTTAGAAGTGTAATTCAATGTCTGTCGGGGCATGTAGCCCGGGAAGTAATTGTTTCTTCTTCGTTGAACGGTCACTGTTTTTGAAAAAAATATTTTTCAAAACTAGTTGTAAAGCGTAGAATAATATATTTTTATTCTTTGATATCTGTTGGTAACGCGCTTTACTAAATACGACAATTTTACAGGAAACTGTAATAATTCTTTAACTAGTTTTCATTATTTTTTATGAAATTATATTTTAGAAAGTGTCCTACCAAAAAAAAGGTGGCGAAAGTCAACAACGAACTATACGAACACCAGCTTTTGAGCAAAATGCATTAGATGCAGTTGATGCTGATCCCACAACTAGCGTACGCAAAATATGTCACCACAATTTAACGTTTCATCGACAAATATTCATAGGATTCTCCAGGAGCAACTTCTTTACCCCTTTCACAACCAGAAAGTGCATGCAATGGAAGTAGAGGATTATCCAGCAAGACTGGCCTACGCTCGTTGGTTTCTAGATAAACAACGAGTTGATAATACATTTGTTGGAAAAGTACTGTTTACTGATGAAGCTGGTTTCACACGAGACGGTTTTATTAATTCCCATAATTTACATTTTTGGGCAGATGAAAATCCTCACGGTACAATTCAAACAAAGAATTAACATCGATTTTGTGTTAATGTGTGGGCAGGAATAGTGGGTAATAATTTAGTAGGTCTATATTTTTTTGATAATAATCTGAATGGTCAGCGATACTTAGAATTTCTCCAAAATGATTTCCCACCCATGTTATGTGATATTCCTCTAAACATTCGCAGAGACATGTGGTTCATGCACGATGGAGCCCCTCCCCACTTCCTAAATGATGTAAGAAATCATCTTAATAACATTTTTCCTAATAGGTGGATTTGTCGGAGAGGTCCATTTGCATGGCCACCACGTTCTCTTGAATTAAATCCAATTGATTCATTTATTTGGGGATATCTTAAAAGCTTGGTATATGCAACACGGATAAATACAAGGAACGAAATGATAGATAGAATAAGCTTCAATTGTGACGCTATAAGGCAGAATCTTGGAATGCTCTTCCAAATTCAAAGAAATATCCTCCGTAGACTCCGGAAGTGTGTAGAAGTGCAAGGTGCCCACTTCAAACATTTATTATAGTTTTTCTTTATTTGATAAGTTGTAGGCTAACCAACTAAATTTTTCTACATTTCAATTTTTTCCTTATGTAAGTAACACGATGTTCGACAGTATGCAGTTCAATTAGGAATGTTTGATTGTGTTTTAATATCTCATGTAAGTATTTTCAATAAATAATTACAATTTACGATAATTTTCTTCAGAACGTCTCTTTATGACGAACGGTTTCCTTGGCATGTACAACCGATCTAGAAATCTACATATCTCCTAAACCATAAATTTTATCGAGTTGAACAAAGAGTACATTTTTCTTGAAAAATCGATTGAAAAATTCATTTTTATATATTGTCAGTTATTTTTTATATTATATTATTTAATTGTTATATAACACCATATTATTTCAAAACTATTATCTATTTATTAATTTATAATATTATTTTCTTTTCTTTAACCATTGATAATAATCTCCACTTGATTTGTTTTCGTGGGATAGGTTAAATAACTTTGAATAAAGAAAATTAATTAAAACATTTTCGCTTCCCGTTTGGAAGCTTTTTCAAAATATTTATTTCAAAAAATGACATAATGAAGTGAAATATTTACAATTGTTGCTATATAATTTGGTTCGTTATGTATAAGTAAATGGAAAAATAATAATTGAACATATGGAAGATGAATTAAAATGATAATATATTTAGCAGCAAATACAACAATTTCTTCTTAAACAAAAAGATCCCCATAAAAAATGCTGGAATATATAACCTAAATCTCCAGAATGTAATGCTGTCTTTATTGGTCAAACCAGTCGAAATTTTAAAATAAGACACAATGAACACTTACGAGCATACGGATTAAAACATCCAGATAAATCACATTACGAAAAACATCATATTTGTGATGAAGAAGCAAGAACTAAATTTCCTTGAAGAATTAGAAATTAGAAGACACTTAAGAGACCCACAATATTAAATCGTCAATGAACTGATAAATCTGGGAAGCTCTCCACTATTAAATTGTCTTCTTAAGTAATAATTGTAAAGATCAGCAGATATATTTTTCCTTGGTTTCCTATATCATTGTACAGTTATACTGATCTTAAATGGGAAAAATATATCCAGGATATCCTCATATAGTCCAGGAGGAATCGGCGCATGAGTACCGAAAACTATTCCACCTCAATTTTTTCATGCGACCCTCTTCAAATTAACCTACTGATGATATAAATGCATGTTGTTTAAACCGAAATTGTTTAAACAATTGCAAGGAATTGTTATTTTTTGTATTCCTTATTGAAATACAATTAAAAAAGGGACTTTACACGATAAAGTTAATATTTTTAGAGATATGAATTTTTAAAGGTTCGGAAAATCTCAAATTTGGGTACTTTTGATCCATGAAAAATATATTAAAAAAAAATTAAAATTAAATATGAATATATACTTTGAGCTAAATTTTGTTATGCGTTGATTTCTTACCTAAAAGATTTCAGTTAATCCCGGGTCGGAAGGCGAAATCGTGTCCAGAAATTGAAGACTATTTTAGATCTTTTCAAATTTATTGTCAATACAATGACAAATTATTTTTTTTTGACATCACGAACAAAAAATAAACTGATGGCGAAAGACAGTTTGATTAAATTATAAAAAAAAAATTCTGATAAATATAGCTTTCATAAAGAACAAGCACCAACAAATGTATTGGAATTTTATTTACAATAAAACGGATGCTTCGAAAAGAAATTGCTAGTAAATACCTATATTATTATTTTTACCCTGGTGCTCTGTCAGGACGGTTACTTATCACAAATAGATACGCATTTAACACGTGTTTTCTAATAACAATAAAGAAAATGAATCGTTTAATGAGGTAACTATTTGGTCTAGCCAAAATATTAAACATCAGGTAGGCATCATAGCAAATGCAACTTCTGTCATTCTGATGATTATATGTCAATATCGAAATAATTATCAATATCTTAATTTTCTCATCAAATAGTGGAATTAATTAGAAACTGTCAGTTCCATTTATAACAGTAATATGAGTAGATTCCACCATGTAAGCGTCCAAGCAATAAATTTAATATGTCTGGAGGTTTTTTCTTCTATTCTACAGAATCTACATTCTACTTGCTAAACTGGTTTGAGCATTTTGAAGTGCAGTGTCCTATTAGGGCACCTGTCAAAACTTGCAGTGCAGTGCAGTCTTACTCTGGCTTAGGCATTCCTCTGATGTCATCCGGTTGTACTTTCCCAGGAATATCTTAGCTCTACCAGATCTACTCTTCTCTTCGGCGTTGCCTGTTTCTTCCAATATTACATTGGAGCTGAAACCGCAAAAGAGCTCTCGCACCCAAAAGAGTGGTTCAGTATTTTGCTTTGACAGTAACTCCTTCCACTTTAGTGTGTCCTGGAACCCACAGTGAAGTAAGGATGTTATTCTCGCCCAGTTCATTGAATTTTTCTAAGCATTTCCTTACCACTTTAGAACTGATTACGCAAGAACTCAGTGCTTCAATGGCTGCTTGACTATACGACATAAAGAGAATCCTTGGCTTGACCTCATAAAAATTCTAATAACTCTCTAATAATAATAATGTCGTCATTAACCATATGCTGAAGATGACGATTCCTATTAGAACTCGTTACATTCGACTGCATTTGCATTTTAATTGATTAAAGCGAACTATGTAACTTTGAACGGGAGACAATTCCACCGTTTAAATTGTAATTTCTATGTTCTTAGTTTTCGCTCGATTTAACTAGTCGGTAATAACTATTAACGTACCATTAGGAACGTATTTTTAACAATTCTACTCGCTGCTCCTAATGAAAATTGCTTAATTAACAAAGTGAATTTTGAATATGTGAAAACGGGAGATAAAATTAGAAAGGATAAATGGAAAGGTTACAATACTTTGTTGTGGAAGTGAGTGAAGTTGATAGTTTTTTACTATTATTCCACCTTTTTTGTGAAAATTTTTCTGCTACTAAAATTGTAGTAAAGTAAGATTGTTCTGGGCATAATCATGGACGCAAAGCTAACCTGGAACTCACACCTACATGACAAGACCAATAAAGGGAAGATGGCCCTAATGGCTGCCAAACGGGTGATATGAAACACATGGGGACTAAATCCACGGATAGTTCACTGTTTGCACACAACTGTGGTGAGACCCATGGTTACCTACGGAGCCTTAGTTTGGTGGCAAAAAACAGATCAGAGGAAAGCCGAACTGAAGTTATCAAAACTTCAGAAGCTTGCCTGTCTGTGCATAACGGGTGCGATGAGAAGCTTGCAAATGCTTGCACAAAAGTAAAACAGTAAATTATAAAAGAATATTTGGTTAAAAACTACCATATTTGTATAAAAGATTAGATTATGATTATGATTTAATTTAAATAATACAAAAATTATATCAGTCATTACTTTAGAAGAAGCTTATCAATTATAAATTATCATTTTGAACTTACCACAGCAAAATTATTTAGTTACTTAAAAAATATAAAAGATAGCGGAAGATGGTCTTTCCCCGTAGGCGGTCGGTTATATAAAGGAAAAAGCTGTGTTTCAACGGAAGGAAGATGCCGTTGACAAGTGTCAATTGTCTTAGCTTTCGGAGTAGGAGATTTTGAGATCACAGAACTATAATTGGAAGTGGCTAATGTGACGGCAAGCGGTAATTAAAAGGATTTATTCAATAAAATCGAAACAGGTCGATAGACATGTTACATGGTGGTGCCGAATTAATCAATCAATCAAGATTTTTTCACCAAAAGTAAAACACTTTTTATGAGTAAGTACAGGTAAAAAATACCAGAAAAATTTAGTACAATGTTTACATTTAAGCTAGATTTATAAACTCTGTTTTTCCCGTCGTTCGGTGTTTTCCACTTAGCGGGAAATTTTGTATTTACAGTTGTTCCCAAGCCGACTAATTTATATCCGTTTTTCGTTGTTTGTGATGTTGAAATTTGATTGGTCACAAAAGTGACAGATTATTTATGTTTTGTTAGTGTTATTCGTTTTCTGTATCAATATACCAAGGAAGTAAGATGGCATATATGAAGTTACGTGAAACTAATTTCAGTTTTTGTTGGCGGATCTGCGAATCACGAATAAAAAATAAAAAAATTCGTTCATTGGGAGCAGTTCATCTTCATCTAAAAGAAATAATTGACAAAAACTGGCAGGAAGACTTAAATTATAATAAGCAGAAAAAAAGCAAGGGAAGTAAATTTTATTTTTGAAATTGAGAAAAATTTTGAAATTATTTAATTAAGAAACAAACATTATATTACGATATCGCGAAATTATAAAATGATGAAAAACTAATAACATTTTGGACAAGGCGAAAATTTAATAGTATATTACGTAACAAGAGTTGTAAGTAACCCATTACGCACGAAGTGAAAAAGTAAATTTCACGAGTGCGTAATGGAATTACAACTCGTGTAACGTACTATACTTTTTCTACGCCCATCTTAGCTATTTTCTTCTATTAAATAAAGGAAATCGCAATTATTTCAACTTTATTATAATAGTTGTTTATAACAATTGAAGAATTATTGTAAGTCGTTGGTGCCTTATTACTTAACGGTGATGAAAGGTTATCTATAACTGTGTAGTACTGCACGATACATCAGAAGATGAAGATTGATAATTGGTAATCGCTTCCGATATTCGTTTATATTTTTATGAGAGTGATTCACATAGCCTCCCGCCACTTTAGAAGATACTATATTTTGTTACAAAAATTGACAGCATAAATGACGACGTTTATTTCCATATCATGCTAAAAAAACGCGAGTTATTTTTTGAGAAATCGTATAATGTGTTGCCGACATTTAGGGGCATTACTCTTTTAATCTAAAATGTATTTCACTGATGCTAAAAGCTTTTACGTTTTCCAATTGGCTAAATTTATGTAATTAGACCAAATAAAGTAGTACGTAGATAAAAATTTGATTGCAATTTGATTAAACAGAGAAATTTAAGTTTTCTTATCTAAACGCACGTGTGTGTTATGAGATCTCATTACGTGCATGTTATTGTTAAATGTCACTTACAAGGAATGTTGACAGTGCGATTTTTGACGTTTACGGACATGGGCGTATAAAAAATAATATAATAACGATTGGGGGTACAAAACAATAATAATCATAAATCGTAATAGAATTCTCAATACAAAATTGAAGTAATATATTTCTGCAAAGATGGTGTATTGTTGTAAAATATAATTTAATTTCAAAAAATAATTATTGACTAGTCTAGGGATATTACTAAACCACAACCTGAGAGTTTTGGCTGGTGCATATAAAAGTTAAAATAGAAATAATTTGGAATTTTGATTATTATTAATTATTTATTGGTTTTTATTTTTTACTTTCTACTTTCTACTTTCTTCTCTTCTTCCTTTTCCTCCTCTCTTTTCTTTATGCTTTTCATTATATCTTCTCCTCTATCTTTGTTGTTGTTTTGTTGGCATAGGATATCAAATTTTAATTAATTTTCATGATTATTTAACATTTCACACCTCTGGTCTAATAAAAATGCCAAGAAACTTTACGAATAGGTACCTTTTTTTCTTCATTTAAGTATTCAGTCCTTTTCTTTTTTATTTTTCTTTCCTTTAGTTTTTATTTTTTACTTTCTTCTCTTCTTTCTTTTCCTTCTCCCTTTTCTCTATCCTTTGAATTTTATCTTCTCCTCTATCTTTGTTGTTGTTCTGTTGGTATAGGATATCATATTTTTATTAATTTTCATGATTATTTAACATTTTTCACCTCTGGCCTAATAAAAATGCCAATTCCCTTTTTTTTATTTAAGCATTCAGTCCTTTTCTTTTTTATTTTTCCTTCCTTTAGTATTTATTTTTTCCTTTCTTCTCTTCTTCCTTTTCCCTGTCCTTTTAATTTTATCTTCTCCTTTATATTTGCTTTTCTCACTGGTCCTGCTCTTTCTATATTATTATTCTTCTTCATTTCGACTTCCTATATCTGCATCCTCTTTTTTCCCATATCCAATAAAAAAGTCAAGAAATTATACAATTTTCTCAGTTTATTTTTCAAATCATTTGTCTATATTTTTATTTATTTTTTTCTTGTTCTTCTTCATTGTTTTTATTTATCCTTTCCTGGCCTTCAAATACAAATATTTCCGACTTTTTAAACCCCGCTAATCACTATGTCATATATCAAATAACTCACCTAATTTTCCATTAAAAAGGCAACACATTTCAATAATGGATAGAGATCATCTATCGCATAGGTACAAATTTTATGGATTGCTTTATGAAAAACATTTTTTTTTCTCAAACTACTCTATAGAAAACTTCACGACAAAAAAACGTATATATTTAAAATGGATAAAATTGTTTAAAAAAATGAAAAATACGTCTTTACCAGCCTTACAAATTATCTTCCAATGTGAAGCACTGTCTCATGGGAGATATAGACTCCTAGCACTAGATCACCCAAGGGAGTATTTCCCAAGAAGGACCTAGTGAATAGACTGTGGAGCCTGATAAGGGCTACTGGTCTCCTCATGCACATGAACGGTATAACCAAGAGCACAAAAAGCCTTAAGGTTGAAGTGACGATGTCTCTAAGCCTCTGACTGGTGGTGCCGAACCAATCAATCAACCTAATTCACCTTTATTCAAAAGTTCCTCCTAAGGTAGTTAGCGCATTTTGAAGATGACACTGTTTTTTAAGCATATCTCAAAAAACCGCTACCTATGAGCTTCAAACTTGGTACACTGTATAACCTTACAGTGATAAATTGTTTACTACGAGTACAAACCAGTGTTTTTCGTTGCCATCACAAGCATTTAATGGGTAAATTTGGTTAAAAGTATCACTTCCGTCCGCAAGATGTAGTAAGGATAAGAATATCGTTCCTATCAGATCTGATAATACCTAAACGGATGTCTAAAGTTGTCTTACTACCACAGTACTTTTCAGGAATAAAATCCGATTTTAAACGATCTCGATCACATTTAATATCTGTATACTACCGATATACAAAGTTCTTAGCTCTTTTACCTATCGTGATATTAGGTTAATCGATGTATAATTGTTGAGGTAATTCTCGTCTAAAGTCTCCTTGACTATAATACCATAGTTACCAAAACAAATGTTCAAATTCTAGGGATAAAATAAGATAAAAAGAACAAAATAAAAACATATAACTGTATATACTGTAGCAATAATCCTGAGAAAAGCACGACAAAAAACAGATTCGCTCGAGCATTATCTTTTTTTATATATATGAAATTTCGTCTATTGTTAGAAAGTCCTTCCATTTTCGATGAAACATAACAGCTTTATTAAATGTGTTTTCTCGACCTTGGCTTAATACATGATTACATATTTTTTTCCACAAATCGCTAGGAAATTTTGATATTCCAGACAAAATTTCTTAAAGAAAAAGTTAAGATTTCCTATTCACTTCCTTACAGTTGTTAGTGTACTACATAAATGATTGTTTATAAGGAATTAATTTATATTTTGAATACATCAATATATTGCAGAATATATATAATATAATTAATTTGTTATATTTACATTTATTTGACAGTTGTACATTTATTGAACATTGGAGGAACATTATTAGAACTATGAGAAACATTTTGGACAACATGCGGGGTGGTAGGGCTATTTTGTTGATTATATAACTCATGTTCTAATGAACCAATACAATCCTTGAATTTCCCTTAGTTACGACGTATTGATAAGTGAATATACCCCTTGACGACGTGATATAATCGTTTTGGTGTTTCGCCTCCTGCCATATTGTGATCATTTCCATAGTAACGGGCAAGCTCAATGAAATGTCAGTTAATTCTACTACAAATTCCGAAAACAACAATACATCAAATATGTATTTTAATAATTGTACCTTCAATATTAATCAATAAAAAAAATTAGAATATTATTCGTTATATAATCGTAACGAATACCAACTCGAGCATAGACAATATTTTTCGATTATTTACCTCTTCACTCCACGTATTTCGCGAAACACTACTCGAGCTGCGCTCTCGTGATGTTTCGCCAAATACGTCTCGTGACTCGGTGAATAATCGAATATTGTCTATGCTCTTGTGATATTATAACTGAATATTTTGTACTGTGATAATTTTATTTACCACCTGAAGCTTATTGTTAAGAGATTCTTCGATATATCCTTCAGCAACGCTTGATGACTTCCATCCACCATGCCTCTTTAAACTAGTTATGTCGGCACCAGAGTCAACTTATATTCTTGCAGAACACCGCCGAAAGCAGTGACCAGTATATTCTGCCGGATTTACCAAGTTCGTACTTTTCTCTTGTTTTCTTTGGCAATCATTCTAATGAAGCAGTATTCACTGCCTCAACCAGCTCTGGAGGTGTCCCAGAAATGGAAAATTCATCACTTATCATTTTACTTTCGAGAACACCAGCAATTAAATTTATATGCATCAAGTTTGACAATTCAACCTTATTACGTTTCCATAATAACCCAATTTTATTACGAATTTTAAAGCACCATATATTTGTGAATAAAATTATTCGCGATTTTTTCAAAATTATTACTATCTGTCGAATTTTAAACGATTTGCGAAAAAAATAGTATGTTTACCTCGTAGGAAAAGCCACAATCCTGGACTTTGTGCTGCTGTGTCGTCCAGGAATTTTGGGCTTTTCCTACTCGGTAAACAATGTACTATTTATTCACAATCAGTTAGTAATATAGACATTTCTTACTTTTAAAACGGTAAGGAAGTGACTCATTACTTACCTGTAATGTTGGGGATTTGGTGTCTTTAATTGGTGGTATCCCTGTTCACTCGGAGGGTCATCTTACTTTAATAAAACTACAGCTCCTGGCACTGTGATAAGTTCTATTTATTAACATAATTTACTATTACACATTATAACTACTTAATATTACTAAATCTATATAAGTATCTATCCATATAGCATACTTACTTATAGTTCAACTGAATAGCATAATGACAACTAAATTTCCTTATGAATGTGTTGTCACCTGTATAATTATACTCGATGTTATTTAATATTTACTAATAAATGTTTATTTACGTGATGAACTTGATTCAGTACCTGTCGACCTCGATAGTTATATTTATGTAATATTCCAACGTTTACTGATTTATTGAAAATATTTTCAAGGGAATTTATTTCTTATTTTATTTTATTATTATATTATGCCAAAAGGCATCACATACCTTCACAATAGTTATTACACTGGTATTCATTTTATTAAATTATTACATCAAAAAAATATTAAGAACCAAAACTAATTTGAATGGTATATCAGTTTACCAATAAGTCAATTCACTCTCAATAAATATCATCGTATCATAATACAGGAAACAACAACTTGCCATGACTCTCCCTCTAATCGTCCCATGGAAGTGGAGGCATTAAAGGCAAACAATGCGCCCTACAGATAAGATATTTTGATGAAGCAGGCACAATATCTTTTGAGAGCAACAATGGGGTCTGCAGAACAACGCGATTTTGTCGTCGTAGTTGTTCTGTCGAATGACGGTCTTTTGTAGTTTCGAAATGCCTGAACAACAATTGTGTGTTTACATGATATTTTTTAGTAGCTCTCAAGTCAAAAGGGCGGAAAAGCTCGACTTTAAGTTACTTTCTTGTTGAATTCTCTCTTGTTTGTCTTTTCGACAACTGTTCTATAACTAAGGGTTAGTTAGAGAGTTGATATATAAATTAAATTACTTTTTGACCATCGATCAGTATTTTGAATTTTTTTCACTTATCTCAGTTGATTAAAAAAAAATCAATAAGAGATAGTTTTTAACTCAATTCTGAACGTGGTAAAAAGTCTGTGTGAACGAATTAACGAAAACACCAATACGTAGGTTTTACGCCACCTCACAAAACTCGAATTCTATAGAACCATTTAATCAAACACTCGGTTAATACCATCTACCGAGCGCCCTTTTAAACCATATAGAATGAATGACATGCAACCTTTGTATTTGGCGTTAAGTCCATAAAGTAGACATAAAACGAACTGCTGCGAAAAGTATTTCCGAATTAATTTTAAAATGTATTTCTTGAATAGAGTCTTGAATGCTTTTAGCTTAGTTTTTTATGGTGACTGTATATTATTCGATTTTGAATAGTTTCTCAGATTTTATGTATCTATATACAGTACGAACTAGGTGTGCGAACACGTGGGCTACGATTTTAGTAAGTCTTGGAAATCCATACCGGGTGATTGATTAGAAAGCTTAGTTATTATCAGATATACCAAAAAAAAGTTTAAAAAATTGTAGGCGGCTTTAAATCACTGACAATGTAACAGGGTGTCCCATAACTTGCTGCCAGATCAAAGTTATGGTTTTTTTATTTGGAACACCCTATATTTTACTGTGAAACTGAAATCCGCTTCACTTCCTCATTACAACGATATGAGGTTGTAATCTATTTGAAAAGTTATAACCAATTTTCGTAACAATTTCAACGCCCTGTATACTTGAATTGGAGTAAGTGAATAATAATCTATTGAAGCCAAAGATTTTTGTCCTGTGTATAGTCTAGTGATGATTTGTTTGTCGATATTTGTTAGTAAACAAACAAAAAGGGTTGTAAGCTCTGACTGTATTATGGTAAAAGTTTAATGCATACAATAATTAACTTCGAATCTTCATATGCGTTTAATTAAAAACTGCTCATGGATCTCAACTCACAATCCTTTCAGAACCGGAGGTGAAGGTATTATTTTGATGTAATTTGGAAAATCAACATTTTGCCTAATGGTTAAGAGAGCATTATTTTTATATAAAGCAAGCGTGGCCCAAAAAATTTTTTGCCCTGGGGATGGGGAAAGGAACTCCACAAATTTTGCTTTTTTAACGATTTTAACGACTTCTGGGCAGAAATTGGGTATAGGCCTCCGGGGGCTGGTCAGAGGCGTTCCGTATTTTAAGATTTTGGCCACATCAACCTATTATCCCCCTATCAAATTAACCTCAAGCCGCCACAGGGTGGCTTGCGAAGGACTGTTAAGTGAAATAAAGTTTCCGATATGTCATTAGGAAGGAATTTTGATGCCGTTTACAACAGTTTTTACAGTATTGGATTATCTTTTAAATTGAGCGAGATATTGCCTGAAAACGATGTCTTATGAATTTACCCAAATTATTAAAACATAATTTAAAAAACAACCATATTTTATTCATTTCTATACATATTAAATATGAAAAACTTAAATTAAATGATGACATTGAATCAAATAATTCATTTTGTACAGTTTTGGAAGTACCCTCAAAAACTGTAGCCTTATCCAAGTATTCTTTGAATATTGGATCCAGCTCTGTAACGAGTCCACGAAATATTCCCGGGTTTACAGAAGATTCTGTCTTGTCATGCCCTCGCAAAGCAAGTTCAAACGCCCCACAAAATGTCACACAGTCAATTATTTTATTTATAATATATCTGTTTTTCGACACATTTTCATTAAATACGGATTGCCTATAAGCATTGTCTAATTGAGAACGAATATCCACAGTACCGTTTGTAGCAAAACTCACGGCACATTTCATGTGGTCTGCCGATAAACCATGTTTTTTTATTTTCTCTTTTAAATGTTTTAAGTCTTGGACACCGTTTCTATACCATAAAGAATTATACGAAAAAAGCAGACAAACGAAACAGTAAAATGCAACACTTACTTCACATCCGCAAATCCAATCAGACAAATCATACATAGACCTGCGAAAATTGCGATGAACTTCTTTATTCTTGTCCTTGCTATTCTGTTTAATTATTAAATCTGGAAGAGGACGACCACTTTCCTTTAGTTTTAATAGTTTTTCAAAATTAAGTTCATTTTAGTTCTCAAATTTTGAACCACTTGCACCACAGACATGATAAAAGGCGTAGAATAAAATAACACCAAATAATTAAAAAACGCAAGCCCTCAAAAAAAATAATCAAAATAATAACAATAACAACTTATTACGTCAAAACAACTCCTTATTTCGCTTCAAATGATCTCCTTTAAATCAAAATATAGCGCGGCCTGCCAACCCCTCTACTCATCTCTTTTCTAAGCGTGTAATAATCAGCCGACGTAAGTCGATTCATCGTCGATGTTAAACCGGGCTTTTGACCCAACACATGTAACCTTCGGGCGTGTTTCTCTCACGCCGCGAAGATCGTCAGCGCTCGACAAATTCCGTTCCAATATAACGCCTTGAGGTTAACGGTGGGCACTAGCCCGCTTTCCAATTTCGGTTTTCGGCGAGTACTTGATGCGGAATAACGTTTACACGGGGGTCTTGAAACGTTTTAGGTAAATTTTATTTAAGAGAAATACTATTCTATATGTATAGTATATGCTTATTTAATTATTTTTCAATGGGAGGTCATTGACCTATAGCTTGGCATCCCCGATCTAACGCCACTGGACTATTTTTGTGGGGGTTATCTTAAAGAATTAATATATCAAACACAGCCTGTAGATTTAGATGATCTTAAAGAACGCATTCTTGAGCCATGTCGTAGTATTTATTACACCAGCTATGATTCAGGCTGCGTGCACAAGAGCGCTTTTAAGATGTTTTGAAGTTTGTATGGAAACTGCGGGAAATAATTTTGAACATTTACTTCTTTACTATTTGTATTTTATTTTAATAAGTTAATTTGAAAATTACAAAATGTTAATTTTTTTGGTGCTAATAATAAAAAACCAACAAGTATGTTACATCGTTTTATTCAAAATAGAGTGACAAGTAATTCTCAACGAAAATATACAGGAGGTGCTATTTGAAAATAGAAAATAAGGGAAGGCTGCCAAAGGACTGTTAGTGAAATAAAGTTTCTGTTACGTCATTAGGAAGGAATTTTGATGCCATTCACAACAGTTTTTACAGTATTGGATTATCTTTTAAATTAAGCGAGATATTGCCTGTAAACGATAACTTGGGACACGCTGTATATGAATATCATAACTCAAATATACGATGTGTAACGCATTTATTTATCTATATATTTTTCTCTAGTTTGAATTATTTTTAAAGGATTTCAAGATTTTTTGTCATCCCAAATAGTTGTACAAGTATTCCTGTATGACCTGTTAAACTCTTGAAACTTTTCAAATACTTTGTGGAGCGCGTGACAACAATGTACAGTATATCCTGGTTAAGGAGTCACGTCACCGCGGCCATTGGTCATTGATTTGTTTGGTAAGGACGACAGCGCAAGCACAAGTGAAGCCCCAGTCCGTTGTTTAATTCTATTCAAAAATAATTGTTATAACGTTTGAAGATTGAATTATTTTTATTTTCGTTTTAATTTCCAATCGAATTTTTGTGTCCACTTAGCTCAAGTCTAGTCAGTTAGGCGAATAAAAAGGAGACGTCTGAAAAATAAATAATAATTAATGAAATGATTGAAGCAATAAAAGATATATACCAGGTGTTCCGGAATAAATAGAGATATTTTGATTATCACAGATACACTGTTGAAAACTTTCAAGCTGTTTATTTAAAACACGAAATTGTGCAGAAAAAACATTTTGCCAACTTCAGTCCGAGGATTTTAGTACTAAAACCTCAATCTCCAAAGTAAAAGTTTTTCTCCAGCTCCAAATTGTTATAGTCCACATATGTTTGGTTTGGTGTCGGGTTTGTGGGGGAAGGGGGTAGAAATTGGTAAATCAGTAGTTTTCATCAGTTTTTCTTGAATATTTCGAAAACTATTTGACTTGGCGCAATAAGTGTCATATACAGAAATAATCTACAATGAATTGCTAACAAAAATGATCCCATGCACAATCTTGCTAAACTGAACGGTTCCAGAGTTACGAACGTGCAAAAGTACCAATTTTTCGATATTTCTATAAAAAATTTGAGATTATCACAGAGGAAACTAATTTTCTAATACAGGATTGTGTTTTGTGAAAACAAATTATGATTTTAGTTACAGGTGATAAGCACTTGAAGAAACGACAACGTCACAACCTTCTTAAGGAGCCCTCCTTTGTAAGGGAAAAGAGGCTCCCACAGGCCCAGGTCATATAAATATGTGCTACGGAGAAACCCACTTTGAAATTTTTCGTTTTTGAAGGTTTTTTTCTTTATAAAATAGGCATATACACTTTATTAAACCTCGCAGCTATGAAAGCATTCGTGTTTACAAGCACAACAATCTCCATTCTTCTTCCACTCCCACTCAAGCGGATTCTTCTTCTCATTTAGCCACTGCTGCACCTGGTGGTATGCTCTAAATGAATTTAGGAAGTGCAGGCAACTTGAACAATGAGTATATAGGTTGATGAGTATATAGGTTGATGAGTATATAGTAGCCTGCAAGTATCACTGGTAGCGAAAACAATCTATATCTTCAGTGTTTTCCCACTGTCAGCCACTGCAATGGGGTCAGCTTCGGGGTCGTTGAATACTTGAACTTTCGTACAAAGAACGTTGTTGTCTCGCACTTTCCCAAACGGTGTAATTTTCCCCTTCTTGTAGATACCTGATACAGTGTAACATCCTGTGAAGGCGTCTATTGCCAAGAGAACATCTTCCATATCCTTAATGCTTCGCCTAATTTCGACACTTTTTTTTCTGCTGATTGCCTTTCTTTGGTACCTCGATTTTGAATTTGTTCTCTGAGGGTGCGTGGACAGTCAACAAGACGCCATCACTAATTACACAAGATTCGACTGCTTTCAACCTTTATCAATCGCTGTTAAAACTATTAATAAGTCTCCTGTCTACGGGTCTCTCAATAGATGAGAGTGTATGTGTAGTAATACTATTTACATAATAGTAATAAATTAATTTTTCCAAAATATCTAAAAAATACGAAAAATTTCCACCCTCCGCAACTCTGGAACTAGTGATGAGCAAAATTGGTCTTGGTCTTGCAGTCTCGGTCTTGTTCTTGCGAAAAAGCAAGACCAAAATTATCATTAGGCTAGCAAAACCAAGATTATCATTAGGCTAGCAAGACCAAAACCCATTGAACTAGAACAAAACCGAATATGCAAGAACAAGACCAAGTACACAAGACTGCACTAAAAATTCTCACTTCAGAGCGTATCGTCCCCTTTCTACGAAAACCTCATAACTACATTTTTATCAAATTGAGATTATTAGTGAATTACTCTAGTTCCTTTTCACTCCAGAAGCGTTCCAGGTTCAATCCGCAATTTTCCCGGATCTACCCACCTCTAGAATACATAGGAAAACAAAAGAGAAAAAAAAGTTGAGCGTTCGTCGGACCGCCGATAGAAGCTTGCTTCTTATGCACAATAGAATGACCATTTTTCGTGAAATTTTCACCATTTTTCAAAAATTTTAACAATTTTTGACCATTTTTGGCGAATTTTGACAATTATTGACTGTCTTTGACAATTATTTACCATTTTTGACAATTTTTCAAAAATTGTAACATATTTGGCAATTATTGACTATTTTTTTCGAAATTTTGACAATTTTTGACAATTTTCTCAAGTTTTAATAATTATTGACCATTTTTGTCAATTATTGACCAATTTTGACAGTTTTGACAATTATTGATCATTTTTGACAATTTTTCAAAAATTTTGACCATTTTTCCAAATTTTAACAATTATTGACCATTTTCGACAGGTTCTGACAATTATTGACCATTTTAGACAATTTTTCAAAAATTTTGACAATTTTTTATAACTATTGACAATTCTTGATAGATTTTTATAATTATTGACCATTTCTGGCAATTTTTCGAAAAATTTGACCATTTTTCAAATATTTTGACAATTATTGACCATTTTTCCAAATTTTTGACAATTTTTGGAAATATTTGGCAATTATTAACCATTTTGTCAAAATTTTGACAGTTTTTGACGATTTTTCCAAATTCTTGACAATTTTTGACCATATTTAAAAATTTTTTGGCAATTGATTATTAACCATTTTTTCAAAATTTTGACAGTTTTTGATCTTTTTTTTTTCGTGGTTTGTGACTATCAAAGCCACCTTTTACCAAATTTTCATCGAAATCGAACAATTTTTGACGAAATTAAATATAAAAAACGAAAAATGCAGTTTTTTGCGTTTTTCGGGCTAATTTTGTGGATATGCGAGAAAGTCACTAATACAAAAGTTGTAGATTTTTCCAAGATCTACAACTTTTATATTCAACTTTTTTTCCTAGGATGCTAACTTTGGCCGGAAATCGCAATAATGTCTTTTTATCCCCAAAAAAGTGTTTTTTACCGAAAACACGTCAAAATTCGAAAAACTCCCAATATATTAATTTGAAATTTTTTTCCATAGTTTGTGACGAATTTTGGTCGAATGAGAGCGATGAAGAGGTCAATATTATGTTCGATTTCGAATATTTCGATTCATTGTCGTTTTCGCTGGCTGTGATCGGAACGAAAAATGCAGTTTTTTGCGTTTTTCGAGCTAATATTGAGGTTATGCGAAAAAGTCACTGATACAAAAGTTGTAGATTTTTCAAAGATCTACAACTTTTATATTCATTTTTTTCCTAGGATTCTAACTTTTGCCGTAAATCGTAATAATGTCTTTTTTTACGATGCCTTAAGAAATCAAAGCGAATGTAGAATAAAAAATAACAGTTTAATATTATCTATTATAAAAAAAACAACTGTTTATAGCTGCCAAATGTCATATTAGTCGTGTGAACAGTTTTCAGAATATAAGACTGTCAAAACGTCAATATAAATGTTTCATAATAATATGGTAGAGTCATACTTAGTGGGACACTCAGTACAAAATTTAATTACGCCGCTCAGTGTAAGGTTGTATGGACATCTTCTAGATATTCGATAAAGCGAAAACTTACTTTGAAGTTTGTAGTGAATCTTTATTAAATTGCTGACAGACTTTTAGTTCGGTCGCATTAACTTGTTAATAATAAACAAGTTATCTAAGTTCGCTTTTCGTCTGCATTACCTGCTTAACAGATACGTATGGAAGTATTTAGCAAGATATTGAGATTGATAAGTGACATTTAGTTGGAGATTATCCTGAGGAAATTTTATTGCTTGGTTGATAGATGTAAATTGTGAATGTTAATTTTTGGTGAACACATCAAAGAAATAGATATTTGTATTACTGAGGAAGAAAATGCCACTTTTCCTCCCGTAGGATGTAGTAGACGTCAAATGGAGGAAAAGGCATTTCACTGTAATACATATGATTTTACCTCCTACCCACAATAATTATTCATATTGTTGTCTTGTGTCCATTGATTATATTGTAGGTATACATTCTTTTCCATACCTGTCTTTAGATTTTTGTGGCAGTGAAACGATTTATGTAAGATTGTCCCTTAATGTCTAGTAGCAAATTTGGAAATTCAAAATTACTTGAATCGCTCTTAATTTTATGAAAATTGAATTAAATTTTATAATCGTAGCGACTTTTCACTCAAAAAGTCAGTCGCATTCTTATAGTCAGTTAGTCGTAGCATATTATATTATTTGACAGATTTATCCTTCAAAAATGCTGAAAAAATTAACTTAACAGATGTTTTTTGTATGTCGGTTTAAATGAGGAAAAGTAAAATTACGAATTTTAGCGAATTTTTAGGATAGTCAAAAAAAAATTAACCAGTAATGTGGACCTCAATGGTGATCCAGAAAGTGCCAGAATATCCTCACCACTCCATTAAATAAATGTGTATATCTGTTGCATCCTTTTTTTGGAACACTATGTACTGGCGGGTGTCTGATTCTCTGTATCTCAGAAAATATCTATCGGTCAGCTTGAAGAAAAAAATCTGTATCACAAACTTGCATACGAGAAACTGCTGGAAATTATTTTAAAGTTTCCTACCCCACCGCTATCACAAGATCATCATTTTTCTATATCAAATGTACCGTTATAGTACCACAAAATTTAAATCTTCGAAATCACTATATAGTTTTACGTAAGTTTGCTCCAGTACTTTTTCCTCTATCTTGTAAAATAACTGGTAAGGGTGAGTGGAAAAGCTGACTCAATAAAACTGTTATAACTTTTGTTCCGCTTTATGGATTTTGACAAACTTAGTATCATTTGAAAGGGAATTAAATGCCTAATAAAATATCATGTCGTCGTTTTATTCCAATGGTTTTAACGGTCGCTGGGTGACGGTGATTTTGAACAATTCTTTTGTTTTCAACTTTTTTTGGGAATCTTCAAATGCGATGCTATATTTTTTAATCATTTACTTGAAAGAGGATGAAATTGAAAAAAAATTTCTCGTATCTTCGCTTAGAAAATAGATATTGAGATGCTGTTTTTACCATTTTTTTTCAAATTCGATAATTTTTCAAGTAGATGATAAAAAAACATAGCATCACCTTTGAAGATTCCCAAAAAAGCCTAAAACAAAACAATTTTGCAATTACCGCCACCTAGCGACCGTTAAAACCACTGGCATGAAATGATAATATAATATTTTATGAGGCATTGAATTCGTTTTCAAATGATACTAAGTTTGTCAAAATCCATGAAGCGGAACAAAAGTTATAACAGTTTTATTGAGTCAGCTTTCCCACTCACCCCTACATGTTATTTTACAAGATATAGGAAAAAGTACTGGAGCAAACTTACCTAAAATGATCTAATGATGACGAATATTCAAATTTTGTGGTACTATAACGGTACATTTGTTTTTGTGATACTCCTACTCCCTCTAGCGGTGGAGAAGGAAACTTGAAAATAATTTCCAGCAGTTTCTCGTATGAGAGTTTGTAATACAGATTTTTTCTCAAAGCTGTACGATAAATAGTTTCTGAGATACAGCGGGTTACCTCTCTTAATCAGACACCCGGTACAAGCCAGAATAATTATATATACAAATCCCCTGGCAGTAATATTCACTTGAATATATTCAAACTGGTTTTATCTTTCATACTATCTTTCCAGTTTTATATCCATGTCGTTTTCTGTTTCATTGAATGTCAACAGACATTTTTCGTTAATATGACATTTCCAATACAATCGAGGATTCTCTTGAAGTGGCATTTCCAATTGAAATAAGCTCGATTTTCCACCACCTTTTACTTGGGAAATCAGAAAAGGAAAGCATTTTCCAGTGTCAGGTTTGTGAATGACAGTGACGTATATAAATTTGGGCTTGGTTTAGTCAGAGATAATTACTTAACAGAAGGGGCGACGATTGTCGGAAAAACCGCCGTCACGAGAAAAAAAGAAAAAAACGAAATAAGATAATATAATTTAAAAAAAGGTGAGCGGTCGTCCGACTTGCTTGCTTGCTTCTTATGCACAATAGAATGACTATTTTTCGAGAATTTTTCATCATCTTTCAAAAATTTTGATAATTTTTGGCCATTTTTGACGAATTTTGACAATTATTGACCGACTTTGACAATTATTGACCATTTTTGACAATTTTTCAAAAATTTTAACATATTTGGCCACTATTGACCATTTTTTCAAAATTTTGACAATTTTTCCATATTTTAATAATTATTGACCATTTTCGACAGTTTTTCAAAAATTTGGACCAATTTTCAAAAATTTTGACAATTTTTAATAATTATTGACCATATTTGACAGTTTTTTTATAATTATTTACAATTTTTTTCAAATTTTGACAATTTTTCGAAAAATTTCACCATTTTTCAAAATTTTTGACAATTTTTGGAAATATTTGGCAATTATTAACCATTTTTTCAGAATTTTGACAGTTTTTGACAATTTTTGACGATTTTTCCAAATTCTTGTCAATTTTTGACCTTATTTAAACATTTTTGACATTTTTTCAAAACATTTAACAATTAACGACCATTTTTGACGAATTTTGACAATTATTGACCGTCTTTAACAATTATTGACCATTTTTGACAATTGTTCAAAAATTTGCGGGTTTCCCTGGCGGAGCTGATTTCAAAAATGTTTCACAAGTTGTTTATGACAATTTATTATTTAGAAAATAGTTGATGATGAATCAACGTACACTCTAACAAAAACAAACCAAACAAAATTTTTCTTAATTAGTTCTTAAATAATTTGATAAAAGTAAATCTAACGGGCAAGATCGGGTGATCTAGCGGGCCGTTTCACTGTGCCCCATCTTCCCATCCCTAGAGCACTGTTGTAGCGAAATGTTCCGGAGCGTCATCCTGTAGAAACTATAATCTGCGGACTAAAGTGTTGGCAATTTTGATATCAGGAAGAAGCTGGGTCAATTCAGGAATTTGTATTATGAAGAATCACTGTAAAAAATATATATTGAAATAATGATTTATTTGAGTTCAAGAATGTAAATAGTAAAAGAGAATATACCTTAATTTGTTCAATATTTCATAATTATATACAAGTATCTTCAATATTAAATAATTTATAAATAGAAGTCCCATAAATATCTTGAAAGCCACAACCTGAAATAGGAATTAATTATTAGTAAACATTATATTTCAACATTAATTATTTAGTTTGGAAATGTCAGAAAAAAATTGTAGGTTAGTTGTCAAGATGACATAAAGTCAATGAATCATGTATGCCATAAATATCGATGGAATGTTCAGAAAGAACCATGAAACACTTAATCTTAGAAATGTGAAATTAGGAAATAAACAGTTTTGTTGTTTTTGTTTTTAGAAATATTTACAATTTTTAAATGATTCAAATTAAAAATGTAAGCTAAGTTTATATTAAATAATGGATTAAATATAATTAATAAGCATTTAAGAAAAGGTTACATTTATAGGTTGTGGAAATTTTATTATTTGATGTTAACGATGAAATCATATTATAGAGTATTTTTCTTAAAAAGGACAATTTAAAAGTAAAATAGTATAAAAACATTAATTATACTAAGTGTATTGATAAGTAGGAATATGAAAAGACTGATTAATTAAAGTGAAAAGGACATTAAATATAAAAAAGGGTATCATATTTACATTACTTCAGAAAAATCAAGTGAGAACAATTTTTACCTAGCAACGGTTGTTAGAAAGTTTGTTAGGACGCGGAGAAAAGGGAGTTGGTTGTTGGAATTTTTGAAAGAAGGTTGAGAAAAATTAAATGAAAAAAAATTTATATTGTAAGTGAAAAATTCGAAGCCTCTTCCAAGTAAATGCATGAAAAGGTATTAAAGAACAAGAAACAATATAAATAAACAGTTTATTACATACCTTGAATAAATTGAGAGGTGCCAGCGTCCAGCTCACCGAAGAAATCAAGTACAGCAGTTCCAGATATCTAGTCGAGATACTTTACAAGTTTTACCTCAAGAGTGGTTGTACTTCAAAATAGTGCACAAGGTCAGTGAAATATATTATTGGTACCAATAACTAAATAAAAACAGTTTAAGATGTACCTACATCTAAAAAGTATTTTCACTTTTTCAATCCACGATATATAAATCTATAGACTAAACTTACTTATAAACATTACAGAAATCCTTTGTATTTTAGGTTAAAATTTTGTTTCAGTTCAAATTTTGATATTGCACATTCACAAACTATTTTATACCATCCATGTAATCTTTTATATCTAAATGCTTCAAATCTCCTTTAATTAAATTGTTATAGTTCAGTATTTTTATTTTATTGAAATAAAACATTTCAATAACCTTACAAGGTACACGCTGTTAAATACTCTTGTAAGTAAAGAAATTGCCTAACCCACCAACAAGATTCGTCATAGGAAACTTATTGAGATTTATTGACAAAATAATTTCAAATTAAAATTAGTAAACAAAACATAAAATTTATAATATATTTTATTGCAAAAACATTTCTCTATAATTACAATAGTTAATTGAAAAAAAAAAATTGAAAGACTAAAGGTTGTTTTATAATGTATTCACGTTCGTAACTAAATAATAAACCAAAATAGAATCATTCTATATTTGATTGGCACCAGAACTCAAAGAGAGCCGGAGTTTCATGTTCCCGGTTAATATTGAGCTAGCTTAAAAAGGGTAAGTTTGAAGGTTTTAAATGATCAAATTATAATAAATTGATTCCATAGCGAGTGGCTCTGATATTAGGGCTATATAAAAAATACATTATAACGTTATATTTGTTAAAATACCACATAGTCGCCTTTGCGTATGGCATTCTTACATCCATTTTGGATTTTTATCAGATTAATATCATCGATGATAAGGATGGTATTTTTGCTTTTTTACAAATATTTAATACTGAATACTTACCAATATTGAAATCTCTAGATTATCCCCGAACTGTACAGTGTGGATCGTCTACTGCCGATAAAATTTCATCTTGTTAAATATTTGCATCAAGTACCTTGCTTTGGTACATCAAAAAAAATCCTAATTCTCTGTATTTTCTTTCTATTTTGCTAATCGTAGTTTAAAAAATACATTCACGATCTGGGAGCATTTTATGAAATAATATGCAAACTTCTTGTTGAGTCCGCATCCTATAGTCAACACCAATCATCATTAGAATTTCAATTGAAGGCATTCCAATTAGTTTGTAAAATAAGGATCAACGTCAAATTAGAAAACAAATAGCAAGAAATCGACCTGATACGGGATTTTTTTGATATCACTGTTTATTTAGCTAATAATGAATTTATGCGTTAAATTGAGGTCGCACTGAATAAATTAGGACCGTGATTAAAGTGAAAATGAATTAGACACAATAATAAAAGTAAATTATACCGGGACTAGTAAAAAATAAATAAAACATCACAATCTGTCTCTCATTTTGTAAAAATTAAGAGAAACGTCAATAAATGAATGAAATCGTAAAACCCCCGACTATAAAGTACGTTAAAAGATTTTCCGCATTATCATCTGAACCGACGTTCTCGTTTTCATCTCTAATTGATTATTTGCGGTTAAAGGGACGAAATTTCGTGTCCCCGAGTGCCGATTTTGCCGCAACACTTCTTGCTCTTTCTCCCCCCAAGGACTTATGAAGTTTTACAATGAGGGAATATACACGAATTGATGGGTTTCCTTTTGTAAATAATCTACTGTGTATATTAAAGTCGCATCGATTTTATACTATAAACTTGTGAATTACACTTAAAAGCTCTTTAAAATTTAAGGACCAACTTGACTCTTGAAATGTCTCCAAAGTATATTAGACAAACAGTAGCAGTACCTTTAATGAAGAAATATTGTACAATTAAGAAACAACTAGCTCTCCTGCCATATCAGGTGTTAAATTATATTTTAACGTGCTGCAGTCAACGTTTCTATAATCTTTGCGGACGACAAAGTGATTGTCACCAATGGGAAATTCCCAGAGGTAGTTATGAATGTCCTATAAGAAGCACTACGAATTGTGGAGGAATGGTGCCTTAAACAGTACCTTTCAGTTAATCCAAAAAAAATCAAACTAGTTACTTTCTCGAATAGAAGAGTTCTCCCGCAGGGTATAGTACTGATGTTCGGAGAAGAACTAGAAATATCCAAAGATGTTAAATATCTGGGAGTGACCCTTGTTTCCATACTGAATTGGAAGGCACACCTGGAAACAATTACTACCAGGGCGACTAGGCTTTTCTGGCTATGCAGAAGAGTTATGGGCAGAACCTGGAGAATACGACCTGAGACCTGAGGTGGTTCACTGGCTCTACATAACTGTGATAAGGACAACGATCACCTATGGAACAATACTCTGGTGGAGGAGAACAAAAATGTCCTGTGCAGTTTATATATTAACTGCAATCCAAAGACTTGCCCTTCTTGGTATTACCGGGTCAATGAACAGCACTGGGACGGCATCAATGGAAGCCCTTATTGAACTTTCTCCTTTGGATGCAATGATGGCAATTCTTAGGCTGAAATTATAACCTTAAACAACAACTTCTTGAAATAATTTATGAATTAAAGAAGAAATAGCAGAATTTAAGGAAAAAAAATTATCCTTTTGGGTTACACAAGTATCAGTTGCTCCGGATGACAACCTTAGGCCTTCGACGTCGCTCAGACGGAGTTAGGGGTGGTTCCCTCTGCTTGATCATCCGGAGATAAAAAGGATTACGTAGACAAAATCTTGAAGATGGGCGCCAACTGAAACTTCCACATAGGCCAATCCCAATGGGTTACCCCCTTAAAACTCAGTAAAATAAGGGGTAGAGATAAATAAAGCAAACATCAACTTATGTCCAGTATAATGACAAAAGAAAAATATTCAAAATGACAATTTTAATTAAAACCCTGAAAAACAATTACCCCTCCCCTATAAGGTTCAAATCAAACGGCAGTATGATATAAGAGATACATCAACTAATCAAATCATCACTTATGTACATGATCAAGTTTAAAAAAAATTATCTGTCCTATAATAAAAGCTATAGGATAACGAGGGTAAAACCTGCTTAGTAATTAATATGGCTGTCTTTATTCTAGACTGTCAAAAAAATATATATGCAAATTAAGTAAATGTGAATTTGTGATATACACAAATCAGAAATAACGTATACTATAATAGCGACACTACAGGTCTGGGCGTTGGTACCAATGCGAAGGGGAGTATAGTCAAATCAAACATTATTCACCATAAAATACTTTTTAAATAAAAAAAATATTAATTTCTACCATTACAATAATTTTTAAGGGATAAAATGGCATGTAAAAAAAATAATGAATTTTGTCAATATTCCGAAATAGGAAAAAAAATGTTAACACCTTAGTCTCTGGGGTTACATCACCCTTCCAGTGGTGATGATAAGTTTAATAGAGATAATATCAAAAATTGAATAAAATAACTCCGGAAGACCGGATTACCAATGACCTCGGGTCTTCATCCATAACATTGGATTCAGCCGGTGGAAATCCCGAAAGTGATGGTGTCAAAGATTCAAGACAATTCTCGTCCTGACTTCTGCGCGAACATGAGGTCGAGTCGCAGTTCAATAAGCTGAACCTACGGTGGCAAACTTCGGCTCCACGTTGTAAACCATCAGCTAAACTCACACCAGGATATGGGCTCGAGCTTAGGTCGATAATCAATACCGGACTAAAAACCCTAAAAAAAACAAATGTATCAACCAAAGATTGACCCAAACCCCTGGACTACATTGATGTTTATATCTAACCCCTTTTTCCCCACCATGAAGCAATTATACTTGTTACCCTGTAGCTAACTTTCAACAGAAATTTTAATCTACACAAACCTCACTTGAATAAAATATTGGATTTGATCCAGCAACATCAACAACCCAATTTACAATGATTTTTAATAGCGCTAAACAAAAAATTAAAATAACAACTTACTGAAGCACCCTACGATCTACAGTTACTACAAAACAAGTAGACCTACCTTTGACAAGGGTTTCAGTTTTCTCGGCTCCTCCCTCGGTTCGTCCAACGAAACATCGGGGCCACAAAGGCATCAACATCAAAAATCTGTGCTTGGCGTGGGTGTAATAAATCCCTTTACAAGGTGTGTAGTGGACCTCAAACCAACAGCAGAATATTTCCCAAAAAACTGCTAGTACGCAGAAAATAACCACAGCCCACAACTCCACTAACGTTAACAGACAAGAATCATGAAAGCCCACTAAGGGATGGCTACAATGGCCATTAGAAAAATTAGGATTCTTCGTTGAGCACGCACAAGCACTATCGCCTTTTCCACGGCAAAATCAAAAATGACCAATGTCAAATGTCCGCCCCACAGAACACAGGACTCTCCCTGTCACGATACCACAGAACCGAAAAGTCACCACTAACATGGTATGCATTCTGGACTACATCAATGTCAGCACAGAGCAAGTTCCGAGCAGGGAGTAGGGGATCTTTCACGACGCCAACAGGTAGATCCAAAATTCTACAAAAATATCAGTAACCCTACCTATAAATATTCGGTCAATTATCGAAGACCGATGTCAGAAACTAGTAACGGACTACGAATGCAACATACGGCTAATCTATTAACATAGACATCGACGTTACACGAAAAACCCAACACAACCACAATGTGAAACGAACGCAACATACAACTCGACAGAAATTGACATGATTCACACCAGGTGGGGGGGATGAGTAATCTGTGATTCACACTCGACTAACACCTATGGTTCTAAGTATGACAGATGGCAGATCAGCTATCAAAACAAACACTTGTTGAATTCAATAATAAATAATGAGAAAATTTAGCAAGGAAAGGCAAGGATTTTACCAAAGAGTTAAGAGAACATGAAATATATATTTAGCATGGTTATACCACCTATACCTGGTTGAAGAGACCACTGCACTTCCACATTATGGAAACGAGAAAAAGAAAAGTGGAGAAAAAGGTAATGATCTTTCTAATGATATCTTCCTACAGAAGTGATCTCCGTATAATAGGGTTGACCTCTTTATTAGGTGGGAAAAGAAAGTACAAAATAGGTAAGCCTAGCTGGGACAACAGGACTAATATTCTATTATGACAACCGTGAAGGAACCAAAAGACAGCAAAATATACATCTCGAATAGGTAACCTAAGAAATTTAATAAAAATCAAGGGAAATACAACCTAGAGCTAAATTTACTCATTATAAAATCTGGAGACTTATGGTCCCCGAACAATGTTCGAGAAGGAGACACTAATACTACTGGGACATTACTAGATGAACCCATCATATTTCACATGAGTTTTGATAGCATGACACCCGGAATATATTCACTGAGCAAGTGAACATCATCATCCCATTTAGGGAACAGATGATGCATCCAGGTAATTCTGAAGAAATGATCTGGTTCACCGATGGCTCCAAAACAAACCAAGGCACTGGGGCTGGTATAAAAGGACCTATAAAGAGAATGTTGTTCAGCCTTGGTCGTTATACGACTGTGCTTCAAGCAGAGACGATCGCCGCTATAGCCTGTATTGATGAAAACCTCAGAAGAGGATATACCGGGCAAAAAATTAAAATATTCACTGATAGCCAGTCTCTGCTTAAAGCTATCAGTAATCCAACAACTAGGTCTAGACTGGTGAAAAACAACAAAGAATCCCTTAACAGGCTGGCAAGAGACAACAAAGTATCTCTAATATGGGTGCCGGCACATGAGGGGATTGCAGGTAATGAGATGGCGGGCCAGTTAGCTAAAGAAGGCTCTAAAGGAGACTTCATAGGTTCGGAAACGTTTTGTGGAATCACAAAAGATTGCATAAGGTAACTGTCTATATAGGGAACACCAACTCAAATGGAGGTTGACACAAGGGCACCTCCATATAAAGAGTTTACTGAACAACGTAAACTCTCAACCAGCCTATTGAAACTGGGTAAGAGACATTTGAAGACAGTTATCGACCTGGTGACTGGACACTGCACCCTGAGAAAACATCTGCACAAAATGGGCAAAGTTAGTGAACTTAATGATGAAACTCCTACTCACATACTCTATTTCTGTGAGAACTTACAAGTACTTAGGCGGAAGCACTTTGGAGAGGAATTAATACAACCATCACAACTACTGAAAATCCCTCCAGTCAAACTAGTGGCCTTTATAGAAGACACGAAGCTTCTGGAATGGAAGTAGATAACATGGGAAATGGTACAAAGATTCAGTTCAAGAGCCTGGGTTGTTGAGCCCAACAAAAACGAATGAATGAATTAGCATGTACCGGGTGTCTGATTAAAAGAGGTAATCCTCTGTATCTCAGAAACTATTTATCGTACTGTTTCTTCAGGATAATTTACTAAGTCAATGTAGTTCGTTTTTGCTGTTTTTGTTACGTAATTAATTGTTGGTTATTGTTATAATGATACTGAGTTTCTCAAAATGCTTTTTTCTCGTATTTTCGCTTAGAAAATAGAAATTGAGATGCGGTTTTCACCATTTTCTTTTACATTCCATCTTCTTTCAAGAAAATGATTAAAAAATGGAATGAAACGATGATATAATATTTTATTAGGCATTGAGTTGTTCTAGTTTCGTGAAAATTCTAAGATTTTCAATGTTGTAATAAAATCTTCCCGCCTCAGTTAATGAATGTAATGCTTCAGGAATGCAGGAGGTCCTCTTGCTCTAGTAGGTCTACTGTTATCGTAATTTGCACGTGAGGTATAGTATTCGGTTCGGACATTGGATGGTCAACTAAACGACTGGGAGGTGTTACAGAATCATCAACACTAGTTCGTGGATCTTGAGTACCAGTGGACCTTTTTGGGGTTTGTTCATTCTCAGCCATTGTTTGTAGATCTTGAGCGGCCAGAGGAGAATTTTCTTCTGAAACTTGTAGAGTGTCATAATCGTGAAGAGGGGCTAGATGTCTCAGAGATACGGTAGTTTCTCTTCCATCAGATAAACGTACTTGAGCATATAGAGGATTCGCATGAACAAGCTCTACTTTTTCAACCATGGGATCATTCTTGCTTGTCCGATTAAAATTTATCATTAAAACAGGACCAGTACTTAGCCAAGTCGTTCTTTGAGTGTTTCGGATGGGTGAACATTCTTTCGTGGGGTGTAGAGTTAGTGGTTGTGCACAGAAATGAAGAGCTTCAGGCAGTACTTGTTCTCATTGATTCATCTGAAGATAACGAGACTGAAGAGCCCAGCGAATTGTTATCCATATAATACCATTGTAGCGTTCGTACTGGCCATTTCCACGTAGATTATATGGAGTAATTCTGCTCGTAGCAACTCCCAGAAGTTCTAAAAGGGACTTAATTTGACGGGACATGAAGGAGCAACCTTGATCAGTGTGTATATAAGAAGGTGTACCGAATAGTAACAATTTAAGACTAAGTGAAAGTAAACTAACTATATACTACAAATGTACATTGTAGCATCGATTATACAGCTTGTGTCTTGGGGGAATAGCCTTATTATTTTTTTTTCACATGACACCCTATGGTGAAAACAAGCAACAAGCTTGAGAAAGTTGTTATAAAATTTTTGAGCATTTATCAATGTTCGAGGGTTATTCGAATAGAAATTTTTTTGCTAATTATAGAAAAAATACAGAGTATATTTGCTTCTATAATTTCATTAATATTCTCGTCAGTATTATGACCAAATCGTGCCATTTTGAAATATTAAATAATTGGAACGTCAAAATCGAAATAAAGCAAAATGTATCCATGGCAACGTACCTAATAGAGTGAAAACAGCCCATGGTCTGTTTTCAGTGTAATGTTGTTCTGATTGGTTGTGTTCAATCAAATGACCTCAAATTAACTGATTTCATTGGATATCTACTATAGCAAAAAATTTTCGATAAAACGGGGCTCCTCTGCATAAATCCTGTGAACTAGTCAGCTCCAGTTTATATGCACATTCATATATGAATTTTCGCATCTCTCCAAGCAGAAGACCAAAGTATATTGAGAAAGACTTCAAAATATAGTTCGCCAACTCATTGAAAAGGAAATTCTAGCCCCGCTCTTCCCCATACAGAAATCGATCAAGCATAACCGGACAGGCGTTTTCCATAACAAGGTTCCTAATCTTCACTACTTAGTATCTGAGAACAACAGTCTAAAACTTGTGAAATGAAAAATACGTACACTTTTTTGTGAAATCGTATTATCGTTTTTAAAACGAAAGTCTAATTAATGCCCAGGTTTCCATCAAGACCTATTTATTCTTTTTGGAGTACCCGTGGATGATATCCACTATTATGTATTATACACTGTGTTCATTTGAAAAGGACCCACCCTTAATATTTCAAAAATGGGACATATTATTAGGAAATGCCAAAACACGTCAACTTTTAACTTGAGGGGGACACCTTTTGGCGCTAATGTCATAAACGTCAGATTCACCCCCTCCCTGCTGGAGACACCCCTTACATTTTTTCAAATGGCATTAGGTATCAAGTCACACCTCATTTAAAAAGTCTGGTAAACATCTATTCAATCATTTTGTTTTGCCTTTGATACCAGCCTTCCATTGTTATTTAATCGTTGTTTAAAATTGGCTCTCTTTCAATTTTTCGTATGCCCCCATATTGTGTTATGACTCTTTGAATAAAAAATTTACAAATAGTAAAAAGACAACTGTTAACAAGAAAAAACTGCTATTTAATCATGTTGCCAAAGTGACCACCGTTAACATTTAGGCAATAAAAGTTGAAAAAAAGCCAATTTTAAACAACGATTAAATAACAATGGAAGGCTGGTATCAAAGGCAAACAAAATGATTGAATAGAGATTTGCCAGACCTTTTAAATGAGGTGTGACTTGATACCTAATGCCATTTGAAAAAATGTAAAGGGTATTTCCAGTAGGGAGGGGGTGAATCTGTCGTTTATGACATTAACACCAAAAAGTGTCCCCAAAAGTTGACGTGTTTCGGCATTTCCTTCTAATATGTCCCATTTTTGAAATATTAAGGGTGGGTCCTTTTCAAATGAACACAGTGTATATTATATATTATAAAAAAAATGAGAATTTTGTATTTTCCTTTGAAACTATGCTATAGTAATATCTATTCTGAAGTTGTACGGTTACGTTAAAGGAAATACCTTGTAAGATTAGTGATTTTTGTGGTTGATTATTGATTTTTTTTCTACGTTTGGTTGAAAACATCTACGTGGCTACCGAACTAAAAGTATTAGTGTAGAAAGAAGTGATTTATCATGTTTGCTCTCTACCAGCTAGTTTTGTTGAAAATCGAAAAGTTACAACTCTTCTTCCGCGTCTTTATTGTTGGAACTTAGTAAAGGTAGTTTCTTGGTCGTTAATTTTCTTTTTGTTGAAGCTGGGAGAGAAAAAAAACGCTTCGACTTTGGATGAAAGCGTGAAAAGTTCAAAGCTACCACCGACGGACGTTGGAAGCGTTAAAATCCACATTATTTTAAAGCTCGTTTTAGAGTAAAATTACTGGTGATGTGTAAACATTTCTATGTTCATCCTGGAATAAAAGAAATACAAAATTTGAAGCATTTTCCGCTTATCCCAATTGATCTGTTGACAGTTTTTTATTTTATTTTGACCAAGGCTTCCAACACTGTGATTCAACAAATCTTTGGTTCTGAGAGAAAAAATATAACTGACATCTGCATAATTTCACTATCTACAACCAACAATACCAACATATATGTATATCAAATGTCAAAATTGACTATTCTTTTTGTTAATTATTTTGGGAAATTAAACCACAATCTTTTTTGTATTTTTTAATATAAAAAAATAATTTAAAAATACAAAAAAATATTGTGGTTTACTTTCTCAAAATAATTAACAAAAAGAATCATGAATACACCACAAGGAACATACAGAAGATATCAAAATTAATTGTCATGTTAAGTTGACTTAACGCCAAAGCTGATTAGTCAGTCGAAAAATAGAATTGAGCCGAGAAAATTTTCGCTAAATAATTGTTTACAATTTTCGAAAACAGTTGGCTCAACTAGAATGCCTTGCCGAGTTGGTTTCTGTTTTCGGCAATAGAGCACCACATCAGTCGACAATTTCTCGTTGGTATGGAGAATTTAAACGTGGACGGATTAATCGAAGATCCAAGAACAGGTCCACCAACATATCGTGAAATTGGAGCATGATTTAGCATTTCAAAGACCACAATTCAAAAAATTTTAAATGAAGAATTATCTGTAAAAAGATAAGTTCATCGTTAGATACCGCATCTGTATTGTCGGAAGAACAGAAAGCAATTAGAGTCAATTGGTGTCATAAAACTATAAACCGGTTTAACGCATGTGAGTAAGTTATAACCGAACGCACCCGGAACAAATTTCTGTCATATGTCAAGACAGAAGTGTCAGGCATGGTCCTGGACAAGGGGTCAGGAAGAAAGAAAACTAAAGTTGTTGTAAGTGATGTGGCCGTTGATGCCACATCAGTTGAAATGGCAACAAATTTTATGCTGTCGTAAAAAATAGGATGCCTTCGATTTAGTGGACTGGAATTCTATAGGATGACTGATTCTCTCGCATAAATAATAACTGTATTTCATTAACAATTCAATAAACTTTAACGTCGAAAATACATACAGATGGAACGATGAATATAGACAAGCGTTTCAGTATGAAATAGTAATTGTTAGAACTATCTTACTCTTTCCTTTGTGGTTTTCAAAGCACTATTCACTTGAAATATAACTTTGCTTCGGGTTGAATCACTATAAAAAAGTTTATAGAAAAATGCACTTATTATGCAGGAAATGAAGGAATTAAATTAATTACTATGAAACTTGACCCATTTGGTCTGAAAATATCGGTTTTATACCGGTAAAGGAGTGGTAGGTCTTAGCTGGGAGACCGATCGGGTTGGAAACTCAACATCTACACTTACTGGCTGAAGTAAAAACCCAGTAAGATAATGCATATATGCGCGAAGTGTGCGTTTGGTCACGCCTACTTCAACTGCCGAAGAATAATAGTAAATATTACAAGGCGCCGGTCAGCCGCCAGGGAAAGAAAACAAAACGCGATCTTGAAGTATTTACTAAAATATAACTGTACATGAAAATAAAAGGAACTAAAATATAAATATACAAATTGATGAACGTGTGGTTTCAACAGTAAGTGTTTTATTAATTAATATTGATTTGAGTAAATCATGATCATAACATAGCGCAGTCTTGAGTTTGTTCAAGTAAGACATTCATGACGGTGAGAAATTTTGTTTTTAATATGTTCTACCATTCCTGGCCAAAATAAAGATTGCAGTGCTACTCTAGTGCATTTTTTTATTCCCAAGTGACTATAATGTATACGATAAAGTATTTCCTGTTATAACGCTTTCGGCACTACTATAATAGTAAAACTGCAATCGGTGCGGAGTAATAAAACTGTCCTAACAGGTCATTTCAGGGGTGGGTACCTATTATTATTTTTAAGGTATAGAGACATTCGGATTACTGAAATATTTATTACGAATATTATTTTGGTGTATTCGGTTGTAATTTTTTTTATGAACATATAAACGACTTGCATATTATTATTGTTGACGGCGTAAGCAATTCAACAATATACAAAATTAGAAGTGAAGCGAAAAGTGGAGTTATTAAATCCGCAAAGAAAAATGCAGGCGGTAAAAAGAAAGTTGAATTCACAGAAGAAATTAAAAACCCAAGAAGAAGAAAAGTGTACGAATTTTATCTTAGGAAAGAAATCCCAACACTAGCTAAAATTGCGGATGAAATGAATAAAGATCCATATTTCCCTAAAATGGGCCGAACGAAACTACGGGAAACGCTACAGGAATTAAGATAAGACTCGGTCATTGTTATTTTTCTACAATATCTGTCGGCACAAATAAATTTCTTGTTTTCACAACATTCATTACAGCAGGTAGTGTAAAATTACATATTTTGTTTGGTCCACTTGTGCTGAGCAAGTCCCATAAAATTTCGATTTATTACCCGCACCGATTGCGATTTTACTATAAACAATAATTTAAAAAAATTAAACCTTCGGAAAGTGTCAACTCAGACCTGTAAGGATTAAAAATTTTGATATGATCTTTTAATGTTTTTGAATCATTAGGCCAACCATTTAAAATTACATTTTTTAGGTCTTTTAAAACAGGATAATTCTCAGTACAAATTCGAAATTCTTTATTTTTGTCTTCAGTAGCAATAAATTGTAGTTTAACTAAACAAACTTGGCTATCGATTTCCTCATCAAACTCATGTGGTTCATCCGGCGATAAATGAGCCAGAGAGAGAGCATAAGCCAATATTAGTTTTTTCCCAGCCCTATACTTTAATTCAATCTCGAATTTTTGTAATTGCAACATCAATCGTTGAAGTCGCGCAGGACATTTATTGAAGGGTTTTTTAAAAATTGAAATTAATGGCTGATAGTTTGTCTCCACTATGACCCATGTGAGGATGGAAGTTACGTCCGAACGCACCCGGAACAAATATGTCATATGTCAAGACAGAAGTGTCAGGCATACGTTACAATAAAGAAAACTAAAGTTATTATAAGTGTTTCATTGATTAATCTTGATTTGAGTAAATCATGAACATAACAACGCAGGAAACTCAAAAAATATGTACATTATTGTTAGTGGTGATGAACCCGATAATAAACGTCAGTAAGCTGTTTGGGTGTTCCAAGATGAACCAAAACCGACGAAAATTATCCGTTCCCGAGGTGTTTTCAAAATGATAGAGGCGACATTTGTCTCAAAAGCGGACCATGAAGCAACAATTCCCCTGCAAGATCGAAAATCTGTTACTGCTCATTGGTACATATTGATTTGTTTGCCGGAAGTTATTGCTGAGTTTCGAAAAACCAACCCCCAACGATGAATGATCCTTCACCAAGACAATGCAAGTTCCCATAGCAAGTTAAGAATGTACTGCGTGGTCAAAGTTCCCAGAAGATGCAGTCAACGCTTTCAAAAACTCTATTTTGAATGTACCAACAAGCGTGTGGAATATCTGCTTCCATAATTGGTTCCAAAGGATGCAAAAATGCATTTCTCTTAGTGATTATAAGTTATCTACTGTTTTTTTTTCTAATGTGACTTCAATAAAATATCTGGGAGCTAATATCAATAGCCAGTACGACCTGAAAAGGGAAATACTTTCAAGGATTGAGTAAGAGAAAAACCTTCATGAGTATGAAATGATGTTTTACAAGGCTGGACCTTAGTTTGGAACTCAGAACTCGAATGATCAGATGCTACGTCTTCTCTGTGCTACTCTATGGATGTGGAAGCTAAATTCACAGATTGAGAAGAGAATATAAGCTTTCGAAATGCATGCGTATAGACGGATGCTGCGAATTTCATGGGTACAAAGGATCAACGATGAAGTACTTCTACGCATACACAAACAAAAAGAACTACTGAACACCATCAAGGAAAGAAAAATGCAATATCTGGGTTATACGATGAGAGGTGATGAATACGAAATATTACGCCTCTTAATAGAGGGCAAAGTTCAGGGGAAAAGATCAGTAGGAAGACGCCAGAACTCATGGCTAAAATATTTAAGGAGATGATTCGACCGCTCGTCTGCAGAAATCCCTCGTGCTGCAGTTTCCAGACCTACAATTGCCATTTGGATCGCCAACCTCCGGCAGGAGAGGGCGTGATAAGAGGAAAAATACAAAATATAAATGACAACCCTGTTACCTTGGGATATAATATTGTTATTTAACGCCTTGGTAAGATATTTTTTCGCAACCCAGAACCTATATAGATTATTTCTAAACAGGTTTTTCCAAATTGGACGTCAATTTTAATTGAAAAAATTCAAACCAGCCGATCTTTTTGTAGAAATAGAAACAGTTCGACACGTTCTGACATTCAAACCAACCGAAGAAATTTACAAGAACGAACAAACATCTAGTTTTAAATAAAAATACGCCGTTTCTACTAAACAGAATCTCAATATCGAACGAAATTCCAGTGGTAGTTCTGCAACATTTACTGCGACAAAAAATCGTGACCAGAATATTCAATAACAAAAATTCCGTTACCCCAAGAATACTATCTCACATTTTAAAATTATCTGGGGATTATTCTTAAGGAAATAACGTTAACTTCATTAGACATCATCAAGATACTGAATCTGTTGAAGAAAACGAACAATTTTATCCATTCATATCCACAAAAATTCCAATATTTAATCATTTTCTAGGATTTCTGCACTTATTAACAAACATATTCGATTTATCCACAGAAAAATTAATATAAATAGTTGAATCTGGTTAACAAAGAATTCCCCTGCAACTGCAATGTGTCACTGTCATTTTGCTTGTTTGATTTTGGTTTAATTTTCGCAGATTTCGTGATTTTTGGTGTCACAGTCCCTATCTTGTACCATATTTCGAGAAAGCAAAATTTGTTGTGGCTCTCTACGCATTGGAAACTACTCCAAATATCTTTATGAAAATTGTTATACATCTTCGATTAAATAACCGAATTGGTTAGCCAAGATCGCCCCATCTTTCCAGTTTTTTTTCCTAAACACATTGTAGCCGTATTGGAACAAAATTATGACAAAGTATTTGATTGCATTTTAAAAAAATTTTAACTAAAGCGATTTTCATTTTACATGCCCCTATCTATTGGAGGTTATGGTGGTTTTGACTAGAGATAAAGAAAAGCCTTCTCTCTACTTCCTCAATTAGTTATTTGTGTATTTAGAGCGTAAAGTAACAGATTGCCGCTTGAGAAAGAATGTTGGCGATCTTCCGAAAGCGGCAATTTTACTATATGCTCGAAAAACACACATAAGTTTTTCTTCAGACGCCCTTTTAATAATTAAAACTGTTTTTTACATTATCTTAGGTTATAGTAGGAGTGAGAATAATCGTCATTTTCGCTATTCATCATGATTAACCTTAAAAAGATCTACTGACTAGGGATGGTGAAAAATAATCGATTAATATTTTTTTATAATCGATTTTTAGTTATCGATTTTTATAATAATAATAATCGATTTTTAGTAAATCGATTTTCGGAAACGGCTCGTAATATTTATTGATTATTTTTCGAAATTTTGACAACTTTTGACAATTATTGACCATTTTAACTGTTTTTCAAAATTAGTGGCCATTTATCCAAATTTTTTATAATTTTTGACCATTTTTCAAAATGATGACAATTTTTAACCATTTTTGACAATAATTGTCCATTTCTATGTTTTTAACAATAATTGACAGTTTTTAACCATTTTTGATAGTTTTTGACTATTTTTCAAAATTTTAGACCATTTTCCAAAATTATCGACCATTTTTGATCATTATTGACAATTATGGACTTAATTTTTTTCTGTCGAACATTTAGTACCAAGGTAGGTAGATATGGGAAGATTTCTCGACATAAATTGTTTCTTCCTAACTCCCTTAATACTTGAATATATCGACTCAAAATTCGCTTGCTTATGTAGAGTTTTCTCCTGAATCGTTTGGCGCAGACTAGAACGTTCTATCTCTTCAAATAGTCGAGTTATGAGTATCTTTTGTTTTGAGAAGTGGATTTTCGAAAATTTCATGACTCCATTTGAAGGCGAAATAATGATTTTATCAAAAAACTGATTAAAAACCCCTCATTACGAATTCTTAGTATTTTTTAGGGCGAAAAAAATTTTTGTTGTAAATTTTTAACAAAGGTATGTAAATATTTCGCGATATAAATTGCTCGTTGCTAACTCTCTTAATTTTCGGAAATATTGACTCAAAATTTACTTGCTAAAATATGTAGAATTTTCCCCTGAATGGATTGGTGCAGACTAGGACGTTCTATCTATTCAAATAGCCGAGTTCCAAATTTTTGACAATTTTTGAAAATTATTGACCATTTTTGACAATATTTCAAAATTTTTGACAATTTTTCAAAAACCAACAATTTTTTTTCAAAAATTTGACAATTTTCAACAATAATTGTCCATTTTTGACAGTTTTTGACATATATTGGCCATTTTTGACAATTTTTCAAAAAATTTAACAATTTTTCAAAATTTTGACCATTTTTCAAAATTATTGACCATTTTTCAAAACGATTGACCATTTTGATAGTTTTTGACAATTATCGACCAATTTTAACATTAATTGTCCATTTTTGACAGTTTTTGACAATTTTTGGCAATTTTTAACAATTTTTGACCATTTTTGATAGTTTTCGACAATTTTTGACCATTTTTCAAAATTATTGACCAGTTTTCATAGTTTTTGACAATAATCGACCATTTTTCAAAATTTTAACAATTTTTGACAACTATTGACCAATTTTGACAGTAATTGTCCATTTTCGACAGTTTTTGATAATTTTTGACCATTTTTGATAGTTTTTGACAATTATTGACCATTATTGACAATTTTTGACCATTTTTCAAAATTTTTGACAATTGACCATTTTCGACATTTTTTTACCATTTTTCAAAAAAATATCAAAGTTTTTGACAATTACCGACCATTTTTCAAAATTTCGACAATTTCTCACAATTTTTGACCATTTTTGACAAAAATTGTCCATTTTTAACAGTTTTTGACAATTATTTACCATTTTTGACCATATTTCAAAATTTTTGTAATAGGTTTATCATCGGAATATGAAAAGCATGTACTTTTTAAAATAATACAAAATTATTTTTTTCGCAGAAATCGATTTATTTTTTATTAAAATCGATTTTTGACAAATCGATTAATTTTGAATAAAGAAAAATCGATTTTTATTTAATCGATTATTTTCCATTAATCTCACATCCCTACTACTGACTTGTTCAGACTTGTTAGAATTCGAATCAGAATATCAGTCAATAGTCGAAGTTCTATAAATATTCACCAATTGAGCTTATTCGGAGGGCGTGGTTTGAATAAATAAGCGAGCGAAAAAGATTCCTTTTTTTGCTTTAGAGCGTGAAGTAACAATCCTCGGCATTTCATTTGAATATAGTAATTATTCGTTTTACGCGCGACTGTAGAGAAAGAATTTTATGTTAAATACCATCTATCGGAATATCTCAAATAAATTGTGTATGATAAGCCAGAATTCTGTAAATTTTTTCACCCGGGAAAATTCTGTATGCTTCTTGGAGTATATTAATTATTTGGTTTGTTTTTATTGGGAACTGAATCACAATGTTTTTACCTTAAACTTAAAAATATTCAAATTGTCTACTTGTCGAATTTTTTAGAAGTGTCAGCTAAGGTGCGTTCAAGATTACGTAAGCAGGCTACGTTACTTTTGCTAAGTAAGGGAACGGGGTGGATATTAAAAATGTTCCGTATGATAAACAAAATTATAAAATAATGAAAATGTTTCCTAAACATATTACATATCATGTCGCACGATACACACGTTGTTTATAAAACAAAAATTAGCATAAGATTAGAGAAAAAGGATATAGGTTAGAGAGGCAAAACACAGACATAAAGCATACGGCTGAAGAGAGAAATCCTCTCCACAAACGCCATCGATCGGAATATCCCAACTAAACTCGGGATTGAAGTCGCAATAGTAGTGCACACCCCGTGAGTTTTCACACACATTTTGTATTGACATTTGTCAAATTAAAAAAAAATCGGAAAATCCGATCTTTGATGAAATTTATAATTAGACTGCTTATAGGCGAGGAGCCACCAATCCTGAAAGCTCCGTGATTAAGCTTAATAGAATTTTTAATAAAAATTAAAAGAACACTTAGACGAATAAGATTTGCTTGGTCGGCGTGGCTTTAATTGCATATACAAACATGGTGCGTAAAATTTTTTGCGTTAAAGTTTTCCAGCATGTAGGAATATTACTAGAATTGGAATTTATAGGTAATACCTTTGTAAAATGTTTCTTTGTCGCTGTACTGTTAAAAATAATTCAAATCTTGCAGCATTAACTTCATTATTTTTTATTTGTAAATCTTTGGAGTAAATCCGTTTTTTCTGTATCATTTATCTCTTCTGCTCGAACATATTCGGATATCCTTCATTTTCTAACAGGAGATTGTAGGCTTTAATTTTTCCTTCACGAACAAAAGCTGCTGTATAATCACAACCTGTAAAGGCATGGAAGCCTACAGGGCTTCCGTGAGTTAGCTTTTAGTTTTTCTGCGAGGTGTGTACAATTTATGTAATTTATTCCGTTATTGGTTTTGGTTGTGATCCATATTTCTTGCTTTTTGAATTTATGTACGTTTCCGAGACAAGTAATTAAGACGTCAGTATCTACTGATTTTATGAGGATTTTGTGTTGAGGCCAACATTTCATTAAGTAGAAAAAAATTCTTGTATCAGCTTCTTCATGGTAACATTCATAATTTTCATCTAGTATTATATTGTAACGGATTGAAAATACAACAGCATTCAAAATAAAGTTTAAATCTATTGAAAAACTTAGCAGCAACGGAATTTGATGAAAAGTATTGATGATTATAAGCATTAAGGATTGTTATCATGAAATAATATAATAGTAAAATACCTATGTATGATTTATTATAAAGTAACTGAGAATACTTACAGTTTATACTAGGTATAATTGTCAAAACTATCTTTTCATATTTTTTAAAAATATTAATTGATGAGAATAGTTAGAAAAAAGGGTGGAAACACATTATTTGGAGTCTTCTCATAAATTACTGAAACAATTCAAAGTCTAAGAAGTCCTACCTCCAACACTAGAATCGAAAATTCTTATCCACCAAGACTTCAGTTGTGAACCTAAAAAATTAAACTATAGTAACACTTATAAATAAAAAAGAAACACATAAACTGCAACTAAAGGGTGCAAGGACATGTCATAAAAGGTTTTGAATAACCAAAATGCTTTAATTTTCGAAATTTTAAAAGAAATCATTTTGACAATGAGAAATTTTTAAAGTGTGATTTCTATGTCTAGAAGAGGTTTTAAGATGTAAGATTTGTACATTTAATATTATGTTTTATGTAGATTATAAGTATATGTGTAAAAAAGGTGTGTGTAAGAAAATCAAAAATACCAAAATAACTTCTGACCATCCTCGTATATCAGTTTTGATACAAATTTTAATAAAAAATTTAACATAGTGACCTGTGACTTGTGTGTTTAATAAAAGTAAAAACTCCAAGAGGATGGCTCATTCCAGTTTTTTCACTTGCACAATAAAGTCTAAGAAAAAGTATCGATAAAGTAGGGAGTCAACTTACCTTGACTTTTGACAGAAGGACATTTTGAAGTTTAAAAGTGTGGTAAATTTAAAATTCTTCACGTGCTGAGAAATCAACAAGATTTCTCTTAAAAATCTCACCAATTTGAATAAATACGACAAATTTTTCTTCCTGAAGTGAAAAGGAAAGAAAATAGATTGGAATCCGATGCTATTTCCCTGAGCGTCTAAAGAAGAAGGACTAAGAAAAAAAATAAGGTACCTAAATTCTTTCTTCCTACAATATAAAAGAAAAAGAAAGTCAATTATTAAATAATAACAATAATATTCTAAAAAGATTTGCTATAGCTAAAAAAATAACTCTAGATAGAGACTCAAAGGCCATAGTAATAAAAAGACAAACAAAAACAATAAATGCATTTAAACTAAAAATTAAAGAAGATTTGACAAATTCATTGTTTACTGTAGTATTTATATTTTTATGTATTATTATTAGATTGTAAACATCTATCTATTTTTACCTTTTGCTTATAGACTAAACAAGTTTCTAGTTTTCCTTTATAAATAAATACTAAAATTAATTGCCACTTACCTTGTTGGTCGATAAGCAATTTTCATCATTGATTTTGTACTTATATGATAACCATTTTTTTTTGTAAACACTTCTCACTTGCAAACTGATTTCTTGAATTTAGCAATTATTTTTACTATTCTTCAAGTGTGGAAGGGATGGTAATACATCATACATAATTTGCCACTGTGTTAGATTTTGTTTCTCAATAAAAATATGATATTTCTTCGTTTAATTCAACAACTTGTCTATTATTGAACAGCCATTTTGGAGATAATTAATACGAGTGCGTAGAGCGTCGACTCCAAACACAACTAACGAATCCGACTGAGATAGGTAGTTTCGTGCTTTATCAGAGTAAGTTACAGGGTTGTACTGAGAAAGAAAGGTCAGGTAAATTTAATAAAATTTTAATAGGTGGAATTATATAAAAAAAATAATAAAAAGATCATTAACTGTATTCAATACTTCATATTTATTTTATTTTAAAATAAATATTGGCGCCCAACTATACAATTCAATAAAATCACAATTCAATAATCAATTTAATAAATAAAAAAAATAATAAACCCCATTACCCTATACACACATTACAATATATTATATTATTAGACAAAACACTGGTCTTCGACTGTTAAAAAAACTTTTTTTGTCGTTGATAATTGAGCTACATGTATTATCCGTCCAATGATTATGTAGAAAGGTTACTATTGCTTCTTTGAATTTGGATTATTAAGACTTTCATTAAAATCTGTAGGTATTCTTTGTAACCGCTAGAAAGCGAAGAGTCGAAAAAAAAATTATAATTTTGATAATAATTTATTATATGATTAACTCAAATTAAAATTTTCCTATATTTCCTTTTTCCCATATTAATCTGTATATAGCTTAAAATGTAAGGAAGAAACCAGAGGAATGAGGAAGACACCGAAAATCTCTGTTAATGTATCTTCTTTTTCTGTTCTTACTTCATTCCTTGTGCTTTCTTCTTCTTCTTCTTCTTCTTCTTCTTCTTCTTCTTCGACATGTTTTATGGTACTTCTACAGTTTGGAGCTGTGTGTCCCCTTCGTTTGCAGGCATTGCAGGTCCAAAATCTAGCTGGACAACTGTGAGGATTGTGATATCTACCACATCTAAAACACCTGTTCCTTGTGTATTGTGTTTGCCTCCTTCCTTGACTTCCTAGTGAATTATTACCATAAGGTCTCCGTAATTGACTATATTTGTTCGTACTTGAAAATTTGGCCATGACTGACTGTTTGACCTAGACTGACTATTATTTGTTCTCACATGCAAATTAGACCGTGACTCATTGTCTAAATTTGACTGACTATTAGCACTTGCATGAGAATTTGGTACTGACTTGAAACTTGACGGCTTGCTGTTATTTTTAACTGTGTTTATTGCTCTACCATCTTGTAGAAGTTCTTCACTCTGTCTTTTGATAGCTTCTTCTTGTAATGGCTCTTTTGCTCTAGCACTTCACCAAACAATTTTCTCCTCAAATTTTCATTCCTGACACTACAGTTTTCATCTATATTTTGGCCAAAGTTACACTTTGCAGCAAGTTCCTGTATACTTAGTATATATTCGTCCATTGTTTCATTCAGTTCTTGGTTTCTTCAACTAAATAAGTATCTATTGCTGGTTATTAGTCCTGGAGGATTATATTTTTCCAACAAAATGTTTTTTAAATCTCCCAATCTTTTGTCTATTGGTTTTGCAGGTAGACAATGTCTGAAGCTGTAATTTCTGCTTCCAATAGGTACGTTTACACCGGGCGTACCAAATTTTTAGTCCGAGGTCTAAATGACGTCACGTGTACTTTACTTTCGGTGTAAACACCCAAGGAGTAAAATTTGGTACTCGAATTTGATCCATCTCATCTAGGGTAGTTCAAATTCAATTTTTAACGGTGTAAACACGGCACATTAGTATTCGTGGACCAAAGTGAGAGTACTGTACTGATTTAACATTATTATCCAATTTTCACTACTTCTAGGTTTCATCCATATTCTTTGATTGTTTAACAATCCCACAAAATTACTGCTACTTAAAAGCAAATAAGCTAAATTGCTTCTTAAATATGGAGACTTCGATAACTCTAATTTAAATCTTTTAAGCCTTTGAATATTTTTTTCTTTTTCAGAAACTCTATTACCACTGCAACTATTTTTGTATCCATTTTCAAATAAAATCAAAATCTACCATCACATTACCTAAAGATTTAAGGTTATGTCATTTTAATATGTCAATTTTGGTCCCAGGCTTTAAACCTGAACTATTTTAATCCAGCAAAACATTCAGTATAAACACTTATGTTCTAAGCTAAATAAGTCCACGATTTGGACCACGGACCAAATTGCTCCACACGGTGTAAACTAACCTATTGTCTCTCAAGAAAATTTTCTTTCGAGTGGATGAATCAAATTCTTCCACAGCCCGAATCTTTCATACCATGCTGAGAATGACTCAATACTATTATCGAATGGTTCTAAAATACCTTTCGGAAGCGTGGGCACGACTACAATTTGTGCGTTACCTTCATTTTGATTTTCGTCGTCAGAAATTTTTCGTAGTAATATACAGTGTCTTTTCTTTTTCTCGTCGCCACTGATGTTTTGGGTTGCTTACAACTGATTGCTAGGACGAGGGTTAATAACGATGGCTTTAGATTCAGACTTTAATTTTGAATCGACATCGGCAAGGTGAAATGTGACAGTTGACAGTCTTGCTTGACGGCTTTCCTTTTATGATCACTTAGGCTTTTTCATACATTACACCAGGAAAAAAAGGAATGATAGTTTTTGATTTCCCCCCCTCTCGAAGGGAGCGGGCCGCTATAGGCTTTCCGGAGCCTCTTCAGCCAACATTGGAAGGAATAAGGATTGTTTGGTTCAGGGGATGGGAGTGGAGGGAACGGTGGTATAGCCCGTTCAGTATTAAAACCGTTGCACGTCACATCTGTCATAACTGGACTATGTTGCCTAGCCCTTGAAATAGTATGAGAATCTAGTATATTAATCTTTTTATTCTGCTATAGGTTAGGTTATTGTGTGCAAACAAACTTCGACTTATTTCAGTTACATATAAAACTTTTATTTGTTTGTTAACAGATCAGCACTAACTAATCTGGTATGGGCGATACTTTTGGCAGTTTGTAAGCCCGCATACATATTTTTGAATCTGACATTAAAACGCGTAAAATAAAAAAAAATTTACCCCCTATCACACCATTCAAATAGGTATGCGCGACCTTTCCGGCTAAAAATCATTGGTCGGCCGGATTTTTTCCTAATGATGATGCCTCGAAGTCAAAACCTCGTATCTCAAAATTCGCAACTTTTCGGGAAACACAAAGAACGCAATATGATTTTCTGTTATAATAATTTTGATACAGGGTATTGTCATACTGAAGGCACTACCAATTTGAATCAGACACGGTATCCTACACGGTGATTCAAACGAATTAACAATTTTGATTTCCTCAATTTTAGACACGAGGTACGAGATACGAGAGTTTCAAGTTTAATTTTTATTAGGCTTAATCACGGAGCTTTCAGGATTGGTGGCTCCTGGACTATTATAGTTATTGAACAATTATGATTCGTGGTTATGTAGTTTGTGGAAAAGTGAAACATTTTCTTCGTAGACTTGACTTTTCATCGTTAAGTGTTGCTCGACTATTTTTATTTTGTTTGTAGTGGGCCCAGTGAAGGCGGTTTATATACTTTAGCTTTTATAATGAGTATATTTTACACAGATATTGGTTCCGGTAAAACCACAGAATTTCATGATAGTTTTAGATGTGTTTAGGGATGTCCACAAATAATTTACAATATAAATGTCTGCACCTGTCAATTTTTCATTAAAATAATTAATATGTCGAAAATTATACATTCAGCCGTATTCCGTAACATGTTTGTTATTTTTAACGATAGTCTGTTATGTTGAAATAACGATCGTATTTTACTAAATTGTTAACCCTTCTATGATTACGTATCGAGCTTCCTTAACGATATTGTTAAAATTCTATGTTAACAAGGAAGTAAGTTTTGATTGTTATGAAGCGAGATGGAGTGATACACCTTCAACGAATGTAAAAAGAGATGGATTCGGTCCCGTTAGAGTATAACCCTTATATAACATACCATTAAAACGCATGACAGATAGTGCGTCACCTGTGCAATTTAACATGAGGAAACTTTAAATTCCAAAAACAACAAGGGCACATTATGAGATGCTGTTGGAATTCTTAGAGAATAATTCTATTGCGATTAGAGGGAAGAACAAACCATGTGAGGTTAAATTCATAAACAATTTGTGGGAGCAATTCGCCAATAAAGTGAATACGAAAGAAACGGGACCATTAGTATATTCTTCTTACTTTTCTTTCTTGACAATTCTTTCAGCCTCTGTTCTAGGAAATATAATCCATTCGTCCAGTAGCTGATTAGTCATAAAATCAGTGAAGCTACTCAGTAAATGCCAATACCTACCATCAAAAAATTTGTGTTATTGCATTCAAATAAGTTTAAGATTGAAATTACCTTCAGCTCTACTGGAATAGCTGTTGATCGCTGTGATAGACTAAAGAGTCTATAGAGATTTATTAAATACCTGGCTAAATCTTTTGGAACTCTAAAAAAACTTGATGAATTCCACTCTGGCCATTTGAAATGGATCACTATGATCTCTCAATCGTCGCCCTTCGATTCTCAAATGATGCCTGAAATAACAATCATTTTAAGACGATAAATCAGACACAAAAATATACTTTCAATGAATTACCTTTGATTTAAGTTTACCACTTCGTTCAATAGAACGAAATTCAAGAAATTTTCAGCATTTCTCAAAGCAGCCTTTCGAAATTAATTAAAGAAGCACTGTTTCACAAATATGTTAATTATGTTGGGTTTCTAAAAATGACAAATCACCACTACCACGAATATATATCAAAATTAGATTAGATTCTCCTCATTTATTTCACTTAGCAAGATCGTTAAGACATAACAAGCTGCCAAACAGGTACAGTTATTTTAACAACAGGCTTTTTAAAAATAACGATTATAAAATAACGATTCTCGTTCAAATAACTATGCTTATGATTATACAGAATCTGCATTTTTGGTCATATCGTTATATTACAGAAATTCACGCTTAACGATGGTCGTTAAATAACATAATCTGATACAGAATAGGGTCGATTATAGGTATATGTTATTTTATAGAAAGGACATTAAAATTAAATGTTGACTTCGAAAACTTATCAATCCACAAACAGAATATATCTTCCATGAATTTGCCTTAGTTTGTAATCTCTACAGGCTGATCATTTTAAATGGCACCAGCATTGCAATTTTGGAAACCGTAGAAGTTAGGTGGTAGCTTAAATGAGAGTAAAGTTGCCGTTTCGGGAGACCAATGTAATGGTACCAAAACATGTCTGAAATGTGTGTTATTTTAAGAGTTATACGAGGAAACCAAAATATATAATACTTTTTGTTAATTATTTTGGGAAATTAAACCACAAGCTTTTTTATATTTTTTAATTCAACGTTTCGGTAACGTTCCAGCTACCGTTCTGGGGCCGTATTCTCGGCAAGTGAGCTTTTTGACGTATACGCATTAAAACGAATGGTTCATGTGCGAGTACTTTTTTGAAGTGGTATTCTTGACGACCATTCGTTTTTTGGAACGTATACGCTTGATGATGTGAGATCATAACATCCGGCAACACTGTAACATCTCACTAATTACAGAAATTGGTTTGTAAATTTACGTTTTGTGAACTTAAATTCAAAAACTGACAACTGGCAAAGTGAAAGATTGTCAACATTTGTGATTTACAGAAAATTGGGGAAAAATAAATTTTATGTAGGATGTCTCATCGAGATGAAAAAAAGTCAAATGACGCCAGAAAAATCTCCTTATTGAGTATCTGAAAAAAAAAACTCGGATCTTCAATCCGGTAAATTTTCTAATAGTTTTTCATTCAAAGATGCCGAAAGGAAGTGGACTGAAATAAGTTTGATACTAAATAGTATGCCGGGTGCATCCAGAGATTGAAAGAATTGGAGAAAGGTGAGATTAAGTCGCACAAATCTATTTTGTACAATAATATATTCAAAAATACTTGTCTTCGAAGTTGACAACAAATTAGTATAATTTTATCAATAGTCGTCAACAAAACTATAAAACGAACGATACAAAGCGCTCGCTGTAATCACTCGTTTTGAAAACGTATACGCATCAATGTTCACGAGTCAAGAATACCAAAACGGACGAATCTCTCGAAATGCGCATACGCATCAAAAGTTCACTTGTCGAGAATACGACATCTAGACAATCAATAATATTTTGAAGTTTAAGACTGCAAAAAATTTGTTGTCACATTCTTAAGGTCCATTCACAAGTAGTGTTTCACATTTTCTCAGGAATGTGGTCTGATCTAACGTAACCACTGGAATGAAACGATGATATAATATTTCATTAGTCATTGAATTCCCTTTCAAATGATTCTTAGTTTGTCAAAATCCATAAAGCGGTACAAAAGTTATAACAGTTTTATTGAGTCAGCTTTCCCACTCACCCCTACTAGTTATTTTACAAGATAGAGGGAAAAGTACTGGAGCAAACTTACGTGAAATGATCTAATGATTAGGAATATTTAAATTTTGTGGTATTATAAGGGCACATTTATTATAGAGAAATGATGTTTTTATGATTATTGTGAACTACTCCTTATAGTGCTGGAGTAGGAGAGTTGAAAATAATTTCCAGGAGTTCCTCGTATGTGGGTTTGTAATACAGATTTTTTTCTCCAAGCTGTACGATAAATAGTTTCTGAGATACAGCGGGTTACCTTTCTTAAACAGATACCCGGTACACCTATGAAAATAACACACATTTCAGACATTTTTTGGTATCATTACATTGGTACCCTAAAAAAACTCTACTCCCATTTAACCTATCTCGTAAATTTTACGGTTTCCAAAGTGGAAATTTCCCGTACCATTTAAAATGATCCACCTATATACCAATTTTAAGTAGTTTCCAATCTAAAGCTATTGTAAACTTGTCGCTCTACATCCTGCACATTTCATCCAGCACTGGTTTTTCTGGGCTGCTTTATATTAAATAATTTCATATACAGAGAGGAAAGTCTAACTGGAACAAATTCTGTAACTTGATAAATAAAGGTTTATCGCAGACAGTTACTGACCTGGTGACTGGACACTGCACACTGAGGAAACATCTGCACAAAATGGGCAAAGTTAGTGAACCTATGTGCAGAAAATGTGAACTTGATGATGAAACACCTACTCACATACTCTGCTTCTGCGAGGACTTACAATAACTTAGACGGAAGAACTTTGGAGAGGAAGTTATACAACCATCACAACTACTGAAAATCCCTCCAGTCAAACTAGTGACCTTTATAAGCTTCTGGAATGGAAGTAGATAACATGGGAAATGATGGTACAAAGATTCAGTTCAAGTGCCTGGGCTGATGAGCACAACCCAAATTTATGAATGAATGAATGAAAGGTTTATCGAAAAATTCCTGAAACATGTCAATTTTTATTTTCAATGGGGCATATTACAAAGAGATTTGTTTACCTTTTTAATTATCTGGGGGGCTACAAACACTCCCAACTTTTTTTTAAAATGGATGGGTAGGTTGATTAATTTTTTATTTGAAAGCTTTTTCAACTGCAAATACAATTCCATTTTTTTGTTACTTTTTATATGCAGTTGTGTCGGAAAAAAATGAAATAAGGAGATATTTACTGAAATTACTTTGATGTATATAGGTACATTTTTTCTTACTTGATAAGCCCAATAAAAAACCTGCTCGATAGTTTTTCGGACAATTTGAACTGAATGTGATTGATTTGTTAGTACTTGTTTGCATTTCAACGTGTAAATTAAAAACGAAAAATAAGAAAATGCCCTATTTAACCGAGACGCATCGTATCGAAATTTTAATGATGATCGGATATGGGGACAGAAGTCGAACACTGGCTGAAGTCGCTCGTTTGTTTAGTGAAGTTCATCCAGAATTACCTTCAATTAATCGAAGTACGATTAGCAAAATTGAAACTCGATATCGGGAGTTGGGCCACGTAAGGGATGCTTCTGGACAAAAGCTTTTAAAAGTCGACGAAGAAGCCCAGTTGAACATATTGTTGGAAGTTGAAGCAAATCGTGTTACTCCAGCTAGGCAAATAGCACGCGTTCATGGTGTCAGTCACACAAGCGTTTTAAAATTTTTTAAAGAAGCCATAAAGCAAAACCTCCAGGAGCTTAACGAAGATGATCCTGATCGTAGACTCGAATTTTGCGAACGAATTATAGCTTCTATCGATGGTGGACAAATTGCTTTGGAATGGGTGCTGTTTTCTGATGAGGCTACGTTCACATTACATGGACACGTCAATCGACAGAACTGCCGTTATTGGGCTGACGAAAATCCCGGTTGGATGCGTGAATGCCATACCTAAAAGCCTCAAAAACCAAACGACTGGGCTGGAATTATTGGGGATCGCATAGTAGGTCCTTTTTTTCAATGAAAACGTAACCGGAGAAACATACCTTAATATGCTCCAAGAAGAACTGATTCCTACTTTAGTAAATTTATTCCCCTGTGGCCGTATAAGTTTCTCGAAAGGCTATAGATTTGCAAAATATCAGTAAATTAGCACCCCCGATCTATTTCCAAAATATACCTGATTTTTATAGAGAAACTTACCACTTTTGCAAACGGCAGCTGTTCGTCGGTAGAGAGTAAGGTTGGATACATTCAAATTAATATAGGATTGTAACTAAACAAGACTACAACAAAATTAAAGAACGCCACCTTTTCTTGGTTTAAAGTCGTAGAAAAGGAGACGACTTACCAGCAAAGTTACTCGAAGTAGGTACACAGTTTGGTAATTAAGACTTACACAACTCAATAATACTTAGAAATCGTTACATAGTTTGTATTACAATAGTAATTATTTATTTATTTATTTATTAAAACACTTCTGCCAGCAAGGGCTGAATACTAGTGAAACAAATTAAACTTTGTCTATAGTGAAGCCATAGACAAGGGATGTGAAAACTAAATAAACTAAATTAAACTGCTAGGTAAGTTTCTGGAGTGCAGAGATGCTTACACTACACAGTATTTGTAAGTAACAGACCTTAAACCAAATATCTGAAATTTAATACGAGAATTTCCCGAAGGAGCATTGACATTTAAACAATCAACCACAATATCACATAAATTAGCTCACCGAGCTAGTAACATTTATATATTTTGAATGAGACGTTGAGATCTCCTGAAAAGTTCAATACAATTGGAAATAGCCAATTTAAAAAACTATGAATATAGCCAAAATTTACCAAAGTAGTATTTAAAATTCACACCCAACACGGGCTTACCGAATGTACATTTTCAAGATATTCAGCTGAACAAATTGTTACAAATAGTGTACATACCAAATATTGAAGTATTGCTGGTTGTCTTACATAGTTTTTTTATATCCGGAAAGGTACTGGTTGTGTTCTGATGTTTTTATCTGTCAAAAAAACTCGTTGACACTGGAACTGTATACCCTGCTTGTTAGAATGGGACGGTTGTCACGTAGGACTGGGATGAATATTTAACACCAATAATGTTACCATAAATCTTATACTTCACGTATATATACATAGTGGTTTCAACTACCAAAAAAGTTATTTGCCAATATCGGCCCAATGGATTTTACTAGTATGCTGGGGTCTTCAGCCTACCCAGTTTTCCCTATAATTAGAAACAAACACTCGTGTTAGTTCAGACTGGCTTAAATCGAACAAGTTTTCTTAAAAAGACTTGGAATCTTCTTACCTATAATTAGGAATCCTAGTGACTAGTATTATCACCGCCAAGAGTAATATGGCCGTTTCTGTCTTTCTGACAATGCTACTGACAGCGACTCGGTCATTCTTACGGCAAAACTCTCAAACAAGAATTGGAAAAACGGTTTCCTTATCAATTCTTTCACGATTTCACCTCTGGTAGGTAGGAGGCGCGGTTAGTACTACTTGAATATTTTAATTAATTTGGAATACTACTCGATATGAGGATTCAAACAAAATCAGTGAAATATTAATGCTACACCCCAATAATTTGGATCCTAACTTATTTGACCAACGGATGTACGGACCTATCTTAACGAAGTGTTTCCAAATAGGTGGATTGGAAGAAGGGGCCCAATTGAGTGGCCAGCAAGATCACCCGATCTTACTCCATTAGATTTTTTTATGGGGATATCTAAAGAGCGAGGTTTATGCCACTAAACCTAACGACATCGCCGTGCTTCAACAAAGAATCAGGGGCGAAATTAGGCAAGTAACGCCGGAAGTGTTCGGAATGCTGTTTATAATCGATTAGGATATTGTCATCAACAAGGTGGAGAGCACTTTGAACATTTATCGCAATAAAGTAATTTCAGTAAATATTTCCATATTTCAATTTTGGAATGGAATTGTATTTGCAATTGAAAAAGCTTTCAAATAAAAAAATAATCAACCTACCCTGCCATTAAAAAAAAGTTGGGAGTGTCTGAAACCCCCCAGATAATTAAAAAGATAAACAAATCTCTTTGAAATATGCCCCATTGAAAATAAAAATTGACGTGTTTCAGGAATTTTGCGATAAATCTTTCCACTCTGTATTATCAATACTTTTTTCAAGCGTTTTATCATTATTAACGACTAATTCTGAATTATATTCACCCAAAACGTTTCCAGTATCCCTTAAAAGATGAACGAAATCGTTTATTAATTTTAAATGAGAGAGAAATTCTAATGAAAAGCATAAATTTACAGAACTATTTTAGGCAACCGAGAAATTTCGCTTAAAGTTGGTTGATTTAATTCCGGAATTAATTTCAAGTGAAAAATTTATAGCAGTTGTCAAAGCCGATTGAGAGAATTTTGGTTTCGCAGTATGTAGTCAAAGAGAATGAGCACCTTTCATTATTCTAACTTTACAATTACTACCGGTTTTTTAGGTTCTGTTTATATGATACCCACAGTTAACAGCCCTCTGCACATTCACATAACAGCCATGTGCGTTCCGCGAACTAAAACAAAAATGCAAAAAAATGGGAAAGGTTATCGGAATTTGAAAAATTACCACTTTAAATCAATTGAAAATGTTCAAAATATCATAAAATACTAAAAATGGTTAACCGTGTAGGATGACGTAGTATTACAGATAAGGGGGCGTCCATTAATTACGTGAGGTGTTCAGGGGTGGGAGGGGATCGAGCAGAATCTTACCCAATCTCTTCAAGGGGGAGGGGGGGTCAAAAAATCCTCAAAAATGCCTCACGTACTTGATGGACGCCCCCAAAGATAATTAAAAGTTGAAAAAAATGAAACTGGAAATTGTTTTTTATTCTAAAAACATTCATTTATATTTTTGTCTTTTTATACACTTTTATTAATAAATTAATATATGATTAGGCCCTAATTTGTGGTATTGGAAGCTGATCATGAGACCTATCTTTAAGGGTGGTTCAGCCCCACGTTGGGCGCCAATTTGTAACTTGATATATGCTTATCACCTTTTAGGATTTAAAGAAAAGGGGGAGGGGATCGAGAAAAATCTTACTACATCTCACTAAGGGGGAAGGTGGGGTCCTAAAAATCCTCAAAAATGCCTCACGTACTTGATAGACGCCCCCTAATGTTGGAAACTGGTATTCTAGTGTCGGGTTTTGTATTACTACTTGCAGCTTTAAGCTGGCCACATGCCTAGAAAAATCCCAACCATAAAAGGGACGAGCATCTTTATATCGCTGGAAATTAATCTTTTCTCTTTCGGTTTCATGGAACAGCTTTTTAATCCTCAAAACTAACTGGCCATTGGGATCACCTGATCTTATCCTCACACAGATTACAATGCAAAAACGGGATACGAAATATCCTTGCATCAAATTCACTGTTTGGAACCTTACTTTGTGGAATCTACTCATATTACTTTTTTAAATTAATCTGTCTCTAATTAATTCCACTATTTAATTAAAAAATCATGAACATTCTAAGATCTGGATAATTATTTCGATGTCATAGTCAGAATGACAGAAGTTGCTTTCGATGTGATGCCTACCTGATGTTTAATATTTGCCTAGAACATAATCATTGAAAACATAATTTGAGCTATTGACAATCTCTCTTACATTTTTGGAAAACTTTTCTCCACAATTATATGGAACCCTTAAATTACATAAGGTTTGTTCAACTGGCATTTATGAACCGTACTGGAATCGTTTCGAGTACTGTATAGTGCGCAAACTCGAATTTGGGATGGACACATCAACTTTATCACCCCTTTCAGAAGGTACAGTTTGTATACCGTCCCAAGAACGATACTTTCAGTTGGAACGTGGAAGAAATAGGTACAGCACTTGCGCGAACGATACCAAAAACGATTCTAACGCCAGTTGGAACGAAGCTATAAAGTATCGAAAACAATTAGACCTATAGTTTTTTACGTTACTGCTCCTAATAATAATTTAGTTGAAACACTAAACAATATCCATCTTTATTTTCCCTCATTTTAACTGCCCATAACTTCTAAACGGTTTGAGATAGAATCATGCGGTTATCACTAAAAGGTTACATTTTAGCACAAGCTTTGTTTAAAAAAGTTAAGTTTATTTTATTCGTTTTGCATACGTCATAACAAAAATGGCGGATGTTTGACAATTTTTTTGTTGACTTCGCTCAGTCACACGTTAACCGATTTCAAAAAATTTTGCTCTGAAGAATAGGTAAAGGTCGGTTCTTTCAAACTACAGAAAAATATACTGGGTGTTCCATTAACAAAAGATAACAAAAAAGTTGTCAAACATCCGCCATTTTTGTTGTGACGTAGGCAAAACGAAAAAAAAACTTAACTTTTTCAAACAAACCTTGTGCTAAAATGAAACATTTCAGTGAAAACCGCATGTTTCTATCTCAGTTATGGGCAGTTAAAATGAGGGGAAAATTAAGATGGACACCCAGTTCTTGATAGCTATGGATGTATATCTAAACAATGAATTGGAAATTCAATAGAACTAATTAAACAATTAAAAACTTACAACTTGCAAGATAACTTTAAGCTCATTTCATTTGATGTTACCATATTTCATAATATTTTAATTAAATAGTGTAATTAATTAGAAACAGTTAGTTTCATTTATAACAGTAATCCTAGCATCATTTCTCCCAACAAAATCACCCATTCGTTGGCAGTCAATTTTGCAGCAATAAGACAACTTCAAACAAAACAACCGAAGAACATTAACTGCCGTATATTTCAGGGCACGCATCGCATACTTCCTCGCCCTGTGAAAGCAGAACATTTATCGTCATCCAACGTCCACTTACAAGCGTTTCGGCACGTTACCAACGATCCCTTCTTTTAACATTTGGCCTTAAGACCTGCTCATAACGTTTTTCATTGAGGACCGGACTAGGAAGTGGAGGTTGGAAATTAAAATAAACTCTTCTGCATATCAAAGTTACGATCTAGAGTATATAAATTTCAAATTGCTATTAAATTCAGCGGAAATTGAATTTTTTTAGAATTTTGAAAATTGTTAGCTTTTTTCCGTCATGTTTTTCAGGCGACGCCCACAGGTTAGTTCTTAATACCTACATTCATCATTCAATAAAATGAAATCAAAGTAATATTCGCAGCAATACTCGGGAAACTGAAATGTTGCGTTTTGCAGTCGCAAACCATTTTTTTTTTCGCTTTTTAGAATCTTCTGGGATCGAAGCAAATATTTCATCATGTGTTGTATGAGACGTATTTTTATAATAATGATGAACAGACTAATTCATTGAATCTCGCACAAATAATAATAAAACAAAAAATGTTTTCTTCTGTAGTCAAAAAAAACAGGTTATAATAAATTATTTCGTTAAAGCAAGATCCTGTCCTGTCCACCAGATGAAAAAGTCTCGACATTACCATCCAGGCAATGTTGCGTCTTTTTGTCTTCCTGATTTAAGACCGCTCTTTTAGAATGACGTTTTCCAGATGATGCGCATCTAAATAAAGAGATCGCGAATGTGGACGAAAAGGAGATGCCGGAGAATATGAGTCAAAACTTATTTAACTGAACAAAAGCATCCGATTCTCAGCGAGAGGTTCGTTTCTGATTAAATTAAAGTAGAAAGTTTCAAACGAATCAGAGATCACTTTTTTCCCTTTACTATCTATAGAAAGGTAGAAGTTCAGTAATTTGCATATTTAATAGTATTTAACATGATGATGAGAAAATTGGAAAAAATCCTATGATGGTAATCATCAAATTAGATACGAAGGAGATAATGATCACAAATAGCAAGAATACATTTATTCCTCACCAATGTAGGAAAGTGGAGGAAGCTCTTCAAATTTCCTTTTCTTAGTGAAGGGAATTATTGCAGTTTTACCGAAGATAGTAGACATCTGTTCAAGGACAACCTCTTCTGCATACACATGCGGTTCTACCCGTTTTCTTTCGAGAACACTAAGCTATTCATCCATCAGAAGTAGCCAGAGTTGAGGGGATCGTATGAGCAATCTATGGAAACATTGATGCTAATGTCTTTATCCTGAAGAGCTAAAGTGGCTGATCCATTTGTAAGTTGGTTTCAACTCTTTTCAGCCAAAGCTAATTCAATTGAACTGCTCCTTCAATGTCAAGAAATCTGACCACCTAAGTCTTTTTGTTGTTAGAGGTTTGGTGATTTTCTGAACAAGGTAGTGTAATGCTAAATCTGTCGATTTAGCAACTTGAAAAGCATATTGGTAGGTGTTCTGAGGAAAATTATATAACCCGACCCACATGATATGGCCATCCAGTACTCTCTCAAGTACTTTTTGCAGGAACTATATTAGGCTAATCGGTCGAACTGATTCATTGCGCCCCCTAGCCCCCAACGAACTTGGGGGTCGTTTTCCAGCAAAGCTGGAAATATACCATTCCCATCGTGATATTTGAATAACTTAAATTATTTGATTGTCCACTCAATTGTCGGTATTGTATGGTGGAAACATGAAAATATCTTTTTTTCAAAAATTTCAATTCCGTAATTATTCTCTTATTGAATTAAAATTATGTATTTCATAGCTACAATATTCGTAACCGGCAAAATTATAGTCGACCATAGTAATTCATATAAAGAAATTTCTAGAAAACACATATATGAAATAAATGCCATTACGTAAATAGTAAGACTAAAATTTGTACTGTTGAATAAAGTACGATTAATCAATGTTTTCACATTTTATTATAAAAATGTTATATCTTTGAAAATATTTTAATTATACTAATCACTTCCTCTTACTTTTTCAACTCGAACTGTAATAGAAGAAATTTCAACATTTTATGAGGAAATCTTGCTCAGATGTAACGATCTCTGCAAGTAAATTGGAAGGTAAAACGCTTTGACAAGTTCCTCAGAGGTAAAAACCGTAAAAAGAATATAAAGCACATAAAAGTGAGGAAATAATTAAAGTTTTACAACAATTATTATAACCACCACTGCTAAACTTTGAACAGTAATAATATACAAGAGAAAATTCACAGGATTGACCAGTGACAAGGTAGATGCCGGCTATCATCCTTTCGTTTTTGAGTAGCCGGCGACGGCTATAGAGACACCCCCGTCCTATTATTTCAATGAAAGTAAGACTAACCTAATTTTATTCCATAATTGTTGTGGTTATTTGGTCACCTCATTGTTTACTATTTTTTGAAAAGTATCCTTCACTGCTGCAGTATCAGCATTGAAAGTCAGTACCACAAATAAGCTACTTGGTTATCGATCGTCTATCGATAACTATCGATTTGTTTTTTACCATCGAAAAAAATCGATAGTCTGCGGTACTATCGATAATTACGATGTTAGGTAAATAACATATTTTAAAAGCTAATATGGAGTAAAAATTCGATCAATGGGATGCTGTACCATTGCACAAGCACTTAAAGGCCGTTAAATTAAGAAGATTAAGAGGAAGAATCCCAACATCAACCGGTCAGATCATTATCAAACGCGTATAAGAACACTGTCAACTTGAAGATTCTGACAATCCTTCAATGAACGTACAGTCATAAACAATTTTAGATCATCAGCAAAACATAAGAATTGAGAGTTTATAAAACAGTTCCGGATGTCGTTGACGGAGATGTTAAACAAAAGTGGTCCTATGTGTGGGGAACACCTGAAGGAACTACAAAGCCAGTTGATAAGAAGCCACACACACGGACTATTTGAATACGGCCAGTAAGGTAACTTTAAACCCAGTTCAGGAGACTACCATTAACACCCATATTACAAATCTTTTGAATCAGAAGGCCATGATTACTTTATCAGATACCTTGGAGAAGTCTGTGTACAAAGAGTGAACTTGATAACCAGAGTCCAAGGCACTTGAAAGATAGTCCATATATGTAAGGAGATTAAGCTCAGTTGACTTCCAAGAACAATATTATCTAATAATTTAGGAATTACGCTCTGAATGCATATCGGCCTATAATTGGATGTGTTTGATTTTTCACCTGTTTTGTGAATAGGAACGACGAAACTAGATTTCCGGAAATCTGGAAAGATGCCAAGATTAAGGGAGTAATTAAAAATTATATGCAAGTGGCGAGACAATACAAAACTAAAATATTTTAAAATTGAAGGATGGATGCTATCGGGCCCAGGACCTTTATATACATTCAAACCATAAAGATGTTCATATATTTCAGAGATAGACACACAATACTCAGAAGCATTAAAAGGAGTAGAAGATATATAACCATAGCTAGGACAGGTCTTATCAGAATAAATAGAGCTAAAATAATCTTGAAACGAGTTAGCTAAATCGATTCCCACAGGATATTTGACGTTGTTGAGGAACGTTTCATCAGGAAGTGTATTACATCTTCTTCTGGAGTTAACAAAGTTCTAAAACGATTTTAAATTATCACCCACAGAACATTCAGTAAACCTAATATAATAGTTATAGTCAGTTTTAGACCTGAGCTTACACCGAGAACGCAGCTGAGAGAATTCCAAATAATCAACAGGAGATCCTGTTAGTTTGAATTTCAAGTGAGCTTGCTTCTTTAAATATATGAGATGTTTTAGTTCCGATGAGAACCATCTGAGGAATTTTCTGGATGAAACTTTCTTAACATGTACAAATAGGTGAATCAGGATTTACAAAATTTCATAGAAAATCTTTAACATATCTAATGATCTATTCAATAACAAAGGATCTCACCGAATAAGTCCCAGATGATATTCAATGGAGTGAAAATCAGCTGATTTGTAGTCATAATAGAATTCATCAGTAACAGGAGAATAATTACAATGGTCCAAGTTTAATTCAGTTACTAAAGGAGGGTGGTAAACATCTACATCAATCAGAGGATCAGTTGCTATAATACATGTAGTTAAACGATCATGACTAAAAACTAAATCCAAAAGCGAGTTAAAGTTATTACGAACAGAGTTAATTTGAAATAAATTATGGTAGGCACACATATTAGAAACGGTATAAGTAGCATTCACTTCATCAGCTCTGGTACCAGGGGGTGAAATAGTTTCTGAACAAATATTTAAGTCAGACCGTACTGCTTTAGGTAAGTTGAAATCACCCAGAATGCAGATCTGAGCAGAAATGGCGTCTAGGTTCTCAGTAAACGATAAATAATCTTCAATGGGGGAAAGTAGACGGCTCCAATTATACATTTATTCCTAGTGTTTCCAACTAGAACAAAAACATGTTCAGTTTCTTCTGATGGCTGCATCAGGCTACTAGTTATATTTTGGACACTTCTATAAGAGCTCCACCACCTCTAGTTGCAGTATTAGTGAGTGCAGATCTATCTCGCCGATACATATTATAATTATCTAATCCAACTTTAGCATCTCCAAAATTATCCGATAGCTAAGTTTCAGTCAAAACAATTATTTCATAGGAATTAGTAGCTGCGTTTAATGATAACTTGTTTAGTTCGGTCCTCAAACCTCGAACATTCTGATAATAAGTAGAATTTGATCGCAATTTGCTAGAAGCTTAAGTTGGGCCAGGATTAGTTGGTTGATTTTAAATCAGCAATTTCTATTATGTTTTTCATAATGGAAATACGTGTATTAAAATTATGAAATACAGAATTTTAATTATTCAACAGAATAATTACGGAATTAAAGTATTTGAAAGGAAAGATATTTTCATTTTGCTTTTTTTAACGATGTTATTAAATACCAAAACGGTACGGTTCTCAATATCTTAAATCTTTATAAAAGTCTTAGAGAAACTTAACATAAGAAAACCACTGTATGAAATCCTTTAGATAAAAAACTATTATATTATCTACTAACATAATTTGCTGCTTTGTGATATTAAAAATGGGTTAAAAATGAATGGGATAATTACGGTCGATTTCAATGAAACACTGTCAAAGCTTGTTAAATTCCAAAGCTTTGTTATCATCTCACGAATGAACAAAATGAAATGTATAATAGTCGTCGTGGTATTGGACTTTTGGAGTTTTGTTGAATACATTGGTTTGCATATTGAAGTGAAAATTAACTCATATAACGAAAGGTATAGATCGACCTCACTTCATTTATATTTTTATTTGTTTCAGGTAAGTTCCAGACTACAAAAATGATTAACAAGAAGCATTGATAAGTAGTAAGTAGAGAATTACCACAAGGTATCGCTCTGAGGCCTGTGATATTTGTCTTTTATGTCGATAGCATTTATTCTTCGCCCATGTACAGCGTATATAGTATAGCTCGAATATTGAACGATTATTCCATATGACCAAGTTTGAAGAACAAGATTTTTGTTCTTTGAATGGTGTTTTTTAGGAAAGGAATAGTATAAACGAATATATTTTACATGTTTTTGTGATTATTGTGAACTACGCTCTCTAGCGGTAGAGTAGGAAAATAATTTCCAGCAGTTTCTCATATGCGAGTTTTTAATACAGATTTTTTCTCAAAGGTGTACGATAATTAGTTTTTGAGATACAGCGGGCTACATCTCTTAATCAGACACCCGGTACAATATAAAATATAGACTTTTTGTATAGCTTGAACGAAGATTATTTGGGTCCTAAACTGGAGAATAGTCATTGCCAAAAAATATTTGTGATCGTAATTAATTAAACAAACCCACTTTGTTTGGTGACTTGTCAGCTAAAGTCTAAATCTGGTCGTTTTTACAATAATAATTTTGAAATCCGATCATTATGGTTATTGTAAAAAAGTCTAGCTCTTACACGACAGTAGCTATGCCGACTATGCCGTCTGTCCGTGCGCTGACTTTTGGAGGCGCGGTGAAATATTTTTTTAACTATAACTCAACGTTCTTTCCTTTTTCCAAGTCCAAACATTTTTAAAGTTCTGCCAAAACATCCAACAGAAATATCATACATTTAAAAGAGAACTCAAAATTTTAAACTCTGCAATCAAGACAAATTGACTGCATTATAAAATGTTGTAATGTACAAATCTTGTCACTTTTTAACGATCAAAGAATGGCTCGGAAAACGGTATTCCCCCTCCACAATTTTCGGTTACGAATACACGCCTAGCGGTTTGTTGGACTCATTGCTTTTCTTCGTTTATTTCCGTTCGCGTCGATGTGCTTTAACTTAACATAGAGATGGGAGCGTGTTCTGTCGACACAGCGACCTACATGCATTTCAGGCTCATTGGTTGGTAAAAAAACATCTGTGTTATATTGCATTTATGATATTAGGATTTTGTTCCTATGATACATACCGTTATTGGGGCATCCATCACTCTTTCTCCCCAATTTTTAACCTAAAAAAAGGAATAAAAAAAAACAATGTTGATATATATTGAATGGAAATAAATTAACTTTGAAAATTCAATCGTACGCCGATGATACTCAGTGACGGTTAGTTGGTGACCAGCCCATAAGTTTTGCTCCTACCAAAAATCACACAACGCGTCTAAAGAAGTTTTCACTTCAATCAATCGCAATTTAAACAATGCACAGTATGCACAAACCAAACTTTTCATCTGTTTATTGTATGATTCTTGCCCGAAAAGAATTTTAGTTTGAAAAGTTCTGATTTAATAATGAAGTTTTGGTTCAAGTTATCCCATTTGGAAATACTCGATTGCCTCAATCAAGAATAGAATTCTCCCCTATATAAGATGAGCAAATTATCCCCTGGTATATTACCCAATGAAGGACAAAGGAGTACCCTACCTAATCTTACAGGTGTCGGTTAAGCGGTGACAGGTGAGGGTTATACTGTGACTCATAAGTTTTGCTTTTACCAAAAACTGCTCAAAGTTACTAAAGAACATACATACTTTAAGAAGATATTTTAGGGATTGGAAAAATATTGTCTAAAGATGCAGCAAACGGACTTAAAGGAAGTTCTACGTGGCCGATAGTCATTTGAGGGTTGGTGAAATATTTGTCGAGAGCGGTCTTATATACAAGGAATTGTCGGCCATTTGGATGGGTACTTCACTGTGAAAGATACAGCACGTCCTGACTTTGCGTGTAGAAAAAATCACGCACGTGTTTCATAGTTAACGCATAACAAAGAAAAATATGCTCGTAATAAGATACATATTTCATATTTATGGTGTGGAATGATAAATCAGTAGTGCATGATGGAACTTTTTCGGGCATAAATCTTTCGCTTGTGATTTTTCCCTAGGAACGATATTTCCGAGGATGTAAATAAGAAAATGCGGGGATAAAATGAAATACGACTAAAAACTAAGTATTTACAAACTTCTCCGAAAGTTTTAATGCGATAATACTTCGAATGTGTTTTTCAACTTTGCTTATTCGTTTTTAAATTTTATTCACGCATTTTATTATATATTTTTCCATCTCGATTAACAAACCAAAAATAAGATAGACTACTTTACAAGATCTTCTGCATTATCATAAATGTCTTTTTATTAAAAAAAGTGGTCGAACGGAGAAAAACTGTTGAATATTCTTGAAAAAAATGGAATGAATCCCACCAAAATCCAACCTAACTAACATTTGAATTCAATGGCTCCGTTACATCCATTAATTGCTTTTCAGATGACACCGTTACTTCGGCCTCTGCAAATCTATTGTGTATGTCCTCTTGTTATGCTAGAGATACTTGTCTAGACCCATCTTTATTACTATACTCCGTAGGTCGAACCTCAGGTCCTCCATATATTGGGAGGATTGTAGTTTTTTCTCCCCCTATCGTCATAACATAAGCCTAATTAGGTTTTCACAGTAGCACAGTATGTGCTGAGGTTTCCTCATATTTTTGGCAAAAGCTGCTTATAGTTGTGTCTGCCAATTCAAAGTTGTTCATGTGTTTGTTGAGTATACAGTACACTGTCCGGATCCCAACTAGCATCCTGAATGTTCGCCTATTCTGGCTCAGTAGTTACTCCGTGAATTTTACCCATGGTTCTGCGATGAACTCTTAGACCAGTCTCATCCCAGGCCCCTTGTTCCATAATTCTCAAGACTTCTAATTGTTTTCTACATATATATAGGTTCTGGATAGATCTGCCACTTCATTGCCCTTGTGATCTGTGTGGCCTGCTACCCAGTCAAAGGGCAGTCTATTTTGTCGGCCCACATTTTCTAAGGTTCACAAGCAATTCCAAAAGTGTTAAGAATTTATCTGCATGGAGCTTTTATAGCAACCTGGCTGTCGGCGTATGGTGCAGTGGTGCAATGGTCTTTTCCTTGCCTTAACAACTCTCCATCACAATGCAGAAGATGGTCACGTGACTCCTGTTTTTGGATAGGCTAATTATATTCCTGCTGCCCACCACATTCTGTGTCGGAATTTACCAACTATTAATTCTGTAAATATTCTTTTTAGTCATACTATTTCGCGTGCAGCGTAACTAGCAGCTACTACTGCTGCTTTTGTTGTCGATATTGATACTGATATTTATATTTGACTGAATATCTAATTCATCAGCTACTTGTAACCTAAGCTTTAAAAATGTCGCTTTGTAAATTATTCCAAAGTGTGTTGAATTTTGATGTATGAGCAACAGCATATCGTCATCTGAATGTATATTTCAACTAAAAAATTGCATACAGATATCATATGTAGCACTACCATCATACCATGAAGGTCCAAACAAACTTACCTGACGGTCGAAAATCTGTTGGCTTTCTCTAAGATCCGTTGAGTCGTTGTTAGAACTAGGCAATACGATGCGTTTGATTGAAAAATGTAACGTCTTTTCCATACTTTCAATATTCTTCTTGTGCTACTTTGTCTTGTTACGACCATCGCATTTTTCACGCTTCCCAGAAGAATAAAGTACTTGTATTTTCATGTAGTCTATCCCTTTTTACCGTCTACCATTTTGCACCTGACTGGCTTCCATTTTATTTTGAATAGTGGACTGGTTCAGGCCTGTCCGAGATATAATATTTTTCTTCCTTCGACCCTAATAGCATCCCCCAGAATTAACAGGTCGTGGCCACTGCTTTCCTGGCTAGTTCATCGGAATTCATTTCACGGTCCACCAGGAGGCTGTATTATTTTCTCCCGATACAATATAAACCTTGATGGCTGCTTGACTATCTGAGAAAAACACGATATTCTGCCCTTAATAGTGATTTCATGAAAATCCATGGAAAGTGGAGATTATATGGATTGAAAATGGAGAATTTTAGTCTCACAAGATGAACAATAAGGGCAGCAACACGTTTTTGACTGCAGTAACTTTTCTATTTAGATAAGGTTCTCTAGAATCCCATTTACATAAAAGGGCAAAAAATTGTCTTGGCACTCACTGTTTTCTATATGGAACTATTTTCAAAAAATCTATTCTAGAAAATATCGAAATTAATCATTTTTAATGCGTGATAATCGAAAAAGAAATGTTTTACCGGTTGAATGAGACTTGTTGATGAATAGAGTCAACTACCCTGCTTACGCCTCAATAAGCTTCCCTTCCACTTCTATGGAATGTAATACCTGGATTCTCTGGGACGTGTATTCAATAATCATCAATCACTACGGTCGACCCAGTACCTTGTTTTCAACCTTTTTTGTCTGTATAAAATTCGACAAAAGATTTATGAAACTGTGATTAGACAATAGGTCGCTATATTCGACAGAGTGTTGGGAGTTGGTGAATTATTTTAATGACAATTGTAAGTTCGAGGAACTCAGTATAATTTTGGATATTCCGTTAAAGTTTCTAACTGATTCTAACTGCAAATATTGCCGAATTTAGGAGATATATGAGGGCGTTCATTGCACAATTTCTGTTCACTTGTTTGTAACATCGACTTTTAAATTTATATCGCAAATCTTACTCTAATTTCCGCTCGTCGTCCCATTAGCCACTTCCAATCCTCAACTCTGACCATAAGACAATTTTGCCGCCATTTTGTTAGTGAAGTTGCTCCGACCGCCACGAGCAAAGCTTTTTTTCGCTATCGACTGTCTTCGAAGCAATTTCTTTTTATCTTTTATATTTCTTTTTTACCTAAATTGCTGTGGTAAGCACAGCTGCTAGGGTACCTTAAACATCTCAAAGATACCGCTAAGACACTTCAAAGATACCGTTGAGACACCTCAAAGATACCGTTGAGACACCTCAAGGATACAGTTGAAATATCAAGACTCCCCTGGTATACACCTCCAAATTCACTGACGACCCACCACTGGGATACCTCCAAGATAAGTTCCCAAAAAGTACAGGCCATATATATATCTAATTTATTTTCAATTCATTGGCGGAAATAAAATTAATATTTTAATTTCTTTTTTTTATTCGAATCCACCCGGCTATAAGAGCTGTAGGGGATCGTGTCCGGTTAAGAAAGTTTTTAATTTTTTTTAAATAAATAAATATATTAATTAAATTCTACAAGGTGTTTCTACCTTTTCCACCTTAGTTTTCTTTTTATTCAAATTCATTTTTGTTCTTTCGTCGACGTCTAAAAGGTAGTGGCGCCCTAAGTTCCTTATAGTCTGACAACCCTCTGGCATACCTAGTGCAGCACTAAAATGAAGTAGAACCACCCTTGAGAAGAGTCTCATACCGGCATCTTTCTCGAGTGGCCACTCTAGCGCACAAGTAATTAACGAACAACTGACTGTAACAGTTATAAATTGGCGCCCAACGTGGAGCATCGGTAAATTTGGAGGTATATACTTGAGATGTCTCAACGGAATCTTTGAGGTGTTTTAGCGGTATCTTTGAGATGTTTTAGCGGTATCTTTGAGATGTTTAAGGTACCCTAGCTGCTGTGCTTACCACAGTAATTTAGGTAAAAAAGATAAAAAGGTAGGTCTTGCCTCGAAGACAGTCGATAGCGTAAAAAAGCCTTGCTCGTTCGGTCGGAGGAACTTCGCTAGCAAAATGGCGGCGGCTTTTGGCAGATGTCAATTGTCTTATGGTCACGGTTGAGGATTGGAAGTGGCTAATGAGACGACGAGCGGGAATTAGAGAAAGATTTGCGATATAAATTTAAAATTCGAAGCAGGTCGATAGACTTGCTACAAGTTTTATCATTATAAATATTCATTAAATGCTTTAACATATTTTTTGTAATTTAGTTACGAAATGTCATAATTTTCACACTCATTTTAGTTAAAAAAAAGTTGTTTATTTTCAAATATACACTTTGATTGAGAAAATAAACGCGTACATATTGGGTACAACAATTCCATTCATTTTTACTAAGAATACTTACATGAAATTAATAAGGATTGAGTATCCTCACAGCAGTTTTTCTTTGATTACTGATAGATTTGTCAAAATAATTCTCAGCAATAGCGTTGAACTTCCATCCACCCATGCCTTTTCAACTTTGCATAACAGCACCAGCATCTATCAGTAACGTTAGGCTGGTTTATAATTCAAGATTCTGCAAGCCAAATAATGTCGATATTCTCTTGAGATGTCAGAAAATGTGTTGATACCAACAATAACATTTCGAGATTCATAATTTGTTAAAAAATGGGTCGACTCTAGGAAAGTGCTATGGAATTGAGGCTCATTATATGACTCTAAAAATGCTAGTTGATCGTAACGATTTGTGAGTGATGCATCTTCCGTTTCTATAGCCAAAGAAAAATCGATTGTTTTTTACATAATTTGGACGCATTTGAACACCTTCGGTTATTGTAAAAATTTTCTCAATCTTTTGTCTGTACTTGGAATGCTTATTTTCATAAAAGAACCGCAGCTACTAACATCCTCGAGGCGCATATAATAATTTCTTAGACAACCTTCTGCTATCCCAACTATAGAAATTACTTTCAAGCCTAATTTAATATGATCATAAGTTTCTATCAGAAATCTACTGAAATCTTCTTTACTAGAGGTTTTTATTTATTTTTGGTCGATATTTTTTCTCATTCTTTCTCAAAAAGCAATCAAATTTTCAAACTTACTGATATCCACATTTTTATTGACAAAGATTGTTGTTCGTAGCATAGAATAGTGACTCCACATCGTCGACGGCTGGAAAACTTGTGCTTTGTATGAAAAGTAAGCAAGAAGATCCTTTTCGATATTTATCTTCTTCACTTCGCACCACTTTTAGAAGTTAGAATAAAATGTTTCATGCGCTGCTTTTGATTGACTAGGCAGCAAATTAGCGATAGTTTAGCAATTAAAAAAACACCCTGTATTATAAATTAAATTATAGCGGCTATACAGAAAATTCCCGTGCTATTTTTATAATTAAATATCAAGTAAGATTTACTTTAATGAATGACAAAAGGCAGTTAAGAACAATGACCCACTTATTATACGGATTCTGGCGTTTTCATAATTTTCCTTTTAAGATTTGATTTATAACAACCTTCTCGATTCGTGTTAATTCACGCCTATTTAACGTAAGAGGATGACGCTAAGTTTACACAATAGATTCAGAGATTTGATAAATACTGGAAAACGAGTTTGCTTCTTATTATTCCGAAGAAAATGGAACCGCTTATACTTTTGTGATTTGTAATTGATATTTGAAGGCATCTGTTGAACGTGTAGTGTTGAAACACTTTTTTTAAGAATAAAAAGTTATTTTCTGATAATTGGAAGATACAATGGAGGCTTTGAAAGGTGCTTCTTCTATTTTAAAGAGATATTCATACGTTGAAACATTGACCTATGAAATTATGGGTTAGGTTAGTCGAAAATGTTTTTTGACATTGACGACAGAATTCGTATGATATTTGGTATATTAAAAAAACTCTTGTTACATTTTTGAATTTTTGATTTTTATATTTGGTAAAATACTATCAATATTGATGTCGAATCAGGTATGCTAATTAAAAGCTTAGATTCTAGGTCTTCTACATCGTGTAGAGTCGGGTGTTGCTACTCGACCGCTAATCGGGCGAATAATTTTGTTTTATTCGCCCACTAATCCGATGACTTATTTATTTTATTGGTCCAGTAATCGGTGTCATTCTTCTTACTTGAGGAAGATGCTCGTGGAGTTCTTTACTTGTTTAGTGATTTTGTATTAAATTAATTGTTGCAATAAATAAACTGTTACCATTTTCTGTAACGGAGGCCTAGCATTGCTTCTGGAATGTGCTTGACGATCTTGCTCTAGCTCCTTTGGTTTTAAATTATTTTTCCTCCATTAATACACCAATATTTTATTGAATAGTAGCGTAAGTTTGGATTTATATGTCACAATCTCTTTTGTAAAAAACACAGTGTAAAAAATTTTGATAATCAATTATTCTTTTTACCAAATTGCTATACGAATTAAATGTTTCATTTACCTATTTCTAATTTTCACTAGTAATACCACTAGAGGTCAAATTATTTCCGGAAATTTTTTCGAGCTCATGAATATTTTGAAAATTATCCCGAGTCGAAGACGAGGATTTTTTGAAAATAAAAACCAGACTGTCACTAAAATATTCTTTCATTATAAACGTCAAACAAATTTCCAGTATAATTCGCTGTTGGGTTCCCACGAGGAAAAAGTTTCCGCTAAAATTCATCCGTTGCCATGGTGATCTGTCAAAAAAACACGTTTTGATTGGTTAAAAATTATAGGTGTGGAATTTTCTGTACCATTTACTTATTTTTCAGTGTCTAATAATTGACAGCTGTCAATTTTATAAATGACTAATTTTCAATTTAATTTATTGATTGGTATTTAAATTTACTTTCATTTATTTATTTAAAATACAAAAAAAAATTATTAAAATAATCACTGATTTTTATGTAATAAAATATATACACTCGATCAATATATTGTTTCAAATAGTTTATCTAATAAGTAAATCTTACTTACCTTGTAATAATTCTAAATAATTAAATAAAAAAATTAGTTTGTAAAATTTTGCATTACTGTATTTCTTTAAACAATAATTATGTTACAAAATTCACTAAAATATTCATCACATTTTCCCCCTACTGAACTTTCGCTACTATTCAATAAAATCTTTGTGTATTAATGGAGGAAAAAAATTTAAAACAAACCTAACCTTACAATATACATGTAGTAATTTATATCAAGCAGACAAGTGTTGAGTTCTTTGAAATTACTTTTTTTTTCTGAAATTTTCGGACAAAAAAAATTATTTGTCCGATTAGCGGTCGACTAGACACACCGTTTTATCGTTGTCGACAAAGGAGTAAATACTTCTTTGGGTTTGCTCTGCCATTTAAAGACCCTCCTTCACAATAGACAACATTGTACCAAGAATAATAGTTTATTGCATAAAAAATGGTCTCTTGAAGTTATTTTCGTGAATATTTGCAAAAATCGACACATAAAACGTTTTTATTTTTTGTAACCAGTTACGAAAAGTGAAATATTTCCTAACTGGTGATGAAATAGTATATTATGTTATGAGGACGAAAAATGAAGTTTTTCGGACGATGTGGGGTATTTGATTTAACTTTAAAAATTTAGTTAGCGTAGCTAGATTTTTATTGATATTTGAGTTAATTTTGAAAGTTTAGTTAGTAGTAGCTAGATTTTTATTGGTAATTGAGTTAATTTTTAAAATTTGGTAGGGGTAGCTAGATTTTTATTGATATTTGAGTTAATTTTAAAAATTAAGTTAGGGTAGCTAGATTTTTATTAATATTTTAGTTGATTTAAAAAATTAAGTTGAAGGTAGCTAGATTTTTATTGATATTTGAGTTAATTTTAAAAATTAAGTTAGGCGTAGCTAGATTTTTATTGCTATTTGAGTTAACTTTGAAAATTTCTTTAGGGTAGCTAGATTTTTCTTGATATTTGAGTTAATTTTGGAAATTTAGTTAGGGGTAGCTAGATTTTTATTGGTAATTGAGTTAATTTTTAAAATTTAGTTAGGGGTAGCTAGATTTTTATTAATATTTGAGTTAATTTTAAAAATTAAGTTAGAGGTAGCTAGATTTTTATTGATATTTGAGTTAATTTTAAAAGTTAAGTTAGGCGTAGCTAGATTTTTATTGCTATTTGAGTTAACTTTGAAAATTTTGTTAGGGTAGCTAGATTTTTCTTGATATTTGAGTTAATTTTGAAAATTTAGTTAGGGGTAGCTAGATTTTTATTGGTAATTGAGTTAATTTTTTAAATTTGGTTAGGGGTAGCTAGATTTTTATTAATATTTGAGTTAATTTTAAAAATTAAGTTAGAGGTAACTAGATTTTTATTAATATTTGAGTTGATTTTAAAAATTAAGTTGAAGGTAGCTAGATTTTTATTGATATTTGAGTTAATTTTAAAAATTAAGTTAGAGGTAGCTAGATTTTTATTGCTATTTGAGTTAACTTAGAAAATTTAGTTAGGGTAGCTAGATTTTTCTTGATATTTGAGTTAATTTTGAAAAGTTAGTTAGGGGTAGCTAGATTTTTATTGGTAGTTGAGTTAATTTTCAAAATTTGGTTAGGGGTAGCTAGATTTTTATTGGTATTTGAGTTAATTTTTAAAATTTAGTTAGGGGTAGCTAGATGTTTATTGCTATTCGAGTTAACTTTGAAAATTTAGTTAGGGTAGCTAGATTTTTATTAATATTTGAGTTAATTTTAAAAATTAAGTTAGAGGTTGCTAGATTTTTATTGATATTTGATTTAATTTTTAAAATTTAGTTAGGGGTAGCTAGATTTTTATTAATATTTTAGTTGATTTAAAAAATTAAGTTGAAGGTAGCTAGATTTTTATTGATATTTGAGTTAATTTTAAAAATTAAGTTAGGCGTAGCTAGATTTTTATTGCTATTTGAGTTAACTTTGAAAATTTAGTTAGGGTAGCTAGATTTTTCTTGATATTTGAGTTAATTTTGAAAATTTAGTTAGGGGTAGCTAGATTTTTATTGGTAATTGAGTTAATTTTTAAAATTTAGTTAGGGGTAGAGATAACTAAGTAGGTATTTAAAGATTACAGTAGCCTACTAAGTTTTTGTCGATTTTATTTGATTCTCCATATAAATGTATGTGGCGTGGGCAAAGTGCCGTGAGAAATGATATTTCCCACAGTATGAGCAACATTTGGTTTTGAAATTAAGTAAGGTATGAGAAATACGTTACTTTTCATAGCAGTTGTAGAAAATAGTATATTGTGCGACAAGTGAGAAAAGTACTTTCCCCACATGTTGCACACTATACTTTTTCTACGACTGCGAAAATAATTATTTCATTCACCCTACCCATTCTTGAAAAAATATTATACACTAAGTTTTTCATGAAGGGGAAGGGTGAATGGAATTATTATTTTCCCTTCCCCTTCCTAATGTATATATCAAATAACGCACATTATGTGCATAATATTATTTTTTTCGAGAAAGGAAAAGTAACCATTCCATTCACCCTTCCCCTTCTTCAACATTAGTATTGAAAATTTGGCAGCGGCACAACAGACAAACATACTCAATCTTTTTGTGGGTGGCATATATAGGCTAATGAATTTATACCTTTATAGAATAAAAGGAGTCAAAATATAAGTAGTTTTTTTATAATATCAACTTTGGAACAGTTCAGCTCTTGATAGTTTAGAAAGCTGAACAATCCCATCTCTATTTATAGTTTTACAACTATTTGACATCAAACATGATTTCATGTCACTTATTAATAAAAAATATATTCCACAATAAAATAAAATATTATATTTAGATCAATATTAGAGAGAAGATAAAGGATTTTTTTCTTGAAGAAAAAAGAAAATATGATTTTGAATAGTTTCCTGTATCGAGTGACACATTTAAACTATGTTTTATTGAAAATATCGGACGAAATAGTTGCCATTGACATGTTGAAAAAAAATCTGTTTTTTAATTTTTCTTTGGAAATTCTTAACAACCCGCAAATTTTTCGAAGGATAATTATCAAAATAGATGGGTATTTTCGATTTTTTGAAAAATCGGTTAAAAACTCGTAACAGTAAATGATTTGTACTTATCGCTGCCATTCTGCTTACGCATATTGAATGCCCAGTCCGTTAATATTTTTGCCAGAACATTAATTTTAGATTTTTAATCCAAAGTATAGTTTTTCTCAGCACAGAAGCTCATAAACTGACTCCACACGTATTTTCTGTTCTGTTTTGTGTTATTTGGTTCGTTTTTCAATAGCCTGTAATGAAGCCCAACCTAAACAAGACATTTTCAATAAATAATATTTTTGACATTTCTTGTCAAACTGACGTTACTTATAAATTGTCGCTGTATTATGAAAGTGTACAATGGAATTGCCATGGATATGGTCTGTGCAATTATCGGTCTACAGTGCAATTATCGCAGGGCTCTTTCACTTCCTACAATGCAATTATCTGTGATTTTGCGATAATTGCACTCCATTTACATGGGATTTTTGACAAGAAGGAAATATTCAAATACATTTAGAATATCAGCTGCCATATTTATATCTATATTCTCTTTTAGTAGTAAATCGTCAATATTATTTGTTCATTGTTCAAATATTACTTTTTGTCCAAACAATATATCTCTATCGTTTGGGTTCCACCGATTAATTTTAGGATAATTGCTTGTTAACTGCTTCTATTACATATCGTGCATTAATTTAATTCTTCGAAGCCGATTTGCTTTAGGAACTGGTAAGGCCGCGAGCAAAAACTATTATGGATTCCTAGACGCACTATTTGGGCTAATTAGAAGTGGGGAAATTTATGCTGTTAATATTGTTGGATCAAGTACACTACCAAAAATTGGTTAGCTTAAATTCATACAAACATGGGATAACATTTAAAGGTCAACTTTAGTGTTCGTCTTAACCAGACGAGTTTTTAAAAATATCTGATGTTATGGTGTTGAGAATATTTTAATTTATTGAAATATTACTAACCATGTCTCCTAAGGGTGAATCCTGCAAAAACTGATCCTATTCCCTTTATTATAAATTACTATCCGTGTCTCCTAAGGGTGAATCCTGCAAAAACTGATCCTATTCCCTTTACTAGAAAATACCAAAATTGCCAAGCCTGTTCAACGTGCAGCTGGGTCTAAGCCTGGAGGTCAAGTTTCCGGGTATAATTCTGGATGCAAAATTAACCTGGAATTCACACCTACATGACAAAACTAATAAAGGGAAAATGCCTCCCAAATGGGTGATAGGAAACACAAGACTAAATCCACGGATCGTAAGTACACTGCTTGTACACAACTGTGGAGAGACCCATGATCACCTTTGGTTGCCAAAAAAAAATATCATTGTCAGTCTACCGCCTCTTTCTTGCTCTGCATGTTAAGCCGTAAGCGAGAATGGCTGCATACTCACTGGAATGCAATGGGAATTGGCACGAAGGAACCAAAACCCCTTATTCATAGTCAAAGTTAGTGGCTACTAAGACTCTACCAGTTGAAAAATCACAAATAACCTATTGACCTCTTCCAAGTACGTCAATGTGAAAAATATCTGTCACCGGACAGCCTTGAAACTAAATTTTAATATAACCTCAAACCGAATGATTGTGCATGGAAGAGGAGGAAATAGCCTCATACATTACCTTCGAATGTGAACCACTGTCTCATTGGAAATATGAACTCCTAGGACTAGACCACCCAAGGGAGGATTTCTCAAGAAGGGCATAGTAACCGAGGTCTCGAAACCTCTGACTGGTGGTTCCGAACTAATCAATCAACCGTGTCTCCTATCTTGCAAAGGTAGAATCACTGGGTTTACAATGTAAGGTAGTTATAAGTACTCATTTTGGTCACTTTGTGTTAATTCCCATACCATTTTGGATCTGATTGAATAATAACTTGACGCTTTGATGGCTGCTTAGTTATCCAACATGATAAATTCTTTGCGTTCGATATCTTGTATCAATATTCAACCGGGCACACTTTCCTACGACGTGAATTTGCGCTTGAAAAAGTTTTTCCCAAACAAGTTTCTGTGTAACAATGAAGTATTCTTTCCGCCGTTAAATTTAGTCACTGATTAATGAATTTAGACGATAATTTTGTTTGCAAAATCCGGTGATAGGATGTTTAAAATCGTTTTATTCAAATATGAGTAATTGTTGAAAGTTAGAAATGGTTTTATGTGAAATACGTAAATAACTCCACTTGGCTATGTTTTTTTATTTATTTATTTACGTTTCTGTTGATTAATGGACTTTTTAATAAAAAACATAGTGCTTCGTCGAGAATCTTTATACACAACATGACTCCTATTCTAGCGGTTTTGCTGGAAATAATTTAGGAGTTTCCCATTCTCGACGACTCATCTTTTCTGTTATTCTTAGCAACCACTTTGCTACTTCTCAAATGTACAATTATGGAAACTATGCAATTTGTATCAAAATTTCCTTCTACTACTTCGGATAAAGAGGATTCTAAGTTGAACTTCGCTTAATAACCAGATTTCGTACTCGTGGTAGTTTTGTCAACTTTTAATCGTCTGTTCTTTCTCCAGTGACCCTTAGGGATTAATGCGATATTATATTAAAAAGGAATAGAGAAACACCGTTTCACCTTAAGTTCAAATTTTATAATGAAATTTCCAGATAAATAATTCCCCTTACTCAACTATGCAGGATGTGGCAGATCATAAAAATTACAAAAACTGGCGGTGTCTGTAAAGCGGAAATTGGTATGGTAAGGATTATAAGGGTGAATAACTAATTAGGGTGTACTAACAATGCATGGAAATAAATCTTGTCTATAAGAAGTAACTTTGGTACCGCACTTTTTCCTCAAACTCTTCAAATAAAAAAGAGGTAAACACCTCATATGAATCAATCAGGGCCGCCGCAACAGCAAAAGTTATCCAACCCTCCATAATAAAATGGGTTCAATAATGCTGAATACTATGAAAATAATCATTTACCTCGGAGATCAATCGACTACTATAAACACATTAAAATGCTCAAAATGAATTAGTGCTCTGGGCTATGCTAACGATTTAGTTATAGTGGTTGAAGGCAAACACGACGGTATGTCTTGAACCTTATAACCTCAGGGCGAAGGAAGGACTGTATAACACCTGTTATAAAGGATGTTGAACAGAGAACGGGTATAAATAAATATATTAAACACCCTTTGAATATCTCAGGGTTAAGAAAGGGGTTCTTAAGGGGACAAATGAAACTATCGCGTTATGTAGATATATGATTAATAAATATAATGGTTTTGCCTAACAGGTGGTAGGCCACACAGACTACAAGTATGTATATGAAGGTACTCACAAAAAGGGGATCTTACGAAAGGAAGCTAGGGAACACGTGGTTTATCTATGGTGAGAACCACCGATATAATTAAACTTCAAATATCAAATTTGGCGTTAACTTATGTCTAAAATTATAACCACGTGCAAATTTGAGAAAAGTTTAGATGAATATAATTATAATAGATATGAATTTATTGAAAGTCACCCAAAGTATGCATACCTAGGACTCACAGTATTTATGATTTACTTAAAATTAATAAATCGTATATACAAAGATTACTGAAGGTAGCTCGCCTGCATGGGAATCACGGGAGCAATAAGATCTTGCCCCAGCGCAGCCCTAGAGGTAATACTAGACCTTCCTCGACTACATCTACATGTACTGAGTAAAATGCTTACCGGGTAACTCAGGCTAAATCTTTGTAGTCCGGTGATCTTGCATGAGATACTAAGGATTGGAGCAAACCAACCCATGAAGACGTCATATCTGCGAAAAAGGATTTCGAACTCACGTTAGATGCTGTTATCAACCAGCGTAAGATAACACAAAACGATATCGCTCTAATAACGGGAGACGCCCTCACTTACTGTACTGATGGGTCAATAACAACTGAAGGAGTAGGAATAGGTCCTAATACTAAGATATCAACACTAACAATATACCAAGTTAAACTATTAGCAATAGATTTTTGTGCTCAAGATTTACTCAAAAATCGCATCAATCTATCCAGAATATTTATTGCAATACCCAGGCTGCTTTGAAGGCTCTGAAGTCTACAATTTTTGAGTATTAAACATTGCTAAATAAGGATCTAAAGGATACTTTATAGGTCCGGAACCGATGTGTGGAATCACGAAGGATTGCATAAGAGAGAACTGGCTAGATAGATAGCACCAATTCAAATGGAGGTTGACAGTTCACCTTCATATAAAAAGATTACTGAACAAGGTGGACAACTGGCTAGGCGGCCGCTTCAGAATGAAGATTTCAGATACAGAGCTATGTGAATACGATGGAAGTTTGGATGACCTAGAACATTGTTTATTTGAATGTCATCGCAATAGTCATGCTAGATCTCCTTAAAGAAAACGAGTCCCTGTCGCTAAACGTCCTCTCACTATTTTATTTAGCATGTAGAAATCTCGCAATCAAAACCATTTTGTGGGAATTCTTGAAGCAATCTAAGCGCAAATTTTGATTTTAACATCCAAATGTAAAAATGTAAGTAGTATGTATGAGTTACTGAATGAGTCTACTATAATAATGATGTACCTATTGTCTCTTCCTTTTTTATTATTATATTATTATTTGCCGATAACATTTCAAATATAAAAATATTTCAATATTTCTTAAAATTTATCTTTTGGTGGAATAGACAATTAGCGCCCAACGTGGGGCACCAATGAAACAAACTTAAACTCTGGGCGCCCTTCTTATAAATATATGTAATATTTATGAGATCTGGCTTTGTTATCTCCAAATTGTAATTTAATCAGTTAAGCAAGAACCTTCGCTATTCATTTTTCAGTTTTTTTATTAACGCCCATCGCCGAGAGTTTAAGTTTGCTGCAATTCCGCCTATCCGTTGCATGTTTTGTTTGTGTTTATATGACGGACACCTTAGCGTGTAGAGAGTATTCCTGATATTACTCTTGAAGGTTTTTTTTTATATTTTGCTATTTATCTATTAGATGTAGTTTGATGGAGGTATGGATGTCTGAAGGTATGAATTAACTTATAGCCTTCAAAAAAAAATGGGACACTCTACTAGGTTATTTAAAGCGAGTAAGAGACATTTGAGGACAGTTACCTACCTGGTCACTGGCTACTGCACCCTGAGGAAACATTTACATAAAATGGGAAAAGTCAGTGAGCCAATGTGCAGAATATCTCACATACTCTGCTTCTGTAATCGCACTTTGGAGAGATAATACAACCATTGGAACTTCTGAAGATCCCCCAGCCTACATAGGACATGAAGCTTCTGGAATGGAAGTAGAGAATTTTGGAAAAGGTACAAAGATTCAATTCAAATGAAAACAACCCAAACGAAAGAATGAATGCTCCTTACGATACAGCCGCTTACCTCGCTTATTTGGAACCCGGTACACTTAGGAACGATCGAAAATGAGTATGGGAAAGCATTAAAAACAATAGGGCGTTCAACTTCTGATTTTAACCCCATGTTTTATTAAGTAATATTAATAAGTGACAAATGGGGTATTCAAAAATAAAATTAATTTAAATTTAGTCTTTAGATTAAGAGAAACAAATGAAAACAAAAAATTACTAAAACTATGCAACTTATAATGCAGATACGTCACTAGTTTGAGTGTGAAGTTGTTTGCTGTTCCATGTTTCAGCTTCTTCTTCTTGAGCTTGTTCAGGACAAAAATGTTGACATCTGACATCTATCACTCTATTGTTTACCTTGTTCAATTTGAATTTGAAGCATTTTATTAATAAAAGGTATAAAGCTCAAACTCGAACCCATGGAGGCTATATAAGGAGATCGAACTCCATGTATTCCAATTTCTGGTCATTATAGAGGGCACCACATAAGTTGCTGTACCAAAAAATCTGACTGCAGCCAATCATAAAATTCGAGTTCATGATGTTTTATTGGTTGCTAGTTTTTTTGATAGTTCGCTGTTCACGTGTAAGGTAAGTGAGGTTAGGTCACAGAAATGGAAAATATTGTGAATAAGAAATCCGTTTTTTGTCCTCGTTTTCAAAAATATTGGAAATTGTGATCGTTTGGTGATAAAATAATTAGCTTAATGAATTTTCATTTTTACTAAGGTATATAATTTTAGTCTATCACAATAAATATTCTTTCCTACTCCATTTATTTTTGAATATTTTTAATTACCTTTGGTACTTTGAAAAATCGTGGATTTTTAAAATTCAGCTCACGTCTTCGTCTTATAACACTAGCACTACCACTCTTAACATCGTACTTTATAAATTTTATGTCATACTAGTTCATTATTGTGTTTTTATTGCTTAGTTACCAACTATCTAATGTCGTACTTTATGACCGTGCGGGCATAAAGAGAAATAATTCTAACTTTGACACATAAAAATTATTGTGATTTTATGACATTTACGTTTGTCAACATTCACCTAGCAACGATAGTGTCTACTATGATAAAATGGCAATGTTATTAATTCAAACCGGATTTGTATTGAGATTGGATTGCAATAACGAACTAGTATGACATAAAAGTTTGTATGCACCGCGGGCATAAACAGATGTGTATACCCTCGGTCGACTCACAAACCCTCGGGCCGGAGGCCCTCGGGTTCGTAAGACGTCGCTTCATAAACATCTATTTATACCCTTGGTACATATGCAACGGCTGCTCAGGTTAGAGAGCACCTCAGGTGTAGATTCTGAGACCAAACTAGTATAAATTCAGAGAGTAGTCTTACCGGTTCGCGGGTAATTCTACTTGAAATTTATTTAAAGTGAAATAAAGATAAATGATGTAAAGTAGGAAAGGTAAGTGGGCGCCACTCTGAATAATACTAGTTTATTTGTTATTCACCTCTGCATTATAGCGACAAATCCTGGAAGATTGGAAGGGAAAAAAAACTATATGAACAACGTTATTAAATTTACAAGTTGTATATTGACTTTTGTTACAAACAAAGTAAAAAAAAATTGACTAGTTTTTATTGAAGTCGTTGAAGAAGCGATGAAATATATATATTACTTTCCTGGAGTGATGGTGAGGAGATGGTGTCCTTGGTGTCCTTTTGAAGTTACATATCTTGTCCCAGATAATATTCCCAGGTAGAGTATTCCAGGTAAAAGTCCTGGCCCAGGTAAAGTTCCAGGAAGTGTCTCAGGTAAAATTTAGTCCCAGGTAAAGTTTAGTCCCAGGTAAAGTTTCGTCCCAGGTAAAGTTTCGTCCCAGGTAAAGTTTCGTCCCAGGTAAAGTTTCGTCCCAGGTAAAGTTTCGTCCCAGGTAAAGTTTCGTCCCAGGTAAAGTTTCGTCCCAGGTAAAGTTTCGTCCCAGGTAAAGTTTCGTCCCAGGTAAAGTGCTAGGGAACAGATATAGTATCAGGTAAAGTTTCACAAATTCAACAAAATCCAGGATGTCTGAAGTATGATATTACAAGTATGATATTAAAGAAAATTATTTGACAACGTGGTTCATACATCCTGTATTTTTAGATAAAAAGAAAGCAAATAAAAAAACGATAAAATAGAATAACCGATTCTGCACCGGTAAATACATACATTTGTTTAAATACGTATATATTTTTAAATAGATATTTTTAAATAGATAATATAAAAAAACTGAAAGAAAAACAAATTCATATCGATATATATTATTCCTGGCACTGGAATGATATTGCTACATAATAAAGATAGGAAGGTAGAAGCTATTAAGAAAGGAGAGTTAGTTATACATTTAAGCGAAATGACTTACCACTCAAATGAATGCACTTCTAAGATAAGATAATATAAGCCATAAGGCTTCAATAGCACATGTATGCAGGAAAGAAAGAACGAAACCCCTTTGCCACTTGTTTAAATACACTAAATCATGTGAACGACAACCGACTTACGTCTCATGTTCGTGTCACGCTCATACGATTTGACCAGGAAAGGAATTTACCTTTCAGTAGTGAATTCTTGATTCATATTTGATTTATAATTGGTAGAAGAAGAAGAGACACGAAATCGAAGTGGGAATTTCAAGATGGGCGTGACTATTTTCCGACAGACGGGCCTCGATCATCGCGCATAGAAACGTTGATTTCGACTCTCGTCGACAGTAAATATATTCAGCCTTGAAACATTTCTCGGCGTTGGGCATGAGAAAGGACTGGCTATTCGCCGCCCATACGATAATTTATTAATTCAATCGAGGGAAGTAAAGTGAACGAAATTAACGTTACACACCCTTACAACCCGAAAAAAAAAATTTTTTCAAAAAAAAATTTTTTATAAGTGAAAATCATTGAGCTATTACGAGACTGAAATAAAGAAGATATTAAGAAGATATTGAACGATAGGAAGACTAAGAAGAAAGGAACGAGTCACTGCGATACTGAAGGAAAAGAATTTGAGGTTTCTCCCGAATAATTAATTTAGAGAAAAATAAAGATAAAAAAAATGAAAGAAAGGGAACGGTCCAAAGTCTTCACCGGTACGCCAGGTGATTTTCCTTCTTCCTAGGCTCTTACCAGGGAGGTTGCCAGTTAGCGTCCACAGTAGCCATTGGTCATCGCGCAAGCAGAACATTAGGAAAAAAAAGAATCATCCCACAAACACAGCAGAACTTTGAACGGTAAATTCTGAGAAAAGCGGAACCAGTACCAGGTATCTACATACCAATAATTTAGAAATTTAATATTAAGATAAATCACTGCATCAGTGGGTTCCCAAAGATAATGACTTAAGATAAGATAAGATAAGGAAAGAAATGAGACTCCCATCAGATACATTGATTATCCCTCAGTTAGATAAAAAAAAGATATGGATGAGTTATTATTTATAAAATGTTTCTTTATTTAATTACTACTATCATATGAAGGGAAAAAAAAATATATTTTTGGAACAAATCCAAGGAAGTTTGTATTACTCCCTAACAGAATGTAGCTCCTGTCAAGCTAAAATGTTTTGGAACAATGCCAAGGAAGTTTGTATTACTCCCTAACAGAATGTAGCTCCTGTCAAGCTAAAATGTTTTGGAACAATGCCAAGGAAGTTTGTATTACTCCCTAACAGAATGTAGCTCCTGTCAAGCTAAAATGTTTGGAACAATGCCAAGGAAGTTTGTATTTCTCCCTAACAGAATGTAGCTCCTGTCAAGCTGAAATTTGGGGAAAAGAGAAATTGACAACGGCATCCCACAACAGTACTGTTGGAAAATCCCCAGAGCGATATGTGAGCCATGTTGGCACAAACGCAGTAGCTAACCCCCCAAGTAGATTTAACTAAATGACAGCAGACCTTAGCCACCTCTGCCTCCCAGGCTGATTAACCCCCCGACGCTGAACCCTGAAACACATTCCAGACCGCTCTGAGCTCCCTCAACACCCACTGCTGAGAAATCCAACAAAAAATATAATCAAAAAGGGAAAATGTGATGCAATAAAATATAGACAGATTGAATCCATGTCTATAAGTGAAATATCTAGATCAATCTTTCGGAATGATCCTAGATAGAGGTATGTAATGAGCAAAATAGAAAAATTTTAAGTAAACAAGATATTAGGTAAGATATTGACTGAAGATAGGCAAAAATAATTTCTGTAATGTAAGTTGACATCTCGAACATATTAACAAATAGATAATAAAAAAAATTTAAAACACTTGAGATACTAAAAATTTTCAACATGAAGGTAATGAAAATTTTTAAGATAATTAAGATAAAGGAAATTTTAAAACATTTCAGATATTAAAATTTCAAGATAGTTAAGATAATAGAAATTATAGATAACTGAAGTAATAAAACTTTAGAGCTAAGATAATAACTTCGATATCCCCTGATATGTCAGCAACTATGTAAGTTAATTGCAAAGTCAAATTGTCAATGGTCTAAAAAAATTTTATATACCCTTTCGGTATATAAATACAGACAAGACACTTTGTCCGTAACGATAAGATAAGATAAGTACTATAAAATATATAGTACAGTAGACAAGTTACTACCCTTGTCCACTTAGATAAGATAAGATAAGATATTTATCGTAAACTACGATAATTAAGATAAGATAAGGTACTGAAGATATAATATCACCCCTAAAACATTTAAGGTATATCCGATATTTCTCCAAATCAATTAGACCCAATTCATTAACCTCTATGCATGTACGCAACAGGTTTATTACTCAATTTGATTTTTGACGGTGCAAAAAAACTTTTTCAAAATTATAATAAATTTGAATATTTTAAAAATTCGAAAAAATTCTCAACAGATTTTATATTATAATTCTTAGATTAGAATTCCATCCGGCTAGGAAAATATTTATTACTACTACTCATTTATCCCAGAACACGAATGTTATTTGCTAATCAGTAGTAGGGAAAGAAAGTCATTATCCTTTCTAGTCAAAGAAAAGGAAAATCTCTATGATAAAAAGATAAAAAAAATATTCGAGACACCAACATACAACACAAATAGAATGAAAAATTAGGAAAGATATATCTATCTGATTACGTTAGGGCTGCTTCGGAATCATCGATATCAGAACACTCATCATCAGACAAGATACCAGCTTTAAGGTCTTTCATGTGCCATCGACCAATATTTTTTCCCGTTTCATCTTTTAATTCATACACTAAGGGAGAGATAACACGATATACGGTACATTGTGTATATTTCGGTAAAAATTTTGCGGAAATATATCTGGCTTTGTCCGATTTTGGGTAGTTCTTTTTCCAAACCCGATCACCTACATAAAACCTATGATCACGTTTGCGCAAATTATAACGTTGACTACTTTGTCGATATGCTGTTTGCAAGTTCTTTCTCACCACTTCGAAAAATTTAGGCATTTCTTGTGTATCCTGAATTCGGTGAACTTTGTCAGAAATGGTAACCTGATTATTTGCATTTTCTGCAATTTTACCATAAAAATTTCCCGAGACAGGTACATTTCGAGCAAAGGTAAGGAAGGAAGGGGTGAAGTCGGTAACCTCATGTTTCGACAGCCGAATTGCTTGAGCAATTTTATATATTTCTTCATCCCATGTTCTATGATCTTCATAACTATAAGATCGTATAGCTGTGACAATGGATTTGTTTACACGCTCAGTATGATTAATTTGCGGATGAAAGTTAGCATTATACCATATCTTTTGTACTGAATATTTTTCCATGAGATTTTTGAAAAGATGACTCGTGAACTGTTTACCATTATCACACGAAACGATTTGAGGTATTCCAAAAATGAGGAAAACATGATTTTCTAAGAAATCAACTATAGAACGAGCGGTAGCCTGACGTAAGGGATGAACCAATACGAATTTAGTGAACCAGTCAACTACAACAAGTGCGAACTGATTACCTTTGCGAGATCGGGGATATGGCCCTAAAAGATCACACGATACTAATTGGAAAGGGAAGTTAATATTACGATATTGTCCCATTAATCCTGCTTGGGGTAAGTTAGATGGTTTACACGATGCACATATTTTACAACGAGTGACATATTTATAAACCGATTTTCTAAGATTTGGCCAATAATAAATTTCAGAAATTCTCTCTAATGTTTTAAAAACACCGAAGTGAGAAGAAGTTGGACTATCATGAAAATAATGTAGAATTTCATTTCTATTTTTAGTAGGAACGACAATTTTCCAATCGGAAATATTACTAATTGGTCCAAATTTATTAAAGACATGTTTATATAATATGTTATTCTCAACTCGAAAACTTGGGTATTTTTCCGGAAAATCCTGAACATGAGAAATCATATCATTATACCATTTATCAGGATGCAAGGTAGATAAGTCTAAAATACTAACTTCAGGTATACGAGATAAAGCATCAGCAACTACAGTTCCGGTAGATCTACGGTGTACGATAGAAAAGTTGTATTGCGACAATTGCAATATCCATCTAGCTAAGCGAGGAGAAGGTTTTTTCATGTTATTCAACCAAACCAGAGAAGAATGATCGGTAATTACGGTGAAATGACGACCGATAAGATAATACCTAAAATGATCGATCCCTAACAAAACTGCTAACAGTTCCTTTTCGGTAGTACTGAACTTCTTTTGACCCTTTGTGAGTTTCTTACTCATATAAGCTATGGGATGTTCGAGTCCATCTTCCAGTTGAAAAAGAACACTTCCTACCCCAACATCACTAGCATCTGTCATAAGGAAGAAAGGTTTGGTGAAATCGGGACTACTTAAGATAGGAGCGGTAGTTAAGACAGTTTTCACCTTTTCGAAAGCTTGATCTGCTTGGGGTGTCCAAGTAATGGGTTGGTGTTTCTTTCGCTCACTTAGAAGATCAGAAATTGGAGCAGATAAGGAAGAAAAATCTTTAAGAAACCGTCGATAATACGAAACCATTCCCAAGAATCTACGCACCTGAGTGGCAGTTTTCGGAACAGGATACTCACAAATAGCAGAAACCTTTTCAGGATCGGTACGAAGACCATTTTCATCCACTACATAACCTAGATATCTAAGGGAAGAACGACAAAACTGACATTTATCTAAATTCACCGTCCAGCCGGCATCTCGTAATCTCTCAAAAACACTCTGGAGAATTTCCATGTGTTTGTCAAAATCAGGAGTACAAATGATGATGTCATCCAGGTAGTAAAAACAATAAGGTTCTAAGGAAGGACCAATGACCAAATCGATCAAACGACACATACTAGCAGGAGCAGAGACTAAACCGAAAGGGGTAGTGACATACTCGAATAAACCTTTACCCTTAACTGCAAAAGCTGTTTTTTCCCGAGATGATTTCTCCAACGGAATTTGATAAAATGCTTGCTTCAGATCGATACTAGATATATAACGAGTATCTCGAAGTTGACTCAGTATAACTTCGATTGAAGGTAAGGGATAAGCATCTTTATTTAAAGTTACACTATTTAATTTACGTCCATCAAAACACATTCTGTATTTACCATCTCCCTTTTGAACTAACCAGATAGGGCTACAATATGAAGATTTACTTTCCTGAATTACACCTAATTCAAGCAAAGTATCTACTTCCTTTTCCAGGTAAGCTTGCATTGCCTGAGGTAAGGGATATTGGGTTTGTTTAAAGGGAGGGGAATTTCCGGTATCAATGAAATGCTCTATCAAATGAGTTTTGCCGATTTTATCTGAAGGACTAATAGTCTTGAAGAGATCAATAGTTTGATTTAATTTACCAGTTTGATTAGGAGTTAAATGAGATACATCCCGAATTGTATTGACTACAGCCAACGAGAGAGAATTTACAGTTAAAGATAATTTAGAGAAATTTATTTTTACATTAAAAATCTTAAGAAAGTCCATACCGAGAATAATGTCATGTTTAACAGAAGGTATTAGATAAAATTTCATAAGCCTAGATATCTTGTCTGTGATGACATATGTTTCGATATAACCAAGAACGTCCTGCAACTTGCCATCTGCAGTAGATATTTTTAAGTTATCATCGTCTAAGATAGGTATCGATAAGTTATGAATAAAATCTAGTGCACGAGAACCAATCAATGAGATATTTGAACCAGTATCAACAAGGCAAGAAATTGTTTTATCAAAAATTATGATATCGACATAAGGTCGATTATCATTTTCCATGTTATACAACAGTGACCCTACATTTGCTAAAGACTTATGCTTCGAATTTGAAACTATTGAACTTGATCTTGAATTTAGTTTATAGAAATTTTTGACAAATAAAAGCCATGAATTCCAGTCGGAGCGACTTACAGTAGGAACCTTTTTTAAGATAGAAGGAGAAATGTTCTTTGCAGAACTGGAATTTACAGGATTTATTTGAGATAGCCTCAATTTTTGTCTTTTGTAGGTTTTTCCTGAGGTTTTGGTTTTACTTTGGTGCTGGATTTTCCTGATGTTCCCGGTTTCTGAGCGACTGTGGTTGAGTGGGAAGTTCGACCACCGCTTTGTTCGTTTTTTGAACACTTTGGACATTTCGTTTTTACTGTATCAGGATGTCCACAACCAAAACAAAACAGTTTCCTAGGAACTTGACAGTTATAATACATATGACCTGCTTGTTTGCAATTCCAGCAAGTCCAGGTAGAAGATACTACAGATAGATTTTTTCGTGTTTGCTTAAAACAAGAATTATCCTTAAAAGAGGTACTAGGTATGCTCAAATCTGGTTCAAGTAAATATTGACTGCTTTTATGATTAGCTGTGAACTGTTGGTCCCAAGTTAATGTTTCCTCTAGTCGTTTACATTTTTCAGTCAAAATATCAACAGTATCAATATCAATTAAAGCTAATGGTTGTGCATAATGAGGTAAAAGATTTCTACGAATAATGCGAATGATGGCACTTTCACTTGGTTTGTCATCAAGACGGTTGAACAAACCACACATGGCGTTAATATACAAGGTAACTCGTTCATGTTGACCTTGTTTTCTAGCCTTGATTTCCTCTAGTAAATCATCTTGGTAGTTATACGGTAAGAAATCGGATTTTAATTTGGTCACTAATTGTTCCCAATTCTGAACTTTGCATCTGTTAATAAGATACCAATTAAAAGCCTGATCACTAAATAAATCAGCTGAGCTAGAAAACAATTCAGCATCTGTGATACCTCTCGAAAGTTTGAGGCAATTTACGCGTTCTAAAAATCCAAGTACAGATTCTTTGGAATCTATTCCTGAGAATCTTATCCCCCATTTATGTACAGGTACAGGTTTAGAAAAAGAAAAGCTTTGACTTGTATTTACTGGAGTGGATTGTCTGTCTGAATCGATAACATTGATTTTGCTATCTAATTCACCTTCTAAACAAAATATTTCTGTTGTTAAATGTCTCTTTACTTGTTCTTGTTCGTCCTCCTCGCAAGTTACACGAGAAGTACGTTGAGTGAGGTGAGTTAGACGGCAAGTCAATCTTCTGTACTCGACATCCGAAGAAGTTCCAACAAAATCTTGAACCTTCTTCTTCAAGTCGGCAAAAGACATCTTAATACCTGTAATTTCGGTAATAAAAGGAAGTTCAACATATGAAATCGAACTCCTCATAGATACTTCCTGTGTTAGAACACCGCGTAATAATTTCCTCTTCTCTGTAACCAGTGAAGGGATTTCCAAGCCACGATAAGAAAGTTCGTAATCCAATTCATGAGATAAAAGATAATCAACATTTAATTTGAAAATTCGAGCCATGTTTTTATACGTTAATTGACGGTATTAAAAATATAAGATAAAAGAGAAAAAACGAGTACTGTTGATATTGACGAAAAAGAAAATTTTATAGGTACGATACGGGAAGATATACGATAAAAATATAAAGATATGTTAGATAAACGATAATAAAAATAGATATTACCAACTCAACATATGAACGATATGGTAAGTAAAAGATAGAAAGATAAATAATACGATAAGTGAAAGAAAAGATATTGCTTCTGACTTCAACTACTGTCCAAACTTCCAAGTTTCAAGATTTATTGATATAAAGCAGATGTGTAAAACAAGGCCCACACACGTTCGGGTGCCAATTTGCAACGGCTGCTCAGGTTAGAGAGCACCTCAGGTGTAGATTCTGAGACCAAACTAGTATAAATTCAGAGAGTAGTCTTACCGGTTCGCGGGTAATTCTACTTGAAATTTATTTAAAGTGAAATAAAGATAAATGATGTAAAGTAGGAAAGGTAAGTGGGCGCCACTCTGAATAATACTAGTTTATTTGTTATTCACCTCTGCATTATAGCGACAAATCCTGGAAGATTGGAAGGGAAAAAAAACTATATGAACAACGTTATTAAATTTACAAGTTGTATATTGACTTTTGTTACAAACAAAGTAAAAAAAAATTGACTAGTTTTTATTGAAGTCGTTGAAGAAGCGATGAAATATATATATTACTTTCCTGGAGTGATGGTGAGGAGATGGTGTCCTTGGTGTCCTTTTGAAGTTACATATCTTGTCCCAGATAATATTCCCAGGTAGAGTATTCCAGGTAAAAGTCCTGGCCCAGGTAAAGTTCCAGGAAGTGTCTCAGGTAAAATTTAGTCCCAGGTAAAGTTTAGTCCCAGGTAAAGTTTCGTCCCAGGTAAAGTTTCGTCCCAGGTAAAGTTTCGTCCCAGGTAAAGTTTCGTCCCAGGTAAAGTTTCGTCCCAGGTAAAGTTTCGTCCCAGGTAAAGTTTCGTCCCAGGTAAAGTTTCGTCCCAGGTAAAGTTTCGTCCCAGGTAAAGTGCTAGGGAACAGATATAGTATCAGGTAAAGTTTCACAAATTCAACAAAATCCAGGATGTCTGAAGTATGATATTACAAGTATGATATTAAAGAAAATTATTTGACAACGTGGTTCATACATCCTGTATTTTTAGATAAAAAGAAAGCAAATAAAAAAACGATAAAATAGAATAACCGATTCTGCACCGGTAAATACATACATTTGTTTAAATACGTATATATTTTTAAATAGATATTTTTAAATAGATAATATAAAAAAACTGAAAGAAAAACAAATTCATATCGATATATATTATTCCTGGCACTGGAATGATATTGCTACATAATAAAGATAGGAAGGTAGAAGCTATTAAGAAAGGAGAGTTAGTTATACATTTAAGCGAAATGACTTACCACTCAAATGAATGCACTTCTAAGATAAGATAATATAAGCCATAAGGCTTCAATAGCACATGTATGCAGGAAAGAAAGAACGAAACCCCTTTGCCACTTGTTTAAATACACTAAATCATGTGAACGACAACCGACTTACGTCTCATGTTCGTGTCACGCTCATACGATTTGACCAGGAAAGGAATTTACCTTTCAGTAGTGAATTCTTGATTCATATTTGATTTATAATTGGTAGAAGAAGAAGAGACACGAAATCGAAGTGGGAATTTCAAGATGGGCGTGACTATTTTCCGACAGACGGGCCTCGATCATCGCGCATAGAAACGTTGATTTCGACTCTCGTCGACAGTAAATATATTCAGCCTTGAAACATTTCTCGGCGTTGGGCATGAGAAAGGACTGGCTATTCGCCGCCCATACGATAATTTATTAATTCAATCGAGGGGAGTAAAGTGAACGAAATTAACGTTACACATAAATAATTATTTATTATAACAATTTCAATTTTCTAGTTTTTAAAGTAATGTTTACTATTTACCTACTGTCAAATAATATAAAAAATAAGGTTATTGTCGTGACAGTTTTAAAATGGTACGTTAGCTACAATGCGCGACGCCGCGGTGAAAAAACAAACTGCTTAAATAGACGATTTTGAGGACAGGTTTTGTCAATTTTTCCGTATGAGTTAGATCTCCTTGTATAGCCTCCATGCTCGAACCAATCAAAAATTTAAACCAAGATAAAACCACATGCGAATGCAAACAACTCACTGTCACTCTAACCTAAACTTCTTCTTTTCTTCTTCAATTTGGGTCTACTACCCTCTCTTATGATTATTTTGTTCCGTGTCAAAATATGTGACCAACTTCAATTTATCCTAGTGACGTCAAAATCTAGAAGGAGGATTTTAAGAAATTTTTTAAATAGAATTTTCTAAATGGGGACAAAAACAAAACAACACTATTAAATTTCATAAAATTTAGTGCGACGTAATTTCTTCCCTTAGAATTAACGATCTGCTAATCATTGTATTTTTTTAGTTGAAGACCCTATTGTTTAATATAACGTGAATACTTATTCCTAAAATAAAAAAATATACAGGCTGTTCCATTTAAAAAAAAGGAAGTTATTAACAACTTACGGTATAACTGGAAGTAGAAAAAAGATTACAATATTTCCATTAAATAAACTTGTTACGGGACAAAGAATTATTTGGGCCTCTCTTTCAAACATCCAAAAATAAACTCTGTACCTACCAACTTCTAGTTTATTAAAAACAGATCCTGATTATTTTAAGTAGGATTAATACAATTAAAGTCTCAGGAATCCTTTCACTTTTCTCAAGCGTCTCCCTGAAGGGAACCTAAAACTAATAAATAAGTATTTACCACTTATTATTTACAACAGTAGGAATAATAATAATCAAATATTTATATTCTAAATTTACCGGAATCTTATTTAAACATAGGATGATCACCAGATCATAAAAGTTACTGATTTAAAAATATAAAAGGCTTAAAGGTTATTTTGTTTACATGGTGTACAAAGTAGATGACCATCTTGTCATATCTGTCAATCTTAGAAATAAATCTTCTCAAAGTGATTTCAGATCATTCATCATAATGTCACCCTTCTATTCATAGATCTACTGATTAAAGATCATTGACCTTCCTTATCGATTAATAGTTTTCTTCTTTTAATTTCTGTTATCAGAGCTTATCTCTGGTGTTAAGTACTTTGGCAGTAAAGAAGTAAATGAAAAGAACATACCTTTTTTTTCTAAGACCATCAATACGTAGATAGGAGATTGGTTTTTCTTTTTTCTTCCATGTGAGGTTCGTGATAGACCACATGGTTTAGCAATTTTGCTGATTTTTTGAAATATATTTAAGTGCGCTTAAATTTTATTAGAGTGATCCTGTTGGAGCTCTACCATTTGTATAAGTGGATATTTATTTGGCTCAGCTTAAATTCCTGTCTCCACATCCGTAGGCGAAACCACTTTGAGGCCACACAACTTCTACGGTAAGTTTTATTTGTCAGTTTACTATACAACCCTCATAACATTTAATTATTACCAAATACTTACACAAGTTCCTTTTTTAGGTCTCTTCTTATCTCTTCTTTCTGCTTCGTATTTCTTTCTTTCTTTCTTTCTTTGGCTTTATTTTATTCATCGATATCTCCATTTCATTCCTGCATCGACATCGTACATCATCTGCACCCCGTCATCACATCGGATACACATGTATACACCTCTACCTCCAGGATATAGTAAGTTCTTTTGGAGGGACACACCACGGCACCCGATCGTTAACAGGTAACCTTCATAAAGTACATATGTCAAGCAATCCAGTGGTTTGAGTAGAAGCCAACCTTTCACTAGAATAACATATATTGATATAAAACTAAATAGTCTAAGTAAAGTATTTTGTCATACCTACTGAGGAACTTAGTTTCCTGGTGTCTTTACCCTCTGTTGAGGACAAATCATAGATTTAGTTACTAACACAATCACTATAGTTTGTAAACCAGCGTATGCATACAAAGGGTAGTTCTTTAATATTGTTCTGTATCCAACCACCCCCTAAGGTTAGATTGGATAGTGTAAAACTTTTCTTTATATTTAATTATAAATTTGTCCATGCGTTAGTTTAATAAAATATTAACCTAAAATAATCTAAAGCTAACTTCATATAAATAGTGTGGTACAACGGAAATCCTTCAGGGAGTTTTTGGCGTTACCATTAATAGGCAAGGCCTTGTGTTTTTTGTTTATCCATCTAACAACCAACAATATTTTATATTAAATCAACATTCAACTGAATCAGTTTTTTTTTTTCGAATCCCACCCTGAGATTAACAGGACCTTTTTAATCAGGTAACAAACTCATGGACAAAATTATCACAAGCGTTTTAAATTTTTGTAAAAATAAATTTGAAAATTCCACACCTGTAATTTTTAACCAATCAAAACGTGTTTTTTTGACATATCACCATGGCAACGGATGAATTTTAGCGGAAATTTTTTCCTCGTTGGTACCCAACAGCGAATTATACTGGAAAATTTTTTGACGTTTATGAACAAGTATGTGTGTGTGTTTTTTTTTATTTTTTTTTTTTGAAGAATCTTTATTTAATATAGGAGGTCCCAATACATAGTAGTAAATATCACATATTGTAGTCAGTACGCACAAATTCAGTTGAATAAATAAAATAAAATAAAATCTTGATAAAATTAGTAATAAAAGTAAAAGTAAGAAGTTTTAGTATTAAAGTTAAAATAAATACATATTAAAATAAACATACAAAATTACAAAGTTAATTTACGAATTGGAAATAAATTGTAGCAAATATTTTTTAAACTGAGGTAGAGAGGTACTCGTTTTAATTTCAGTAGGCAAAGCGTTAAATTCACGTAATCCGCATATAAAAATAGATTTTGTTGCTATGGATAATCTTGCTTGTGGTATATAGAAATTATTAACAGATCTAGTATTGTAGTTATGTATTTCATTATTATAGATGATAAAATCATTGAAGTACTCAGGAAGTTTTTTATTTTTAGATTTGTAAACAAAAGTCATTGCTAAATAATAAAATCTTTGTCTGACTGAAATACAACTTAAAGTTGTCAGCATACTATTTATCTGTGTATCTGTTACATCGAAGGATTATTCTCATTCCTCTATTTTGCAATTTTTATAGTCTTTGTAAACAGTTATTATCCTATTTATAAAGTAATGATCCGCAGTAGTCAAAGTGAGGTTGTATAATAGTTTTATACACTGTTAATCTAGTGAATACCGAATACCACACGAGGTGAAATTAAATCCGGAAATTTTTTCTCGTTCATGAATATTTTTAGAAAATTATCAAAATATTCATGAGCTCGAAAAAATTTCCGGAAATAATTTGACCTCTAGTGGTATTACTAGTGAAAATTTATTATATAATGAAATTATAATTATGTACTGTAAATTCTAATCACCCTTTAGGGTAAACCAAAAACTACACATTTTTTATTTGAAAATGAGTAGAAAGACTAATTAATTCTCGATATTTTGTTTTTTGATTAATTCCAATATCTTTCTCTTCACAAAAGATAACATTTTTTAAAGAAAACTCCATACTTTTTACGACGTAAGTCAATATTCTAAGAAAAAACTAAAAAATTACTCATACTTTAATTTCTCAACATCAACAGCATCAACAGCATCAATTATTCAATTAAAATTAAACATAAACAGGTAACAAATTATTAACGCGTAATTCCTCCTGGTGCTCTTGTAACAGCTTGCATTGCTATTTGCTAATTAAAAGAGTTATAATAAAACGAAAATATGCAAAATTTTAAGTGTTGCGATAATTTTATTACAAAAATTGTAGTTTTCTTCAAACATTTTTATCTTTTGTAAAGGGAAAGATATTGGAATGAATCAAAAAACAAAATATCGGGAATTAATAAGTAGGTATAATCATTTACAAAGAAAAAATTTATAGCCTTCAGTTTACCCCACAGGACACAGTAGTCATTCCAGAGAAAAAGGACTGGGAGACAGGGCCTCCTATAATAGCGAATCTCAACTGGTACACTGATGGCTCTAAAACAGACTCTGGTGTAGGAGCCGGAATATATGGGGTACAAGAGAAGATCACGATCTCTCTAAGCCTTGGGAAACATGCCACTGTCTTTCAGGCAGAGGTAATGGCGGTGCAATGCTGTGCAGAAGAGTTGATGAGACGGGAGGTAGATAGCCAAAGAATCGTCATCTACTCCGATAGCCAAGCAGCATTAAAAGCGATAAGCTCATATCGGACAACGTCAAATCTGGTGTGGGAGTGTCGCAAGGCCCTCAACAGACTAGGTAGTCATAATAGAGTGACCCTAGCCTGGGTGCCAGGCCATCAAGGAATTAAAGGCAATGAAAAGGCCGATGAATTAGCCAAACAGGGAGCGACTGAGGTCATGATAGGGCCAGAACCTTCCTGCGGAATTGCTAAATGCCTCACTAAGGAGAGCATCCACCAATGGATAAACAACCAGGCGCTGCGCTGGTGGCATGAAACTCCGTGGCGAAGGCACGCTAAGCCACTCCTTAAAAGCCCTTCGGTCAGACTGTCACGCGACCTACTATGTCAAAGTCGAGAAACGAACAGGATGATGGTGGGAATGCTGACAGGGCATTGTAGGCTAAGGAAGCATATGCACACAATTGGCCTAGCAGATGACAGCCTATGTAGGTTATGACAGGAAGAAGACGAAACCGCGGAGCACTTACTCTGTGAGTGCGAAGGCCTAGCAAGGGTGCGGTTTCACCTATTCGGAGAAGAAAAACCGAGGGCAGAGAGCTACGCAAAGGAGGCGGTCTCTAGGCTAATAGGTCTTATAAAAAGAATAAAGCTAGATATAGAGCTCTAAATTTGGGGGAGGACCACAATAGATCTGCAAAGGTCGCAGTGGGATAGGACAAAGAGCCACTCCAATTCTAATCTAATCTAATCTACCCCACAGGATGCTTAGAATTTACGATACCTAAATATTGTTTCATTCCACCCGGTATAATAAATTGTAGAATTTATTTTTGAAAAAATTTGAAATACTTTTGAAAATTTCAATGAATTTCCTACAATGTGCCAAAAAAGTCATTTTAATCGTTGAAAATTAAGGGAGTTATTTTAAATAAAAATTAAGCAATTTCTAATAGTCGGTTTAACTCCCGTACCCTGTATATATTATTGCGTTAGGCATTGACGTACATTTTTTGCTAAAAATAGTTGTTATGTTTATATTGACGATATTATTACGCAAAATAATTTACACATAATTATTTTATTCCTTTCACTTTCTCAAAGTATATAAATTTTAACTGTTCCCCTTTGACCTAATTTGTTCTTGAGTTAAGCCACTATCTTCAAATGTTTATCCAATTCAAGAAGCACGTATATTTATTTCAACCCACATAATAATGATTATTGGGGGTACCATTTTTGGAAGAATCACACTTGGCCTTAAATATCTACAATATCACAAAAATAGTATTTTTTGTGATTTTTTAACCATTTTTAATTTATTCAGATATTTAGAGATGGAAGAATGAAATAATTTATATAAGAAAATTAATTTTATTATATATTCTGTTACAAAATCCTATATTATATATAAATATAAATAACTTAACATCGATAAACTAATACTCGTCGACTATAAGAAATAAATAATAAATAAATAAATAAATATACGTAAATATTATTTTTACACCAAAATATTCTTGTATATCAATTTTATAACTTCATCGAGTTTGACATCACCAATTTTGTTTTCATCGAGTTTGACATCACCAATTTTGTTTTCATCGAGATCGACATTATCAAGTTTGACATCCTCGAGTTTGACATCTTCGAATTTGACATCATCGGTACATTCGGATACGTCGACAATACATTTTGTAGTAGCCACATTTTTGTAATACATTGCTGATTTTTTGGGCGTTCTTTTTCTTTCTGGGTCGTTGAAATCCACACTGACCAAACCGAATTTTTCTCTGTAACAAATAAAAATAAATTAATCAGAATAATGATAATAATTATGAATTATTAAATAAGAAGAACAAATCAATAATTTAAATTTGTTATGGATAAATATTTTCGTAAGATAATCCGTCTCGTGTCAGGATTTTCAGTCAATTTCCGACCACACGCGAAGCACGAGATATTATAAATAAATAAAGTAATCGCATCTGTTCACTTATCTCAATGAGAGGTATGAATAATTAATATAAATGATAGTCATTTAATTTTTATCCCTTTTTTACTTTTACATAAGGATTTTTGTCTATTTTTTCAACTTTGGACGCTGTATCTCAATAAATTATGTTTTTTCTATGCTACTGATGTTAATAATAATAAGAATATTATTTTCCCTCCATTTTTACAGATAAATGTTGGAAACTAACATTTTGTCGATATTTTGAAGTATCATTTTAACTTAACATTTTCTTATTCAACTGGAAATGGTAACAATAACCGTGAATATTTTCTTGGATTTTTTCACCGTTAAATACAAATTTTCTCATACTTCTAAGGTTAATAATAATTATTATTAATATTTTTTTGACCGAAAAGAGAAATTTCTGACAATTTTTTGATGTTTTATTTTAACTTTTCAATACCCTATCTCAGAAAAAACTATAAAGTACAGGGTAATTATGAGAAAATACCCATTTCTAAGATTTTGGGGGATAAAGAATTAAAGTTGAATTAAATAGAAAAATATACTTACGAGAATCCACTGTACCATTCGAAATTGTCCAGCAATGACCAAGCGGTGTAACCCATAACTTTTACTCCATCATCCAAGGCGTCTCGTATGGCACTTATATATTGCTAAAAAAATTATGTTTTTCAGTATAAATAGTACAATTGCAAGTAAAGGTTTATTTCGGGTGATTAGGTAAGTGTTGGTTGTTGGTAAACTTCGTTGGATTAGAACATACGAAATATTTACATGGCCTCCTTTTCCACCTGATTTTGTATGTAGAGATTTAAAACATTTAATTATAAGACTTTAATTTATTATTGAGAATAATTATTACATTAACTGTCAAATCAAAAAGTAGTAAGCCGTTTTCATCGAAGCTAAAATAATATACAGAGTGTTGCTTCACGAATTTTAAACTTGACCAATCACTGTATAACATGTTAAATTTTAAGGAAAATAGATTGGAATATACAGGATGTTATATTGTTATACATATTTCCAATAAAATTTCCTGAATAAAATCCATTAAAAATAATTTTTCCCTACAGTCGCGCGTGAAATGACTAATTACTATATTCAAATGAAATCGTAAAGTCGACGAGGATTGTTACTTTAAGTTCTAGTGTAAAAAAGGAATCTCTTTCGCTCGCTTATTTCATCAAATTTGACAATGGCAAAGGTAATGAAGCCACCTACACTTTGGTCTATTTATTCCATGTTAAAAACGACAATATATATACATGATAATGTCACTTTGACATTTAACATTAATAAATAATATGACAACTAAAATGTCAGAGTACTATCTTAAATCACAATCCACTCCTATTATAACCTAAGATACCTAATATGGAAAACTGTTTTAGTTATTAAAAGTGCGACTGTAGAAAAAATTATGTGTGTTTTTCCATCGTAAAGTAAAATTGTCGCTTTCAAAGGATCACCGCCCCGCGGCGCGTGGCAACATTCTTTCTCAAGAGGCAATAACTATTTCGTTTGCAACTTAACTTTTATTTGGCCATTTTGTCAACAGCTTCTGTAGTAATTAAAAAAAAATAAGATTGATCAATTAAAAACTGACTATTCAAGATCATCTATATTTTGAATACTTTTTTTAATCTCTATTTTTCGTAATACTCTGCAATTTGAATTGTCCTAAATTTTCTATGATACATCCAACTATATTTTTTCCTAATATATCACCGATACTAAATTCATTTAAACTTCTCTAAATATAAAATTTATATTTACCTGATGATAATTTATCCTTCTGTCATCGTCGAGAGGAACAGTTCCGTTATCAGAATATCCATTTTCAGTGATGAACTGCGGTATGTCTCCATAAGTGGCCCGGATCCAGTTGAGTTGTTTCCTCATTGCCCAAGGAGTGACCTTTAACCAATTCGAAGCTGTTTTCTCCCAATGTTCCGGTTGGTATAGGTAAGTTTCAGAATCAGCCTCCCACGATATTCCACTTTTATCGACATCTTCTATGTGACGGACAAGCGTCGCTGTATATTGGTTGACACCCAAAAAGTCGATACTTCCCTTGATATATTCAATTTCTTTTGCGGTAAATTTCGGTAAACGCGATTGCTTGAAACCTTGTTTTAAACTTCTTTCGTCGATGTATTGCTTCATAACTTCCGGGTAATCGCCATTGATGATTGGGTTAGCGAACCATCCAAACTGAAATAATTGAACAAAATTTATGAACATTTGGTAGTCAAAGAAATATAAACATTTTGGCGACAATTGCAAAAAACTACTTTTGTACCGAAAATATTGCCCGGGATTCCTTTTCTTTTAAATCTGGGAAAGAGAACCATCTTAGATACTGGAATAAGATACCATAGGCTCAAAGCATATCCAAACTGAAGGCAAAAGCCTTATTGGAAAAAAATAGGAAGAAGATTAGCTCCACAATCGGGATCTACACTGCAGAATTGGGCAAGTCGGAAGCACTGCCTAGATAAATCGTCTGAGCTCAAACTGTGCCATCGTGGAACTGCTAAACCAGTCCAAAATATTTATCGGGAACTTCAACCGAAACAGATCAAAGGCACCGCAGAGTCTTAGATTAGAATATATTGGATAAGGAGGCTAATCGGCCTATCCCACTGCGACCTTTCCAGATCTTTTGTGGTCCTCTGAATCTAGATAACATTTTCCAGCCCGACTCTTGTTAAATAGCCAATCAGCATCGAGAGTGAATTTTTCATGTAATTTCTTGCCAGATGCTTCTCATCGCCTAGTATAAGGAACCGCACATTCGCCAAGCAGTCGCACTGGCAAAGGATGTGCTCTGCCGTTTCCACCTCTCGGTGACAGAATCTGCACATGGCTCCATCTGCTGAGCCTTAGGAAACACCAAATACAAATTCTTAGGTGTCTCACAGAGCATTGTAAACTCAATCAACAGCCGAGAAATATGTAGCTAAAGGCGTCTAATGAATGTCGCTTTGGCCAGGAAAAAGGGGAAACAACACCTCTGCGCTTACTAACAGTACGTGACCCTCTCTCACTGAAGATACTTATCCACCTGGTGAAGCCCAAGTAGAAGAGGAAGACATTTCCTGGAAACCTCAATGAATTCCGCAGTTCAATAGAAGAAATAGGATTAGGGGATGTGCTTCAACGAGTACAGAGGGGGGTACAATAGACCTAATTTGATGACAGTGATACAATCCTCATCCTTTTTCATTTATCCATCCAACTTTTGGTTTGAGGCACAGTAGACTGTATTGTCCAAAGCACACTCCTTCCACTTAGGTATGCCAAAGTATAAACTTACCGTAAATTGAATTTTTCTTTCCGCCGCCAATTTATCAGCTTCGCTGTCACTTTCTGGTTCCATCCACATCGAATCAATGGTAATACCAACAATCCCTTGCTGCTTCTGTCTAAATTCTTCATCGTACATATGCCAAGTCCTAGCGTGAGCTTTGATAACGTTATGTGTGCACAAATATTCTCCAAAACCGTGAGATAAAATTCCAGGTGCTTTAGCGCCCGCTCCATATCCTTCTTGACAAGTCTGTTTGGGTTCGTTGAACGTTACCCAGTATTTAACATCATCACCGAATAATTCGAATACAATTCTAGCGTAATCTACGAATCTGTCGATCATCAACTCGTTAGTCCAACCGCCGACATCTTCGAAAGCTTGCGGAGTGTCCCAATGGAAAATCGTCACTAATGGTTCTATGTGGTTATCTCTCAATTCTTTGATTAAATTTTTGTAGTAAGTTACACCTGCTTGGTTAATTCGATTATTGAAACCAGTGGGTAAAATTCTCGACCAAGATAAGGAAAATCTGTAGTGGTTAACACCAAGAAACTTCAATAGCGCCACGTCTTCTTTGTATTTGTGATAAGAATCACAAGAGATGTCAGCGTTGTCGTGGTTGTGAATTAAATCTGTTGTATGCTCTAATCTGTTCCATATGGATTCACCTTTCCCGTCTTCATTCCAGCTACCTGAAAAGATGAAAGAGTGTGAAATTGCTATTACCAACTATTATTGATTCAGCTTTACGAAGATAATAAACAAATGTTTATGATTTTGGTTGAAAAATCGAACAAACTGGCAGTTAAGAAACTCGTTTTTCACTTATCACATACGACTTTTACGTCCCTATAGCAGAGTACTGACTTGCTTTGGTACAAAATTCTGCAATTTTGACCAGGAAGACCGTCAAGCAACAAATTTCCGCTTCAAATTGAGAAATAATCGAAGCAATTGGATCTTTAATGCCTCTGAACACGCTGAAAACGCATAAATGCGTTTGAAAGCAGATTTCGGCATTCTGTGAAGAGTGAAAATGAATTTCTTGAGGAGACTTTGAACGAACACTTGGAAGGTATTCTTAAAAAATAGGCTTTCAATATGAAGCGAGGTAATTGCACCGATTATAAGGAGGGAGTTATGAAAACGCTGCTTCTTCAGAAAAGGTATTTTCAAGATTTTAATCGGAAAATAGACCCGTTTAAAGACATAGTTTTTGAGGATGCCAGAAACACACCTACGGCCCAAAAGAAGAGAGCTACAAGCGCTTCCAGAGAAAAGAAAATCCAGCTCTGCAGCTCTGACAACTGAAGTGATCAGCAATATTGTGGAAAACTATGATGAAAACACTGGATGGCTTACAAAAAAAGTTCTGCCAAATATCTGCCGTCATGCTCGCGAGGTGTGGCAACGAGGCAACCTCTTGCCTTGTAGAATTTTTCAAGAACGATGTCGACATTTATGGTGAATGGTATACCGTAACACCATATTCTCCAAAACTGCACAGGACCGAAAAAACCCTACCGCTGCATCTAAATGGTTAAGAATGTGAAGACTATTATCCAGTGTAAAACGTATCGATTGTTCTTGACTCCAAATCCGGATTGGAAGAAGACAGGAATTTGGTACAAAAATTGTGGAGTAGGTATTAACCAACTCAGTAAATGGACACGTCTAGGTGCGCAGAATATTGGGATTGATATCAAGAAGGTAAAAATAACCAATTATTCCAATCGCTCCTCCGCTGTAAGCAATTTAACAAAATCTGGAACCAACTTACAAGAAGTTATTGAAATTACTGGTCATTCTTCAGGTGAGTCTCTCAAGTCATATATGAAGCTAAGCAATGAACATCATCTTAACATCGTTAAAAAAATGAGAGAAAAAATTCTGCCGTGTGCTACTACTCAAGCTCATCGACAGATAATGTTTCACAAATTACTTACATTATTTTAATACAAAATAAATAATTTATCATTAACGGTCCATTATATAATCGTGTCGAATACCACTCGAGCAATCGAAAATAATCGATTTTTCACTCGTAACTCGACGTAATCCTTAAAAAAAACCACTCGAGCTACGGTCTCGTGATTTTTCGCAGATTACGTCTCGCTATACTCGTAAAATAACCGATTATTTTCGAAGCTCTTGGGATATTATAACTGAGAACATTTTCGCGCAATAATTTTTTTACAATGTTCGAAGACAGCTGTCTCAACAGAATGAGAATAACTGCTTCCAGAATTAGATCCAAAAGATGCAAAAATGCATTTCTCTTCGTGTAGAATACTTTGAAAAACAACAGTGTTTAAAAGTTATCTACTATTTTTTTCTAGCTCTATATGAAAAATATAAAAGACAACACTCGTAAAAAGGGGGCTCTGGACATTTTTCAGTTCGACTATTAGTTTTTTTTTTTGGAAATTTGTAATTTTATAAAAATCTTGTAATATCCTTACCTTCCACTTGATGTGCAGCAGTGGCAGTACCAAACATAAAATTTGGTGGAAATCGTTTTGTATTCAAAGCTTGCGAATACCTATATTGTGAGAAAAAAAATTAATACAGTTGAAGTAATTTTTCCCCTTCCCCGCCGACAAAAGTTAAATATTTTTTAATTAAAATTCTGGGATACAAAATTCTTCGAATTGCCCGTTAAAAACATCGACCATAAAAATTTGTATGTACCCATTTCTGAGACGAATAGGGTTTATGGATCTTACGTGTTAATAGTCCGGCTATGGGTTCACACGTCGAGGTCTATAGAAGCCTATTTTACAGTTACACCCTTAATGCATAAATAACTATGAAAATTGTATTAAAAAGATCTTATCAGAAAAAAACTTAATTTTATAACTACTATTAAAAATGAAGGGTATAAGTTACCGTTAACCCTGATTGAGACCCACTCAAAGAATATATTTAAATTTGTAAATTACTGTTAAAAATAGGAGATATAAGTTGCCTTTAACCCTGCATGCATTTTTATTAGAAATAAACCTTTAAGGGCTTTTTGAAATTCCTGTATATTATAAAAAATATTTTCATGTTAAAATTATTATAACTTACCTCGTAGCAAACACTATAAATGTAAACGTACAAATCTGTTGGAAATACATGTTAGATGATTATTCGTTTTCGGTTATAACTGGTTAAAACAGTAAAATGTCTTAGTTTATATAGGTACCTTATCGATAACAAAATTGTTTGATTATAAATAATATGAAAATAATCGAACCAATTAATTGATAATCCCGTGGTTTATTTTTAGGATTCATGTATATTTATAAACTAACATTTGCGTACTGAATCAACGTCGTTGACATAATAATAATTTCGCAATTTAAAATGAGTTCAGGGTTTACGTTTCAAAGCTCATTAGACGAATTTTTCGATAAGCTGCAATTAAAGTTTCAAATGCGGAAAAAAATTATTGCCTGTTACGTATATACCTATAGCATGGACCAAATAATAATACACAAAATTTGATAATGCTTGAGAAAAGTTCGGGAAATCTGACCATGCTACTCCAAGATCATGGACTTCTTATATTATTGTATGTAATCTATAAAAAAAGATTTTTTTATGGATTTTAGGATCACACTTCATTTTTATAAAGTTGGTATAATAAAACTGTCACATTATTGATTTGGGTTGGTTGATGGGCGTACGAGCCAAATATTCAATATTTGTTGAAATAAGGATATTAGTTACTTCTAAAACAGATTTTGTGGTCGGTTGTGCATTTACCACCTCCAATCAAGATATTAAGACATGCGTTCTACCCTCTACTTTCAGTATTCACTCCGGTGATCTCTTTCAACCTCAGTACTCACTAACACCTGCAAAGAAGAAAGTAGCTATATGCACAGACTCTCCATCTTCTATCCACTAAATAAAACACAGATTTACCAAACATTCTCTCGTCCATAAGATTCATAACGCTTTTAACTAGTTTGCTACAAGGAGCTTTGTTTACTGTCTTTTGGGTCCCATCATATGTGGATATACCCGGTAACTATTTAGCCGACGGTGCAGCTGAAGACGCAGTATCTTCAGACTAAATTACTGAAAATACAATACAAGGATTTAAAAGTCTTCTTCAAAGTTTCAATACGAAATCCATGGCAATTCAACTAGAGTAAAACGACCTTTTAACTCGATGACTACAGTTGGCCAACCATAAATGTGGTTATACTTAGCATCTAAATAACACCTTCTTCAAATCATTAAAACCAATTGCATCGGTATGCCCAAGTATATACAACCTAACAAACAGAAAAGATCAGGTCATCATATCCAGAATCACAATAGGACATACACATTTAGCATCATCAAACTTACCTCTTGGAAGAATATAGTTCTCCTCTTACAGTCGAACATACCCATGATAGCATATGGCTCGGTGGTATGGTGGACAAAGACTCTGTAGGCTGGGGCGATCCAAAGGCAAGCTTACCTGGCTACCACGGGAGACATGAGGACAACCCCAACAGCCGCACTGGAAGTCTTGCTGAACCTGCCGCCACTCCATGTCTACATATAAGGCGAAACCAGGTCAATCAATAATAGCACCCATTAATAGGTTACACGGTAAGGTTTATAACGAGCTATACAATGAGTTGGAAATCGACCCCATAATGGGAATTCCATCGGACGAGATGATTTCCAAGTATAGCTTCGGGAAAAACTTCTAAACAGTCATAACAGGCAGAGAGGCGTGGAAGGAAGGACCTCCAATTAATGCAGATATGGCCTGCTTCACAGATGGCTCAAAAACCGAGAAAGGTGTAGGAGCAGGAATATCCAAGCCAAAGATAAGAGTCTCACTGAGCTTGGGTAAACATGTGACGATATTCCAGGTAGAAGTTGCAGCAATACGGCACTGTGCAGGGGAGATATTGAGGCAAGAGTTTGAGGTAAAGAACATTGCCATATACTCTGACAGTCAAGCGGCTATGAAAGCAATCAGCTCCATGCAGATAATTGTTTGGAACTGCTTGGAGACTACAAGAGATTGTCCGTAGCCTGGGTACCAGGCTCAGATCACAAGGGCAATGAAGAGGCAGATTCACTAGCCCGAGAAGGGGCACGTTGTGCTCCCATTGGCCCATAACCTTTATGTGGTATAGTGAAGGCGCTGCAAAAAACAAATAGCAGCACTTGGATAAAAAATCAGTATCGGGAATGGTGGAACAAGACGCCAAAAATGAGGCAGGCTAAATAGTTCATCAAGGAACCCTCGCCAAACTTCACGGAGTACCTACTGAGCCAGAATAGGAAAACAATCTGGATCCTGGTTGGGCTCTCGACAGGGCATTGTAGACTTAACAAACACATGAATAACATCGGATTGGCAGAAACAACCATATGTAGGTTTTGCCAAGAAGATGAGGAAACTCCAGTACACTTACTGTGCTGCTACGAAGGCCTGACTAGGCTGAGGTTTTCAACGATAGGGGAGGAAAAACCACAACCCCCCCAATATATGGAGGACCTGAGGTTTTCCATCCGTCTAGTAATAAGAACGGGTCTAGACAAGGAGGTAGTTGGGTTGAATTTGATGTTTTACATCTGTGATTAAGGCCGTAAAGGAAGATTCCTTTTGAAAGTGCCTGGTGAAGTTGGATTTCAGAGTTAGTTGTAACTCTGATTAGGGTGGTTGGAGAGTTGGTGGATTTGGGGACGATCCTCCAGCATTATAGAAAATTTATTTGAAGATCTTTGAGAAGATTTCTTCTTCATCGGAAATGTTTTTGTCAACTCTGGTAATGACGAAGGAGAAGTTTGGAGTGTGGGGGGTGGTGGCTGAAGATTCTTTTCTTGGGGCGGAAGATTGCGAGTGGAGAGTTAGGCATACGACTTTGTTGACTCCGATGGCATTTTGGATTTTGGACTGGAGTTTTTTTGGGGCAGATGTTCCTGGGAATTTTTAAAAGAGCGGTGCAATTTGGATTGGCCTTTAGATAAGAGATTTTACCTCTAAAAATTTCATTTCTGTTCAGAAGGATGAAAAGTTCCTTCTGAGAGCAGAATTTGGGTGGGAGATTTCGGAGGTTGAGGGTTTGAAGCGGAGTAGTTTGTGACGGAGAAGTGTGAGATGAGCTTTTTGTCGAATTAGTCCGAACTGAACAGCGAACGGAGGCTACTTCGTCGTTTTAGCGGGTTTTCGTTGCTTCGTAGATTGAAGAGGTCTGGGAGAGCGAGAAGAATGAATGGAAGGCGGAGGAGATTTAGCAACTTGTGCGTAAGATGAAGATTTGGCATTTTGGAGAAATATGATTCGATGCTGGCAGTTTTTCCAAAGATTAATTCAAGGATAGCTATTTGCTCGACCTGGGGCTATTTTGGGTTTTTTGGAGTTGCTGGAGGGTGTCTCGGAGGCTTTTTGGGCAGAAGATTGGGAGGTTTGAGTTTTGGAGGCTGATGATTTAGGTTTCAATTTGGGAATTTCAGGAATTTCCTTTAAAAAGAATGATTTGGTGGATTTGAGGGGGGAAGTTGAGGAAATTGACGTGTTTATGTTTGGTTTTAGATTTGGGCATGGTTAGGAAAGTTTTTGGGATATTGGGATCACTGAATACTTTTTTACTGGTTAGTACCGGCGTGCGTACTTTTTAGAGTGGTTTCTGAAAAGAAACCAGCTCTAGGCGTTGTTTTTTGCGGATTAGGTTAAACTTTGTTCAAGGCCTAGCCTATTTTCAGACCGTAACAGGTAACTGTGTGTACCAGTGACCGTTAATTTTGCTACGTGCCTGCTCGAAAGTAAAACCGATACTGGTGGTCATTGAATGTTAGTCCCTTGTCTAGTATCACTCCTAGATACTTTGCTTTATCCGTCCAAGGGACTTCTTCTCCGTCTATTTCGATGTTTTCATCAGGTCTATGTTGTCTTTTCTTGAAGAATTTATTTATTTTCTCCATTGATTTTAATTTTCCACGTAGTGCACGATTCTTTTATTGCACTCGTTGCTATTTGCAGTCTTCTGGTGATGTTTTTTGGTTTCACGCGACTCGTCGCTATGGCGTTATCATCTGCGCAACAGTTGCTCAGAGGAGCATCTATCCGTTGCTCTAAGCGCCGACGTTGCCAAATTTCAAGAAAGTGACATTTAAAAAAAGTTGAGAATAAAATGAGGTTAAGTTTTTGTTTTCGTTTTATATATCTTAGCTCTTACTTTTTCAAGAAGGGGAAGAAAAAGTAACCATTCCATACACCCTTCACCTTAATGAACCTTCAAGGGAAAATGTTAATGGAATGGTTATTTTTCCTTCCCCTTCTTGAACAAGTAAGAGCCGCGTGCTGCTAGGAGCTAAGATATTATATAAAACGAAAAAAAAACACTTAACCTGACAGATGCTCCTGTTGCTCTGATCTACATCACCTTTTGTTGCGATATGTTGCGAGACAATGGGCGTGTTCAGCCGGGCTTAACGGTTGAAACTAAGCACAAAAAATGTTTAGTGTGCTGACAGTCAAAGCAGTTTCGTCTGAACTGCTAGGGGTTGAACAGAACCTAACTTGCCAATAATATTCTTCCAGTTCAATTGGATACAATCATTTCATTATTTATTACCAATTCTATAATATTTTTCCATGATTATACTTTATCACCAAAAAACCACAACGTAACCTAACCCAACACTTTGACAGCGTCAAACATTACAAAATAAATATTCTGTCAAATTTGACAGCTCTCAATAACAAAAGCATTGGTCGCATTGATCCTAACAAAGTTGATCAGGTAGCGATATTTGGAATGATCCATCGTAAATAATTCTGCTGAACGTCTAATCGTGATGTAACAACATAACCTAATTTAATTTGATTTATGACTTCAATAATTATATTCATTCATTTTCTATTTGAATTCAGTTCCTTTTGGTGTTCATTCATTTTCAGGATACGACTGTCTAAAATAGCTTCAAACAAAAATATGTTATGTCATTTCATATATTTATTAACATGATATTTGGCATAAATGACAATTAATGCATCATTGATCTGTAGCGTAGCGTATTTCAATTCTAATGGAAAAAATGGCAACTGCTACTACAGCGCTCTCATCTGATCAGTTGACAGAACAGGCGGACAGCAGGAAATTGATGATGGCTCTGGTAGCGCTACGTTGGGATGAACGTGACCATTAATAACTGCCGCTGCTCTAATTCTCAACAGTTGAGATTCAGCAGAACGACAGCTTCCCGCCTGAACCGAACCGCTAAGTTAGCAACCCAACCGTTGATCCCGTCTGAATACTGTTTGCGCAAGTTGTATTATGTCCTGGAGGAAATGTTAGCAATTCTGCGCTGCGCAACAAAATGTTAATGCCCGTGCGTTCCAAGCTTTATTAGTTTTAAATAGATTTTGACGCATTAATATTGTTACTCATTTTACTTTTGTAAAATGTGTCAAAATTACTGAAAACATCATTTAGACGACTTGGGGCTAGAGCTATAGTAATACTACATTCTGCCACCCTTCAATAATTCATGTTGTAGTCTCGAATCGTTCAGGCAGTCGACGTTCCCTGGTTGAACGATGAAGAGTATTATCTTGAGAAGATTTATTAGGGATAGAACAATCTTCAGAGGTAGGAGAGTCTGAACTACTTTCATCAGCAGATGGGTCTTCAGGCCTTTCCCCTTGTAGAATATCCTCTGCTTGGTCTTGATCTTCATAAGAAAGCGTTTGAATTTCCGGTTCTAAATCTCCTTCACCTTTAGGAGCCAAGTGTTTTAAAGACACGGTTGTTTCCCTTCCATCTTCTAGCCGAACTCGGGAATATTGTGGATTGACATCAATTAGCTCGACTTCTTCTACTAGTGGATCGTACATGCTTCTTTATAAAAACTTTATTAAAAGAGTCCAACCAGGAAGGTAAAGAACAACCATAGGCAGATCTTCGATTATGTTTAAACATTCTTTCATGGGGAGTTTCGTTAGATCCATACAACTTTCTTTATTTCTACAACTTTAACTTCCACAATTCAATACAAATAACGTCTCACTATCAGACCACAAAGCTCAAATTTCTAATACTTCAAAAACTAACTAACTAATGTCAATTGTCCCGCTTTTTATACTTTTCACCTGTCCCAGACAGTTCTCGACTTTTCGATGACAGTTCTAGATGATTCCAAACAACTAGTGCGGTTATTACCTCCTTATCTCACGAAAAATTAGTGGGACGAGAATCTCTTATCTCACAAGCCTAGATAAAATATTCAAAAAAAAACGAAAATATAACCTTTTACAGTTCATATTTTAAAATTTTACCTTCTCTTTGAGTAACATTTCTTAAATGTATTCTGAAGAACACTTTTTGTTTCATTTAAACTGATTCGAAGGTCCTCCAGACTGTGCCTCTCGTAGTTTAAAAAAAAAACTAGAATTTTATTTTGTTTTAAAAACGTTTTCTGTTGTTTCTAAATTGCAACAATTTTTTTCTCGGCGTGAGTTTTTCGTCCTTTGTAGACTCTAGTCGAAGAAGTGGGTGCTTGATTTTTAAAGTAATAGATCGTAATATTTAATTCCTAATAAAAAATATTATGTTAAAAACAAGCTGGGCGCCACTATAATTTTTATGTCTCCTTCGATTAGAGTTACCAATTCAGTTTATTATTCATTTATGTACCAAAAACGATAGGAAAATAACCAAATGTACGTTAAGTTCCTGCAAATTTAGTACTTGTAGAAAAGATAATTGACAATAAACTAGTGCAGACTTGATAAGAAAAACAAATAAGTTTTCCTAATAATATTATTAGCGTAAGTACGAGGCTAGTTTAATAAGTCCCTGCGAAGTAACTTTGCATGTAACACTGCTCCCGTCAACTGACATCTATTAACACACTATTGGTGGAACATGGCGTATGGAATGAGATACGCCAAATAGTACATCAAAGAACCATTCACGGAGTACCTACAAAGCCAGAATATGCGAACAACCAGGTTCTTGGTTGGGCTCCTCACAGGCACTCTTGTCTCAACAAACACATGAACAACATCGGATTGGCAGACACAACTTTATGCAGGTTTTGTCAAAAAGACGAGGAAACCTCAGCACCCATACTGTGTTACTGTTTGTTAATTTGCCTAACAAAACCGGCATTGACAGATAGTCTCCTGGGAATTGGATGCGAAGTAACAGTACTGAACACAAGCAAGAGAAATAGCGTTATTTGAATTTTGGAATTAGCATTCAATTGACGTTTCAGTGGTAATATTTCAATCAAATTAAAATGAACTCACGCTATGTCATCCATTTGAAGATCTTCATGAAGCTACATCAGGCACAGAAGAATACTCGGGCGCTATAGGAAAGTTGTTGGAATGTTGTCAACCAATGCATGTTCTAATTTATGTTGCAATAGATGGAGATTTAGCCGAGGCTAATAATTCACGAATAGAGATCAAATTTGCAATTCAATCAAATTATATCTGGTTTTTGCTCATTGAAATTAGTATACCGCAATCCAGGTGAAATGTCTTACGTCCGTCGGCTCATATAATGGCAACATCCTCGAGTATGGTCTGGTATGGTTTTTTTAGTATTTTTGAAAGGTTCAACAGACGATATAATAAGGAAAATGAGTGATATAACTTCTCAGCCTTGGATGACATGGAGTTCCATTTTGAGTATTAAAATATAATTACTCTCTACGTCTCACTCCTATATTCCAGGATTCAAACATGTAGAATATTATTTTCACATGAAATTTCCTTGATTCAAAAATCTGTAGAGCCCTGAAGATGTTACTTTATTGAGAAAAGAAATTAATTAAATAGACTTTGTAAGGGGCAAGTTTTCCGTTCAATCAGAAATTTGAATTTTACAAAATAAATCAGATGAAGTTTTCCCTCTACCTTATTTTGTAGTAAATAATATTTGAGCTACAAACTACCATCATCACCACATCTAGAATTTGGGTCTAAATAAACTTTTCCATTTTTGTTGTAATTCACGTGCTTCATCACTGAAAACCAAAAAATCTGAGAAATTGTTTGCATCCTAATTTTCTCTGTAATTGTTTCACAAAATTGTAATCGTCTATTAAAATCATTCTCAGCCAATTCTTGGAGATTTTGAACTTTATACGGATAAAAGTTATTTTTATGCAGAATAGTTTGTATAGACTGTTTACAAATACCATGATTTCTTGCCAATACACTTGTAGATATTTTATTTAGGTTTTTTTTTGAACATCTAAAGATTTATCTTCATTAGTTGCACTTTTCGGTCTACCAGACCTTGGAATATCCAACTAACATTAAGATTTCGATTCGTTGTTTTTCCGATAAATGTGCCATTATTCTCTTGATTTACCTCCTTTTAACTTCGTGCTAATTTGAAATTAGTATCAGTTTGAACAATTTGTACATAAATAATGATGTGGTTGACGTTTTAAGTACCTACAATCGTTTTTTGTTGAACCTACAAGGTCTCTCAACAGCGTCTTCAAAGGGCGCTAGCTCTCTTAGAAGGAACTTTTAGATGAAGGTAAATTAGATATAATATACGCTCTGTATATGTTCTAATGATTAAACGTAAACGAGGTTTTTTCGATAAAAGTAATGATCCCCCTTAGATTTAATACACTAGTACCAGCGCTTTTTTCAATCCTCGGAACAGGATGTGATGCACCCCGCCATAGTAATTAAAAAAAAAGTGGGCACAATTTCCACATTTTACCGAACCTGGCGTGCTATTTTCGGTCTAGGATCTTCTGGCTGCTCCCACTGGTGCGATAAACCAGATATTACCCTTTTGAGCAAACTTGTCACTCAAATGCTCCTGAACTATGCCCATGCGATAATTTCATTTCATTCCACGTTTCATGCCCAAAACATCCAAAAAATTACATGTCATGAGCCAATCGAAATGTCGACATCCTCAGCTTTTTCTCTTGAAGTAAATCGACGAGTTTTTTTTAAATGTACGATAAAAGCGATTAACCTCTAGAAAATAAGCTTCGTTGCACAAGCAAGCAAATTTATTTTTAAATATCCGTTTATTCTTTTAATTATTTATATGTATATCATATTTTTTTTTAATCGAGGAAAATTCCAACTCCCGCTATTCTAATTAAATTATCTAGAATTTATGCATAATTCATTAAAACAAGCTGATTAATTATAAACTACATAAACAAAAGACGGCTCGGACGAAATTATAATATGTTCGAATTGCGTCAGAGGCGTCAGTCGATTTTGTATAATCATTGATACAATTTTTATCTCAATGTAGCTATTTTTTGTTCCAATGACGTTAAATAGTTTGAAACGTTGAATCGCACTATTTTATAATAATGTTGAAATATAACAAAATATTTCATATGTTTTTGTGATTTTTTCACAAAAACATTTCACATGGCAAAATGACCTATTGCTCTTCAATCCTCTATGCTCGTAACCTTCAGCTCTCTTCTATTGTTCCTTCTTCTAACTTGAATAGAGCAACAAGGGCAAGATTTAATTCCAGTCTAACATTATATTATAGAGTGTTTTATAAGTAAACAAACTTACGTTAACGACAATATTGTGGAACCACCTTGTAGATTTTTGTATTTTTGATGCGAATATATTATTTGAATAGCTCGATAGTGTAATGAAATCACTACAATTAAATTCCAGAAATTTGTAGAGTACCATAATTCCCATAACAGTACCTATATAAAAATGTTTAAAATGTGATACGACAATTGTAGAGACCATAACTTCAGAACCACCCTGTCAATTTTTTCGTATTAACTGGAAGTTTATTGGTTCAATGGTCTAATCCTATAATGTGAGAACTATACTTGAAATTTGATAGGAAATTTAAGAAGACCACTTGGTTGCAATTAAATATATTTATAAGGGATCAGATATCTCGGTAAAACTGTAATAGTTCCTTTCACTAGGAAAAGAAAATTGTAGGATCTTCTGCCACTTTCCTTCATTGGTTGGTGAATTTTACAACGAACAGCCCAAGCTCTCTGGTAGGGATAGTACCACACCGTCAGAAGCCTACCTACCTCTCGATATACCTCTGGAAATAAAGGCTAGCTGGACAATATATAGAATTGCGCATATTTCCAAAAGGACAAAACATGCTTATACGGAGCATAGCAAATTGATAGAGAACATTGAAATCAGGATGTGGTGAAGGTCTATACGGTCGTAGACCTAGGACAGAAATATCAACCGGAATAGCGGTTCAGGCGAAGGTCTTCGCTATTAATTCATGAGAGATGGGAGAAAACTAATCTCACACATGAATCAAAAGCTTTAAAAGCACTTAACTCTTACCATAAAACGTCGAAACTGGTATAAAGACTTATCAATAGGAAGACTCACCAAAGGGTGTCTGGTTTGGATCCCTTGCTATTCTGGTATGGATGTCAATGAAAAGGCAGACTTTCTTGCAAAGGAGAGTGTCGGAGCAGAATCTGCAATTGGCATATAATCAAGTTCTGCCAAAAAACATTAATTACCTGGACTGCAAGACTTTTAGAGATAATCTACCAGGATTGATTTATTCAAAGGCATTCATGCATATTTGCCTCAAAGATGATAAGACAGCAGAGCATATATACTTTGTGTCTGCCCGGCCGCGGCACAAATCCGGTATCTTATGTTTAGCAGGTTCTCTCTAACGTTGTAACGGTAAGAGGCGCCAGCTTGAAGGGCTTCGGCTAGAGACTCCTCAAGGGTGATTCGACCCCAAGTTTATGTCACACAAGGATAACAGAAAGGTTATAAAAATTGAGGGCGCCACTACCTTTTTGACGTCGATAAAAAATACTAATGAATTTAAAAACTAAGGCGGAAAAGGTAGAAACGCCTTGTAGAATTTAAATAAAAGTTAACCAGAAATCAAATAAACAAATTACTTAAAAAAACAGAAAATTTTAAAACTTTACCCCGGGCGATATATCCCTCAACTTTTCTAGTTGAGGATTTAGAAAAAAAAATAGGATTAAAAACAAATCTATATTTTATTATTCTGCCACAGGAAATGAACAAATGTGAGGAGAATTTGTACTTTTATAGGTACTTAGCTTATGAAGTGTTGTTTCCGGAAAAGCTGGGTAGGTCTTGCCTCTACGAAGTCCTGAGACTAGATCTCGAAGAAGATAGTCTTGATTTGAACGGTATCCTAGCAGCTGTGTCCTGGTCTAGGGCGGTATCCTGGTCTAGGTCTTGTATCCTAGCCTAGGTCTCATATCTTGTATCCTAGTCTAGGGGCTGTGCTTACCACAGCAAAATTTATTATATAGGAAAGGTATAAAAGCGATAAAAAATGGAGGTCTTTCCTAGAAGAGGGTCGATAGCGGAAAGGGCTGTCCCTCGTGGCGTTGAAAAAATGGAAGCGTCCGTTGGCAGGCGTCAATTGTCTTAGCGTTCGGAGTAGGAGAATTTGAGATTACAGAGCTATAATTGGAAGTGGCTAATGTGACGACGAGTGGTAATTAAAAGGATTTATTCTATAGAATCGAAACAGGTCGATAGACATGTTACAACGTCCTAAGATCTGAAATATCATTCACCAAATAAACTAATTGGCTTTGTTAAGAAATTGAATTTGTTAAGTGGAATATGAATATGCGTGCGCCACAATAGCTTCAGTGTAGGGCCTAATAGACCCACTCACCGGTCATTTTCATATTTTGGAGAAAGAGCCCCAAAAATGAAAATGAACTCATGCAGTTTTTTTCCACCACGCTCTCATTCAAAATTATCGGTAATTTTGATGCACTCGTGCAATAACTTACTATAATTTAATAATTATTGCATCAGAAATATTCCTGAAAAAAAATTCCTATCCTATTCAGAAGAATATATTTAGGAAATTTTCACTTTTTCCAAGTCCGACGTGAAATTTGAACGTTGGAATAAAAAAAGAAAAAAAAGTGGTTTGGTTACCAAAAAATAGCAAAAAAAAATTGTAAATATACAACAACGAACATACAGAAGATATTTTCTTAATTTGAACTTTTTCATGGAAAATGTCAAAAAATTAAATGTGAATGCCCTTCATTAGTTTGCAAAAAAATGTTTGTTATTTATATTGTCAAAATATTCCACATTTAAAAGACTTTTATCACGAAAGTTCTAAATATAAATTACAATGTTTGATAGCGTCTGGTAATAAATTAATATATGTAACTAATTAATTCATTTTAACAATCTCGACAGCAGGAACATATAGTACGGGGAAGTTAGGACACAAATATAAAATTTTTCCGAAGTTTCAAGAAATTTTATGCCCTATAACATGATAAACGTGGATATAAAAAAAAATGTCAACCCTTAATTTTTCAAAAATTGTTAAACCATTTGAAATTTTGTCAGTTAACGCGGCCGCCATTTTGAATTTTCAAAATCTGAATACACCACCTTTTTTAGAATCATTTCCTCTATATTTCTTTATATTATAACCTTGATTTTGTCATTTCCATTATACTTGCCGCTTAAATAAACAAAATTTCAAATTGTTTAATTTTTGAAAAATGAAGGGTAAAAAATCTACTCTTATCATGTTAAGATTTCCTACAATTTTGATTTCTACATTTTTTTTGTTCAATCAAACCTGAAAGAGATATCGTAAAATACTCCAATTTCGAGTTCGCTACGTTGTGCTTGCAAGTTGCATCGCAAGCTCCATCGGAATTTATTCGAGAATTTATGAAAATGATGAGGGGTCGATATGTTATTGATTATTCCATCTCGCAAAAATTTGAATGTTTGGTAGACTTTTCGAGCTTACTTTCCCGGACTAATATTATATTCTTACACAATTCCTTATAAAATGTCTCGGTAACTAAGTGGATTTTTATTTAATCAAAAGGAAAACATACTGAATATGATTCGAATGCAACGTTCAATCTTTTCACATTTCCTCATCACTCGCCAAATCTTCAATCCCATTTTATTATAATTACTTCATTTTTATATATACTGAAAATTTATCCAAATAAATATCACATTTATGAGGATTTGGTTTATCACTTTTTCCTTCGACTCTTCAAATAATGTGGTTGGTGGGGGTAAGACAAACATTGTCTTAACACATATGTTTTGTAGCTATATTTTTTAGTGTTTTTTATTTCCCTGAATACACTTATAATTTGTAATAATACAATCGCTCATTTGAATCAATGTGAATACTTATATGATACGTTTGTGCACCACAGCTCAGGCACTCCAACTGAATGTTTGTACCATTTCCCATGTTATCTACTTCCATTCCAGAAGCTTCGTAACTTCTATAAGGGCCACTAGTTTGACTGGAGGGATTTTCAGTAGTTGTGATGGTTTTATTAATTCCTCTCCAGAGTGCTTCCGTCTAAGTTCTTTTAACTTCTCGCAGAAGCAGAGTATGTGAGTAGCTGTTTCATCATCGAGTTCACATTTCCTGCACATAGGTTCACTAACTTTGCCCATTTTGTGCAGATGTTTCCTCAGGGTGCAGTGTCCAGTCACCAGGCCGGTAACTGTCTTCAAATGTGTCTTACCCAGTTTCAATGGCCTGGTTGAGAGTTTACATTGTTCAGTAAACTCTTTGTATAGAAGTGCCCTTGTGTCAACTTCCATAAGTAAATATAAATAATACTGTTTATGTTTATTTCACGCTCTGAACTTGACTTCGTACCTATCGACCTTCTTACTTATTTATGTAATATTTATACTTAAATAACGTTCTAATGATTTATTGAAATTAGTTTCAAGGGAATTCAATTCTTATTTAAATATTATTGTTATATTATTATATTAGGCCAAAAGGTCGCACAGTCGCACCTATTATTAATTTTTTTTTTATTGCCAATATTGTACACCCTATATTTATCGTTCACTTTTTCACGTATAACGGGAAAAAATTAAAATTACAATGTTATCTCTTGTTTAGTTTAAATTTTTAATATTCGCAATAATAGCACGATTAATGCTCCTAATCGATATATAAATAAAGTTAGTGGAAAATTTTAAATCAATTAAAATATCGGATAAAAGGTTAGCGGGATCAGTATAACGAGTCTGTACAAATATTACGTAAATAAAAATATCCATTCATTCTTTTTTATCTACAAAAAAAGGATACTCGATGTATTTTGAGAACAAAACTCTCATATATATTATATATTTTCAATAATTTAACTTGCAAAATCGATTGCAAACAATCCAATTATAGAATATAAAAAATCTGGTACTAACGAGTTTAATGCTCTTTTTTATTTTTGAAGAATTATCCAATTTTTACTGGTTTCTTGATTTAAAATTTATCGATAAACATACAAGGATGAGGTACATACGAGGGTTGTCTTTTATGTGTTGCATATATATAACAACATAGTTGGCGCTTATCAACAAATATCATATGTCAAAATTAACTGTCATGTTTTGTTAACTCAACGCCAAAGTTTCAGACCGCTTCGTTTAATGCTGTACCTAAACATAATTTTTAAAGTTGATGGTCAGTCAAAAAATGGAATTGAGCCGAGAAAATTTTCGCGAAATAATTATTCACAATTTTTGAAGACAGTTGCCTCAACAAGAAAACCTTGGATCCTGGATTTACTCTTATAAACCCGAAAATAAACGTCATTCGGCTATTTGAGAGTTCCAAGATGAACGAAGAAAATTATCCGTTTTCGAAGTTTTTCCAAAAAGATAGTGGCGACATTTTTCTCAAAAAGCGGGTCATATAGCAAGAATTTATCTGCAAGATCAAAGAACTGTTACTACTGATTGGTACATATCGATTTGTTTGCTGGAAGTAATTGCTGACCAACCCCCAACGACGAATAATCCTCCACCAAGATCATGCAAGTTCCCATGCATCCTACATAAAGTCCTGACTTTTTTACTTTTCCAAAAATTTAGAATGAACAGCGTGGTCAAAGGTTCCAGTCCACAGAAGATGCAGTGAACGCCTTCAAAAATTCTATTTTGAATGTACCAACAAGCGAGTTTTTTTCTTACTCTACATGCAAAATATAAAAGACAATCCTCGTATTATTGGTTATTATTTTGAATTTTTTATGTTTCTAAAAAAATTATACTTTAACTTTTCATTCAATTGAAAAAACTGAATAAGATTAAAAAAATATACAATAAAATTAACTAATTGAAATTAACACCGTATAACGCCCTTTATTTTTGTATCCGGCAACTTCCAAGAGGGTAACTTGTTTGTAACTTTTCTCCAAAGTCAAGTTTATTCTGAGATTCCCACACTTTTGTATTGTATTAAAAGAAGTCTTCACGAAAATAATTCATATCCCATCCAATCAAAAATACCTTTGAACTACAAAAAAATTGTTGGAGGAACTGAAAAGGAACAACTCTGAGTATTCCAGGAAATGAAAAGCAACAATTTTAATCTTCTTGAACTTACTGTAGCTCCTATCTTATTTTTTGTTATTCCAATTAATGAAATTTCAATTCATTACTATGAGATACGAACGAAACCCAAACATAATATATAAATTGCGAAAAAAAAATAAATATTTTTCTATCTAATACAATTTACGCAATTTTTATCCTAATAAATATTATTGTATGGGTACAGTTGATACCAATCAATTTCGAACTGTTTTTTATTGTAATTGATTATTTGTTCAACGTCATTGTTTTTATTATTTTCGTAAAAGCGTCATTCGGGGAGTTGTCTAATAGTACAAAGGGCAAAATATAATTGTGCTATTTTATATCAGCAAAATGAGTGGGAAATGTCCAACTCTAAGCTCCGCACCATTAACGGGGAAGAACTTGGGCACTCATCAAATTAACCGTTGGATAAAAAATAAATATATAGGCATATAGGGAAAAAAATTTTATCAAAAAAATTGGACATCAATTTTGACGCCCCCCAAGGTACACTCTCGGACCACATAGCTTTTTCCGAAACGGTCAGAAATGAAAAATAGAGACCCCAAAATGGATCGCTCGCATAAAAGTATTTCGGCTGCAAAAAAATACGCCCCCCCCCTACCTTCAAAGATCCATCATCCAAGCGGAACGAACTTTTTTATTATTCGAGCTTTCGGGCCGAGATGGGAAACTCATGTTCGAATGGGTCCAGGACCCAAACAGTGTTGGACTCATCCCCAAGGAGATGCCTACCAACCAAACCCACCTCAAACTTGCCGTTACCCCCGCCTCGGAATCACTACCCTAGCATACTTCGAGAGAGTGAAACCCTAAACATTTTTTTAATATGCCCCCATTTTTTTTAGGGGTACACGACCCGCCAATATATAAACTCACAACGAATATATTCGGTGGATCTTCCAAATTTGGGGTGTTTATAATGCAAAAATTTTTTTCTACAATCGATCCCCCTCAAAATCCCTAACAAATATAGCCCCGAATTGATAGAGGAAACCGCGAATGGTGTTTTTAGGCATCGTTCAGAACGGCATATTTCAAAATTAGTGAAAATGGTGACCTAACCTCAAAATTTGGCGCCACTTGAGGCGCACTCTATATCGACTTTAAATTTTTTTTAAAAATGGGCATTATGAAAATTTTCTAAAAAATTTCTATTTTTTTTTATAAAGATTTGAATTTAGGCATTTTTCCATATTTTCATAAATAAAAAAGTTACCTTCCTATTTTCGTATATAATTCCAGTGGCAGCGCCGATGTGTACCAGTCATTATTTTTCCCTAAATCTGCTCGACCGATTCTACGTGGATCCACAATTGGGAACTCCAACAAAAAATTGTTTAAATATATCACCATAACTACGCCACTGATTACATTTTTTTTAAATTTTCTGTTTGACGCCAAACATAATCATTTTCGGCCCTCTTTACAAACCCTCTCTTGCAAAATTTAGATACGACGTCTCATTCACTTTCAAAAACCCAGCTCAAGTTGCCCGTTATGTATAATTTAAGTACCGGCTTAGAGGGGCAAAATTTTACCCAATCGAAATTTTTCAACGAATTTCATGAAATTTCCGTTCTTCAAAATCAATTTTTCCCTGTCAAAATCGATTTTTAAAATTTTTATCGGGACCTTTAGGAGAGGGGGGGATTAAAAAAACTTACTCCGATATTATTTTGATGAAATTCTAGGGAGGGGTGTTTTCGAGGTCAAGGATTCCAAAAAAAATATCAGTTGCGACAGGTAGTTATGCCCGAAGAACTGTCAAAATTCGACTTTTCGTTGGTCTAAAAAATAGTAAATATATCTCAATTTTTTTGAAATTTTGGAAAATACTAGCTTTCAAATAATCTATAAAAAATTTTTTTTTAAATTTTTTCACTTCAAGTGTACCAAAAAATGTTCAAAAGTCTTTTTGAAAATGATCCATGCAATTTTTTGACGAAAAAATGCCAAAAATGGACCGGCCTCGTCAGAATTAATACTAAATCGTCATTTTGCAAAATTTTATTACCATAGATTTATGAGATTTTTCAAAAACCTTTTTACCTTCAAAATGTATATCATCTACGCCTATGGAATCGAAACGACCACTGTTTTTTTATTGTAATTGATTATGTGTTCAACGTCGTAACAATCTAAATTGTACTATTTTATATCAGCAAAATGAGTGGGAAATGTCCAGCTCTAAGCTCCGCGAGATTAAACGCGATGTGAAACCGTGGAGACAAAAAACTGGACACAAAGAGGACCAAATAAAAATCAATCGACTCCGATTAGGGAACACCAATTTAACCCATAAATTTTTAATAACAAAAGAAGACAAACCAACCTGCAATGTATGTAACACAGACTTAACAGTGAAACGCATAATATGTAATTGCTCCAAATACCTGATATCAAGACAACAAAATAAGTTACCCAATAACTTTAAAGATATTTTAGGTGAACAAATGGTCGTAGAAATATTAATTAAGTATCTTAAAGAAACCAAATTGTACCACCTAATCCTAACTTCTCTTAGCCAGCGGGCCATTTTTTCTTCAACAAATATTTCGCGGGCCGAAAAGAATAGGTAAATAAAAAGTCAGTTCATGTCAACTCAAGAGTTATTTTATTTGTACGAAAAAAATAAAGTAAAAGATAATAACATTTTTTCGACAATAAAGTTTATATTTTTGCATAATAAATATTGATATATATATTTATTGTTGAATGAAATATCACATGGTAACGGACAAAACAATGTTATTGTTAATAATAATAAAAACACAATAAAATTAGAATATTACTAAGTCTAAGCTATTTAATGGGAGCATTGTGGCCGTAGTTGTTGAGCAACAATTTCTTTTATGTCCATATCAATATTTGTTGTGGCAATTCTAATTATATTTTCAAGGGTGGAGTCTTTCAAGCTGTTTCTAAATTTCGATTTTATATATTTCATGTCAGAGAATGCACGATCCTTTTAATTAGCGCTCGTCGTCACTAGCCACATCCAATTATAGTTCTGTGATCCCAAACTCTTCTACCCCGAACGTAAGACAATTGACGTTTGCCAACGGACGCTTCCATTTTTTGCACACCGCCACGTTAAACACCCCTTTTTGTTAACGACCACCGAAGGAGACACATCTTTCGCTATCTTTCATATCTCAAGTACCTATCTTATGAATTTTGCTGTGGTAAGTCCAAAATCATAATCTATAATTAATAAGCTTCTTCTAAAGTACTGTCTGATATAATTTTCGTATGCATTCTTTATTCTTTTACAGAGATAGACGAAATTAAATTCAACACGTGGTCATAAACTGTTCTTTTATACTAATATGGTAGTTTTAAACCAAATATTCTTTTATAATTCACTGTTTACTTTTATACAAATATTTTCAAGCTTTTTCAGTTGCGAAATAACTCTTAATTATAAAATAACACTTTTATAAACCGTTAACCTATAAAATATTCTTTCGTAACGCCAGTGCCGGTTTCAGATATTTCCTAAGCACGATATTTTTTCATATAACTAAATAAATAACTTTTTGCTATCATAAGTTTCTTTCGGATCATTAGTATATTTTTTTATTTAGCCGATAATTGCTATTTTTACTGTTTTAACATGGGACATATAATGTTGGAAAGCTTTCAGTAAATTAATTCAATTTTTTGACTTTCAAATAACTGCCTTCCTTTTGTTTTACCTGAAAAGGTGACCAACATAATGTGCCATTACATTCAAGTCCCTACATATCCCTGATCCACTTGTACTTCTAGGTGAGGACAGCCCCTAGGCGAGAATATAAAACCCAAGAATATAACCCTAGGCTAGTATATAACTCAAGAATACAACCCTAGGCTAGGATAGAACCTGAGAATATAATCCTAGGCTAGTATATAACTCAAGAATACAACCCTAGGCTAGGATAGAACCCGAGAATATAACCCTAGGCTAGGATATAACCCAAGAATTTAACGCCGAGAATATAACCCTAGGCTAGAATATAACGCCGAGGATATAAACCGAAGAATATAACCCCAAGAATATAGCCAAGGATACAGCCCTAGCTCGAACTACCGCCCTAGAACAGAACTCATCAGTTCGGATCAAGACCTGACTTCTTCTCCAGGAAACCACTTCATCTAAGCTAAGTACCTATAAAAGTACAAATTCCGTTGTTCATTTCCTGTGGCAGAATAAATTGTAAATTTGTTTTTAATTCTTTTTTTTATTAGAAATCCTCAACTATAAAAGTTGAGGGAGATACCGCCCGGGGTAATTTTTAGTGACTTTTTTAATTATTAACTTTTATTTAAATTTTACAAGGCGTTTCTACCTTTTCCGCCTCAGTTTTTTTAGTATTTTTATCGTCAAAAAGGTAGTGGCGCCCTCAACTTTTACAACCTTCCTGTAGCACTTGTACAGCATAAACTTGGGGTCGAATCACCCTTGAGAGGAGTCTCTAGCCGGAGCCCTTCGAGCTGGTGCCCTGTGAGGTACAGCATTTACCGTTACAAATTGGCGCCCAATTAAAAGCAACTTTTACCGTTACAAAGTACTGTTTATTTAAAATTTGATGTAAAGTTTACTATAACTCGCGGGCCGTAAAAAAAAGTTTCGCGGGCCGGATAGGGCCCGCATGCCGCCAGTTGGACTGTTGTCGCTAATAACCTTATTGGTTGGAGCGACTATAAAATAGAAATAAATAAAAAAATTTAAAAATCAGTAACCTCAGCCTACAAGGATTACTATAAATACTAAAAGTTTAATTAATAATAATTTAATATTATTGCCCATAAGAACTTCATAGATGATTGTAGTGATGAAATTGTTAAGAAGTACAGAGATTTTAGTTAAAATTAACTTAAACTGTTAAAGGATTTAAATACATTACATTAAATACATATAAGTCAAAAAAATCATAGATCCCATAATGATGGGAATTTTGAGCTAGAATTTCAGACTCACACTCTCAAATAATGAACAAATCTGAAAAAAAATCAGCAGCATCGAATCTACGATACTCTGTATACGAGGGTATGCGAAAGTTAGAAGTACGGAAGTTCGAAAAAAAAATTACTATGGACTTTAGAAACTTTGTATGGACATCTTCGTATTCTACGGGGTGTAATGAGTGGATTTTTATATATAAAAGCATCTAAGATAACTTAGTTACGATTTTGTAAATTTGAAAATTCGAAGCTGAGGTTCTTATGTTATAGTCGACAGTACACGCGCTAAGTAAAAAAATCGTAGAGCCCATAATAATGGGAATTTTGAGCTAAAATTCTAGGTACACATGTTCAAATAAAGAACGAATATGGAAAAAAGTAGAACGTGTCGCGGGACACACGGTAAGAACTTTAGTTGTATGATCTTTTTAAATTGACTGATTGAATCAATAAATAAATATTCACATATCAATATAAGAGTTTATTTTACTCTGAATGAAACTTCATTGAAAAAATAATGTGTGAGCCGTCACGGGACGCCTGGCAGATGTGAAACATCGAAATTGTTTTGTAAAGTTATAGGCATAAAAGAACAAATTAAAAAAGTGAGATATGGAAGAGAGAGGGAAATGGGACCGAAAGATGGGAGAGAAAGAAAGAAAGTGTATTGCGTGTGATTACAATAATAATTTTAAATTGTCAGAATCTAAGACGGATTCGGTAAGGTTCGCGACCCTCGGAATATTTTTTTCTTATTAGACCATTTTTGACAATTTATCAAAATTTTTGACAATTTCCAACAACTATTGACCATTTTTGACAGTTTTTTATGATCATTCACCATTTTTTCAAAATTTTAACAATTATTGACTATTTTTGACCATTTTTCAAAATATTTAGCAATTTTTGACAATTTTTTAAAATATTCAACAATTTTTGGCAATTTTTTAAAATATTTAACAATTTTTGACCATTTTTGACAATTTTTGAGCATTTTTGACAGGTTCTGACAATTATTGACTATTTTTGACAATTTTTCAAACATTTTGACAATTTTTAACAATTATTGACAGTTTTTTATAATTTTTGACCATTTTTCGAAATTTTAACAATGATTGACCATTTTAGACAATTTTTCAAAAACTTTGACAATCATTGACCATTTTTTAAAATATTTAACAATTTTTGATCATTTTACAAAATTTTGACCATTTTTCAAAATTTTAACAATTTTTACGATTTTTGATTGGTTTTGACAATCATTGGCCGTCTTTCACAATTACTGACCATTTTTGACAATTTTTCAAAAATTTTAACCATTTTTCAAAATATTTGACAATTATTGTCCATTTTTTCAAAATTTTTACAAATATTGACCATTTTTGACAGTTTTTGACAATTTTTGACATTTTTTGACAATTATTGACCATTTTTCCAAATTTTTGGAAATATGTGGCAATTATTAATCATTTTTTCAAAATTTTGACAGTTTTTGACAATTATTGACCATTTTTCCAAAATTGGTACAATTTTTGACCATATTTCAAAATTTTTGACAATTTTTCAAAAATTTCAACATTTGGCAATTATTAACCATTTTTTCAAAATTTTGTCAATTTTTGATAGTTTTTGACAATTATTGACCATTTTTGACAATTTTGTATAAGAGGATATGCGAAGGTTAGGGGTATGGAAGTTCCAAAATATTTTACCATAGACGATTTAAATACTATTGTTAATGGAATAGAACAGGGGTTCTCAACCGGTGGTAGGCGTATCACTGGTGGTTCGCGGGAACGTTTCAGGTGGTGCGCGTGAGTGATGTGAGCAACATGCTATTAATAGCTTCTCCAAGTGTATTGGCTTGTGTACAGATGGGGCAAAAGCTATGTCAGGGAGATTGACAGGGCTAGCAGCAAAAATAAAGGAAGTTGCTCCAGAGTGCAAAAGTACGCATTGTGTCATCCATCAAGAAGCATTAGATGCTAGAGGTATGCCGGAAAATCTTAACTCCGTTATATCAGTTGCTGTGAATGTTATTAACTTCCTAAGGGCTAGGGCTCTAAACACAAGATTATTCTCCTTGATGTGTGTAGAAATGGGTGGCAAGTTCAAGACTTTACTCCTGCATACAAAAGTGAGATGTTTATCTCGGGGGAAAATTTTTAAGCGTCTCTTTGAACTGAGATCAGAAGTTTTTATGTTTTTAAGTGAAAAAAATCATGACATGAAAGAATTGTTTGCTGATGAATATTGGTTGTCAAGATTGGTTTATCTAGCCGAGATTTTTGACAAACTCAACTATTATAATTCTGAGAAGGATCTAAACTAATGATTGGAACAGAATTATTTCCATTTTTTATTATATATAAACTGTGACAGTTCTCTATGACATTACTGATTTTTTGAATAATATCAACAAGTCTAATAAAGGTCACAACTGAACTTGGGACTTTAGGGACCAAACACAACATCCTTCACAGCCAGTGACAAAATAAACTCCTTCAAAAGAAAGTTGGTCCTGTTTTGTTCACAAATACAGGAGGAGAATTTATCTGTATTTCCCACCCTATCATCATTTTTTGAAGGAAATTAAATATCTCCAATGCCAGATGTGGTTGCAGATATCATTGCTCACTTGGAAGGCCTCAAAAAAGCTTTAAGAAGTATTTCTCTAAAGATTATTCAAAAGTGGACTGGATCATAAATCCTTTTCCGGGAACCTCACCAAATGAATTGGAACTAAAAGAAAGTTTTATCGATCTCACAGAAGATAGTAACATGAAAAATTATTTTAAGGAGAAATATTTAATTAACTTCTGGATCGGATGTAAAACCGAGTACCCTTTGATATTCCGGCAAGCTCTGCTATTTTTGATGCCATTTGTTACGAGTTACTTGTGTGAGAGTGGATTCTCTAAACACTTGTACATAAAAAATAAACATAGAAGCAGAATAAGTGTTGAATAGGACTTAAGAGTGAAGATATGTTCCATTACTCCTAATGTTGATATTTAAATCACAGGCAAATAACAACAAGTTTCGCACTAAAGACTGTAAAAGTATATTTTGTATGATGATTAATTTTTTGCTGTTATAAATAAACAAATATCTAACCATTAAATATGAAGTATTCTCAGGAACTTAATTCAAAAAGCCTTTGAGCACTTTTAGAAGAGTAAATATTATACGTTTATTAAGGATTATAGGTCTGGTGGTACGCAGGTGCATAAAGGTTGAGAACCCCTGGAATAGAAGATAATACTGATTAATTGGTTAAAATACTGTACTGTTTTTTTGTAGTTTCCCTTCATCTTAATTTGCTCAATGGCAATCTCATAGGAACATAGTCCCATCTGTCCCTACCGCGATCGTCAAATCACTTGTTTAACCAAATTGTTCAGACCAAACCCCGAAGAGGACCATCCTTTGTACAAAATTAAATTAAATATGCGTTTCAATTGAAATCAAATTAAATTTCAAAAGACCTTTCTTATTTCCTGCCCGACAAGTCTTTCGTTATAACCTCGGCTTTTGCGCCTTATTTAGGGGATTGAGAATATTGTTATTTCAAGAACAAAAAAGAAACTGTACAAATTCATAATGTTAACACAACTGAAGTGAGATATTTAAATATTTGTCAGCTTGTACAACATTACTGGACAAAACAAAAGTTCTAAAGACTCCAAAAGCTTTTATTAAATATCCGCTTTTGAGGCGTCAAAGCCTTCTATTGTTATTATTTCAAGCAGTATATCTTTTAACTCAATTTAATACACAGTTGATGTAAACGAGGCTATTTGATTAATGGAAGCATGTTCGAGACGTGAGTAAAGTAAATATATACACAATTCCACGACCACCGAAGTTCCTTCACACATCGACGAACAATTTAGCTACCAAAATATGTAAATATGTGAATTGGGGGTAGCTACCCCTTTCTTGCGATACATTATTCAAACCATATAATCTTATTTAGATGTGGGATGTGGATAATTATATGCATGTAACGTTGGTGAATTAAGCAATTAAAGATACTTGACACCGAAAAAAGTATATAGCACTTTTTTCCTTCGTCATCGTTCTTAAAAGAAAATTATGAGTGTGAAAGAGAAGTGCTTCTTTTTGCCTGAACGTGGGGGCAAAGCAATTGTGATGTTATATGGACGGAATAAAAAGTTTCCTTGATTATTTGATTACCTGCATTACATCAAACGACATGCCGTGCTAGAAAATGTTAGTATGCCGGCGTTAGAAAAAGAAATTTCTTGCAAGCGATGATGAAAACGAACAGAAAAACTGACAAACTATGTTTTTAATTCTTTGAAGGAAAAAAATAATTTGGTCGTCAGAGACGTAGATAAAGGGTTTTTTGTATTAGAATTTAAGGGACAGCTATGACCATTGGCACCATACAAAAGTGTCTGAAGTAAATAATTAACATAACATACAGAATTTAACTACTTACTACTAATCATACTTTGTAGTAGAGGTTGACTGTTTTGAGGAATTTCAACACCTTCACACTTTCAGCAGCGCAGTTCAGTAAGTCTTTCAGGTCTAGGTGTTGGTATGTATTGATGTATATCTGGCAGTCAATGAGAATATTTTTAACGTTTAAAGACTTATTGCAAAAACGGCAGACGGGAAGGTTTTCAGAAGACAGAAGTAACAGTGGGTATGGTTGATCCGTAATCTTCTAATGATAGTTGCTTCTCTCCTGGTTAACATGCCCAGGAAGGTTGGATATCGTGGAGAGCTGTTTTGCTATTGTGCCAAACATTTTGCCAGGATTCTTTGACTGACTTTTTGAATACAAGTTTGATATCTTCTGAGAGCTGGAATGTTGTCGTGGTGATGGAAGAGATAGCTTTTTTGGCATGGTGGTCAGCATTTTCATTGCCAGTAATTCCAATCCGTTAATCGTCAATCTTTACAAGATATCCTGCTTATCCCAACAAACTTTTTTTTGTCCCAACAAAGGATTTTGGACGACCTTCTTGAAATTCGTCCGTTAGCGAACTACAATCACGATATTTTCAAAGATTCTTCATTTGTTCAAAAGATTTGGGTTGGAAAATGTCTCCGTACATGGAATAACGCTTCTTTCTGATCGATATGGTCGTCGTTGTTAGCGGTACTACTTTCAGTATTAAATTTTTGTCGTCGACGTAATAACAGCAATGCGACGAACGTTGGGATGATAACAAAGGAAAAATATTGAAAAAGTCGAGTGTCTGCGGCTGGCTATTCGTTTTTTATAATTACAAATCTGCATTAATTTGAATTTCAAATAACTTACTGCATATTCTGGAATAATCAAAAAAATGTGGGTGGTTTATGATAAGTAACATCACGTTTGATTTCATGAAAATCTCATTATTTTTGTTACTTTATTTAAAGTACAGTCTGTTAAAATTGAAAAGGATAGATGGCATTTTATCTATACAATACTAGGGGAAGGTCGCCTATGTTGGCACACTTAACTTTAATGCTCTCTAATTTGCTTATTTGCAAACGCAACATTTACTGTTTTGACTATGTACATTCTGTATATAACAGCTTTTGATGATAGTCATTCAAATTCTGATTAGTTAATTTTTTTTCACACAACAACGATATGAAAAATTATTAAGCTATTCCATCATAAAAGCATGCCAGTACCTATGATGGCATACCCCTCAGAAATTAAATTTACTCGATACAAAAGTAGTTTTATTTGAACAAAAAGTAACAAAATAAGAAAAATACTCATAAACAACAACAAAATAGGTAAAAGAGTTAAAAAAACAAAGTAGCAACGTAACAGATTAGGATGTACCAGCTTGGCACCAGGACAGACATTTCTGACAGCGAATCCAAGTTTCTTTAGCACGAAACTGAAAGTATAATCCGTTATACTATATACAAGCAACATAAGATTCTTCGTTACTATCAAATTATACGAGTCATTATTGTCCTCGTCCTCTTCCTCGTCCTCTTGTATTACTCTTCTCTACACTTTTCTCGCTCTTTTTTAGCCTTCTGATCTGGTTGATCTTCAAATTCAACAATATCATGTGTACTATGACGACATTTACCGCGCTTCCTTCCACTGTTCGTTTCAAGTTTTGGTGCAGTTACTGGCATCGGCGATACCTCTTGTATAGTAAGCTTAACTTTTTCTATTAATGAAGGACTTGTTGCTTTCGACGTAGAAGGACTTAATTATTGCGATTTAGAAGCACGTGCTCTTTCTGATGTAGAAGGCCCGGTTTCTTCGACATCTTTGTGACTCTTCTACTGCTTGTTCACAGTCCTCTGAGTCTCCTTGTTCAAGAGGTTTATCCGTAGTGTGCGAAGGAGCAAACATCCAATCCTCGAAAATTTCAGGATTTAGGGTAACTATTCCTGCTTTGCGAAATGCGTTTATGGCGTTTCCCGGTGTTGCAGTTTTCAAATGGGTATTTTTGAAAAGACCAGTAACCTGAAAATGCGTTACCATTCTCCCCGTATTTTGTTTTAGCCATATTTGTATCTCTTGGCTATAGTGGGCTTGTAAAGGGCTGAAGAAACCAAAAAACAGAAATACCCCTCCAAGGCACCGCCACCTCACACAGACGTAGTGTATTATAATTATGCATCTGCAGCACCACAGACTAGAGCGTTAGAACGGATACTTTCCCCTATACAATGTTTTAAATTTTATTATATATTTTTGGGATGAACCTTCACTGATACCTAAAAGATGGATTGTTTTCAATTCTTCCACTCTGTTCCTGAGAAAAGTCTGAGAGTGATTCCTCCAGTCCTATTCCTTGGGGGAATTTTTTTATATCAGCAATCTCCAGTTTAGGCACGAATCTCAGGTGTTATGTATTGACGAGCATTCTGCAAGTGTGTGTGGATGAAGATGTCTTCTTCCATCTCACAGACTCTTCATTCTCCACTAGTTTGAGCTTTGTGAGGTGACCATTCAGAAGGATAGTGCTAGGATAGCTGACGTGACGGGACACTGGCGCCTGAATGGGTACCTTAAAAAGCTCAAACTAGTGGAGCAAGAAGAATGTAAATTCTGTGGAATGGAAGAGAAAACCTCCATTTACAAACTTGCGGATTGCATAGGAATACTGAATCCTAGGGTACAACCTAGACTACTGGATAAAAAAGGGACACTTATTTACAGCCTTCGTATATCTTAAAATTCCTTCGAGAAATATGTCCCTGATTTATACAACCTTTTGATCTCACTTGGTCGTAGTTTTTCAAGAGTACATATCTTTGTCTTGACCCTACTATATATTTCCAATTTCGCAAGACAGTATGGCATAGAATAGGATACGTTCTGCTGTTTCCTCCTCTAGATGACAGAATAATGAACTGCTCTGTCTGTCTCTGCCATAGTGACCATTCTAAATTGTCTCAAATTTTTTTCAACCTTTTTTAATATCATATTCATAACAGACATATTAAGTAATTGTATATTTCACCAAAAAAATGTTGAATTGTAAAATATTATTCCACCTATTTTCGTACGTGACAAAACCACAATAAAATTGAAAAAACCCACGCTTTTTTATGTCGACAAGTCGTTATCGTGCAATTTTTTTCAGAATTTCAACCAAAAAAAAATTATCCGAGCAGCATAAATATAGAGTTAAGCTCGTTAAAACGTACAAGATAATCATATTAGTATTCATAAAACAATGTTAAGGATTATCTTTGAAAAATTATATAGAGTAACTGGCGAAAGCCACTGAAAGCAACGTAAACAAGAAAAACAACTACAGGAATAATATTATATAATGTGTGTTCGGAATTTTATTTCGTGAATTCAATTTCTACCAGAATTATGGTAATTTTAAACATTACATTGAATAATTCAGTAGCTTTGATAGTATTACGAAAACATTGCGGATAGAAATTGTAAGAGATAATTGCAATTTGCGCCGTTTCAAACATCTGTTATTGTTTTATTGAAATAAATAATTAATATAAAAGGTCTGACACTAAAAATAGTACACCTAGATATTTTGCAGTAATTATACAGGGTGTCCAAAAGCTCTCCTACCAAACTTCAGTTGCCAGAAAGAGAAGGAGGGAGAAGAGAAAGGGAGGGAGAGAGGAAGAGAGAGGGAGAGAGAACGAGAGAGAAAGGGAGAGAGAGGAGAGAGTGGGGAGAGAGGGAGAGAGAGAGAGGGAGACCATTTAAGGGCACCGTCAATATGGAGACCAAGAAACTTAATCGAAATTGGATGATCTTATTATAGTCCATACGCTAGGTTACATCCTGTGTTTTTGAGAGGTCCACGAATTATTTTTGTGGCATTACGTTGTCTGAGACAGTATCATTTGGTTACCAGTCGCAAAAATAGCCAGTTTGGTTTTTATACAGGGTGGTCATGTATTAAAGCTACAAATATGATATAAGAATGCAAAAATGTCCTTTATTAATTCAAGATGTAAGGTCGTATGTGTTGTTATTGTGGAATAAAATTTGCAATATATCTGTAAAATAATTATATTATTGGATTATACAGGGTGGTCCAAAATATTAGTAAATAACAAAAAATATCAGCTAGTTAGAACTAAAATGAAAAAAATATGGAATTATGTACACTGAGATGTTACGCGACAGCGACAAAAAGAACAACATGTTAATCCAGCGGCCCGGCAACAACAGTTTTTTTACGCGAACATTTACCACAGTTGCAATTCGGAACTATTTTTTCGACTGAAGGAAAAATATTGTCCACGGATTTCGGTATAAGACTATTATTTTCCATCTTGTATCCGAACAGAAGGGGATCCAAAGATGTAGATTTTTCTTCCAAACAGTTGTTTTGATCATAAACAATAAAAAAAGCTCGCAAAATATGTAGCCTTATTGATGCGCTTGTAGGAGGTTACTCTGTTACAGAAAAAGTTTTTCCATGATGATACATCCAACACCTCACTCATCAAATATTTTTGAAGAGTTAACCTGGGCGAAGCACCTGAATAAGATACTCTTCTGGACCGTGCACTGAATCTTCGATTACTTTTTCAGATGTACCTGTAAAAGTTATGCTAGTTGAATGTGTTTCAAACAAGAATATTCAAAGAGCAGACCGTCCACTAAAAAGCAACAACTACTTCTCGGGCTATATGCCCCGACAGACATTGAATTACACTTATAAAATAAACGGGGTTGGTATATCTGTTAAGATAGAACCAACCATTCTGGTTTGCGATTAGAAGGAATAACATCATTTGTAGACCGGTTTCGGTGTTTTTGCGCCTCATCAGTACAAGGTAGATGCTATTCGTCCAGAAGCTCTGATAGCATAATCCTGGACTAGAGACTACGTTGATACCACACCAATACATTGGCCTGAAGAATATTCATTTTTACCTTTAGCAAAACTGCCGAGAAATTTCACTGGACTAGCACCAAGACCACTACGCTTGGTTCCAACTTGCTCCAGTCAAATGGTAAAGAGCTGGAAGAACAGTACACAATTCTGAAATAATGACGTTCAGCCATCAAATGCAACGGAACATCCTTCCTAGTTGCTCCTACTCCTGCTCTAAGCCAAAGTTGCTAAAATATTAAAGCGCTCGTTATCGGAAATTTGAAAAAATATAACAAAATAAGTTACCTGAATCCCTTCGGATTTATAAGTCCTGATACAAAGCCATAACTAATATATCAGTGTCGGAAGATAGTATATATATGTTTTTATTTCCCTCTCGCACTGCATGAGCTATATGTACCATAACACGCATATCTGCTTCTTCTATGTTATTTCTTTGTAACATGCCCAGGGTACTAGAAGAACGTGATGAGGCATACGACTGACGGGGTTCGATATTTGTTGCACCGCATACTATTTCAACCCCTTCCCAAAAACGAGGGGCATGTTGTAGCAAATAGTTCCTAATATATGTTTGAAGCTTAATTTTATTTTGTACACAACCCCAAAATTTCTAAGCTTGAACAGGTAATGGTACATCATCTGTGATTGAATGGATTGTGATATACTCTTTGCCGTATCATTCGAAATCTCTCTCCAGACTTGGGTGACAAATCAAAAATAAAGTCGACTCTATTTATACATACTTTCAGTGTAGCACTTATATTGCAGAATGCAATAGCAAGATCCTGGAAGGTTATCAAATTTTTCCACTGCACTTTTCGAATACCCATCATAACATCGACCAATAGACAAAACTTTCCTGAGCTAGATACTAGAGTATAATCCTTGGGATCAATAATTACCTAATAATTCAACAAATAGGCTTGACTTTTACGTTTCTTTTTTCAAAACGCCTTCTTCTCCGAAAAGGAAGTTATCTTGTGTTTATTCGTACCTTAACAGTAACTTCATACTATATCCCCGTTCTTTCGCTAGCTCGATAATACGCTGAGTCTCTCTATTTTGTTTGTGTGCAATTTTGGATTGCTTTATTTTGTGTTTTGTGACCTAGAATTTATTTTAATTGCCGTTAATGGGGAAAATGATCGAATAAGACCTATATTTGCCATGTAAAAGAGCTTAAAAAAGAACTGGCCATTTTCAAGGGTGGTAACCTAAAAAATCTTGTTTCGTAAACCTTAAAATTGACTCTGCAAAAGAGTTACCTCGTGGACCTTTAAAAAAATACAGAACGATAGCTAGCATCTGTATTATTAAGTTATTGTTAAGTTTGAGAGGTTGCAAGACTCATTTGTAAGATAAAACTTAATAGTAATGGGATCTTTGTCTATGGTTGAATGTAAAGTTGGTATATCTGAACTACTCCAAGTTAGGCGAAATCACAAAAAACCGAAGCCGTAAAAAGTTTATTATTAAGTGATCTATATACTTCATTAAGGACTGAGAATATTGCGTAACTAGTACTTTTTTTAGGTAGGAAACCAAATTGTTGTAATTTCAAAGATTTTATGTGTGAAAAGAAAGGGCAATAGACGGTTGTTCATTAGTCTTTCGATTGGTAATAAGGCTAAAGGACGATAGTTACTATACTATATTCATAAAGAAGAGAGAGTAATAAAAATGCAAATTTGGATAAATTTTGTACTGAGTGATCAATCATTTTTTCTGCTCTTTTAAAAATTTTCTAATGTAACACAGGTAAAAATCCTTTATTTTTATATACCTCACCCTGTTCGACCAGAGAATACAATAGAACCCAAAACCGAGAACAATAGAAGGCAAGGGATAAACTATTCTCATAGGCGCCGCAATTGGGGGAAACTTACATTTCAAGTACCGTGGTATATAGATAGGTATAAGTAATAATATATTATATATATAAAAAATCGAATTGGCGTTTTAACTATAATTAATAAGCACACCTAAAAATTAAATTAAGGCTAAACAAATAGTTGGTACGTAAAAAAAATGTTACGGTTGTCAATCAATTATTACAACTACAAAAATAATTAAAATGAAATGGAGGTAGATACGTTTCTTTAAAAACAGTCAAAAAAATAGGAAAAAATAAATGTAATAAAACATTGAACAGAACACGCATAATAAACAATTTCTCTATCAGGTTAAAATATAACATATATTTTTAACTGCTGTCTTTTTTCTATTTTTTTTTAATTTAAATGTTGGCAAAACACCTAGGCCAATGGTACGCTGGAAAAAATGGGGTTTTCATCGTTTTATTACTCTCTCTTCTTTATGAATACACTATAGTATTATTTCCAATGAAGCCGTTTTCAATGTCGAGTTTCATGTGAAAAACAAGTAGAATAAGTCTATTCCCCAAGGCCCAAACTTGATAATCGACGCTACAGTGGACATTTTTCACGAAACTAGAATAATTAACTTATGGATGCCGTGTGTACTTGTATGCATTCCTTGGATCCTACTTTATCATCAAAAACAATATGGTATACAAATCCAAGTGTTACTGAGGGTTAATGAGAGATGTTTGAAATTTGATAAAAAGGTGAAAATAAAAACAATTAACTTATGTATGCCGAAAAGAGTTTAGATTTTGTTATCTTAGTAGATCTTGAAAATATCCTTGGCATACATTTTGCGGCGATACTTCATTTGTTAATAATTTTCCAAATATGATGTGAAAATTATAATTAAGAACAATTGACTTATTGGATTATTGTTTATAAAATAGTAAATTAAAATGGAAAATAGAATTGTTGTTTCGAGATTTTTTATAGTAATGTTTATTTTGCTAATAATTAATTTATGCTTTATTGAGGTAGTGTATTTATTTTATTCTATTGTCGAAAATATATAAAAAATATTAATTAAACCTAATTTGCTGTCGTCTAACTAGAAAAAACTTTCCTTCGTAACAATATATTGACTGTGTCTAATTATAATTTTATTTCAATCAAAATTGACATATTATATATCTTAACTTAACTCAACTCATAAACTTATCTACAACATAGGATGGTAAATTACTTGGATGCATTCTTCATTCTGCTTGAACACCTTCCCTCATTGATTAATTTTCCAACCCCATTCCAAAAAGTAATTTTTTCAATCTGCTAGAAAACAGTGGCTTCGTCAAAGCATCCGCTAACTGATTTTCATATTCACCTTTACATTTCTAATATTTATTCATTTTTAACCAAACAGACCTAAAGGCCTAATTTATGGTCAGAAAGTTATAATTTAAAATACATTAACAAATCAATAATAGCAATAAAATATCCCATGTATGAATTATAAGAATTGTATGAATTGTAGAGATTCAAACAGGTTTGCAACAATCTAGAAATTTATATAGAGATATTTAAAATATGACCTAGTATGAGATTGTGAAATACATTTTCAGCCAAACACCAATCAATATCCACTAATAAATTTTTGTTATTATTTATTATTTTCATATAGTCACAAGAGGATCCCTAACTGTTGAAAACGCATTTGGTATATGAAACATTAGCATTGTATTTCAGGGCAGTTAATTTTACCATTGAGAACTTTGTAGAAGAACATAATAGCAGATAAAGCAGGTACGATATTTTTTATAGTATAAATATCTAAGGAACTTGTTCTGGACCTTTTCCACCATTTCCAATGCAGATATGTATTCTGAAAACCAAACAGTTGAAGCAAATTCTAATTGAGGTGGTACTAGAGCAAAGTAGAGCGATTTTATAGTGTTGATATCAATAATGTTTGCCGTTGGTCTCATTACAAACCCTAATATTTTATTGGCAGCAGAAACTATATTTTTTTTATGTGCAGCACAAGAAAAGACGTTATTGTACGTTACACCCAGATCTTTAGTTTCTATACATCTCATGAACGTGTCTCCTCCCATCTCGTAATAAAATAAAATGGTATGTTTAGAACGAGTAATACTCATCACCTTACATCACTATAGCTTGTTAGCTGAGGTTGTATTTCTGGCGTTCGCATATAAGTTAAGCCAAATAGCGGAATATTCTCTTAACTTTCGCACAATTGTTTTCACAGCATAAGCTATATCTGGACGTGTACCCTTCATTAGCTACATAAGAGCACCCACAGCTTCGCGATATGAAAAAGAAGTATCGGATTCCATTTCACTAGTTTATCCATTAGGTGTTGTTATTGTTTGATCTTCGTTAAATGGTGCATACGATTGAAATGCATCTTATTGATTTGTTATGTGATTAGACGCTACGTTATCAACATACCAATTTTTAAAATCTTCGCTATTCGTAACATTCGATGATACAGCAGCTAAGGACATCTGAATTTCTTTAGCTTTAGTGTTCTGTCTTTATTTGATACCAGAATCCAACTAGACTTGAATGAGAAATATTCAGTTGGTAAAGTTTCCAACATTATACAAATAAGTTAAATACCTGGCAAGTCGCACTTACAATTGAAGCTATTAGTGAGTGCATGAAGGTGTTGAGTCAGATTTTGACAATTTTGATAGATTAAGATTTAAAATGTGATCGGAGCTTTTTCCGCTTAAGAAAAAAACAAAATCAATTTGCTGTAACGGTATAAATCGTCACTCGATTTAATAAATATTGAAATTGATTTTTACTAGCCTAAATACCGTAAGGAGGACGAGTAGCTACAACCATCGTGGAGGATTTATTTTAATCACACGGAATTTCACATCGTTTAAGCGACAATTTTTGTTCATTTTAGCGAGCCGTCCGCTTTGATTCTTAATAACTTCTGTAGTGGCCTTAAATATAAAATCGATAATTTTTATCATCTGAGATATCATTTAACAATTAAGAATAAAGCCCTATCTGTTTGTGATAGAAAAGCGTGATATGTGGCTTAACGTAAGTCGGAGTTTGTCTCTGTTAAAATTTGTCAAATTGTATTCAGACTTTTAACTTTCTTTTTGGTATCTAAAGCAGTCGAGAGAAGACCTGTCTAAGAATATTTTTCATGTAGAAAATTATAGGTGAAAACGATAATTTTTCATTCGCTGAATGCATCAGAGCCTGATGCATTTTCCCGTATGTAAATTTTCCCGGATCTATTCTTGGTAATTAAACTCTTTTCATCCTGGCGGAAAACTATCTTCCCTGACTACTTGCTTCATAAGAAAATCTGAAGAAACTGATGAACTAATCTAAACAACTCCATGATCTAAACAACTTTCCTGAGCCGTAAGTTGCAACCAACTGTTACAGGTCAAAAGTTATATACAAACACTTACTCAGTATGCCAAATTTTACCAACAAATTATAGTAAAAATAAATAAATATTAGGACTTACTCTTCATATTTGTGTTTATTTTGGATTCTTTAGCATTCGTAATTGACCTACATTTCCTCTTTTAAATCTTACATATACTACATCTTCAGAAGTTCATCTTCCAGACTTTCGTATCCAATTCAATTCCCTAAAAATATAGGTACAAATAGAAAATGATTATTAAGTAGTGATTAAGAGCAATATTAGTTTCAGAATATGAGGTATTTAGTTGTAAAAATACAATATATATCTCAAAGGTTCAAATGTTTACATTTGGATCATCTAGGTTAAATTGACATCTGTCAGACCAAGAAGATAAACTTAATTTATTGATAATCAGATGTGACTGATAATCAATCATTCATTAACAAAGTGGTAGTTGTACAAATTCATTACATTCTTTATCCTTTTCCATCTTTGTAAATTCACATCAGCATATCTTTTGAACTCCTAGAAGCTACTGGTAAAGGAAAAGAACCAACCATTGAAGACAGGTTGTGAACAAGGGAAGAGAGATATCCTCTCATTTTGCTTTTGGATGCTAGCGAAGAGCACATAACGTTCAAGTAACGAATTTTTTGTAATTTACAAAAAGTTTTAAAAGGAAAAGTTTCCAAGGTTTCTTAGAACTGGAAACTCAACCAGTGGGTTGGATTTATTCTTTAAACAAATTGTAATTTACCTCAACTTGTCTTGTTCAACTTAAAGGCCACCCACCATCAACGGTAAGTTTGTCGACCACTCACTTCGATGAGATTCTATTCAGAATACTGGCTCAATATCATTTACTTATGTTTATTTCTATTTCAGGCCTTCATCTTCATTTGCAATTTCATTTGCAACTTCATTTTAATCTTCATTTTCCTCTTCAACTTTCCTGTTTATCTTCAATATCATGTTCATCTTCAATTTCATCTTCATCTTTCAATTTCACTTTCAACTTTAACTCTACGGACTTGAGTTCTATTGTGGGATTCGACTGGTTCTCATCTCGTTGACGACCCCTGGATCATCGTAGGACAGCTGTTACCCCGAACTCCACGTGCGAGGACTATACTTATGGTATTCAACCCCTACACGTCCTAACCTTTGGCAAGTGTGTATTCCAAGTAACATAGGTTTAAGTAAATCCCTAGGACTTCTCTCCGGCAACTTCATATTCTACCAAGAATAAATTTACTAGGATTTTAATTGTACATTTATACCTTTTATAATATTTACCTTCAGTAATCTGTGTATATACGAGATATTAATTGTGAGACCTAGGTATGCTTACTTCGGATTAATTTCTATAATTTCATGTATATTTTAATTATTATATCCATATAACCTTCTCTAAAATTTGCATGTGGCCATCATAATAGTCATAAGTCACCGTTCAATTATGCATATTTATTTATTTTTACTATAATTTGTTGGTAAAATTTGGCATACTGAGTAAGTGTTTGTAACACAACAAAGGGAAGTAGTGCACATTTTGTCATCGCAATCTGTTCCTTTGCTTTACTCCGTATAATTCTAGTGCAAATGTTAAGCACCTTATTGCATTCTTCTTTGTCATAATTTTATAGACCCTTCAGGCATATAGTTCTAGTGCAAGTGTTAGGCAATTTATTTCATTTGTTTATTATTGTAATTGTATAGACCCTTCAGGTAATTATTTTATTTAGGACATTGCAGATGTAAATTTGTTTTTAGCCTTTATTAAAGTCAATTTGTAAATCTAATAACTTGGTTCATAATCAGTACCTATCCACAATCCTCATCAGGTTATTGGGTAGAAACTATTGAATAGAACGAGAAGCGACTAATAAATTTCCAGGTGGCGCCCACTTTTCTTTCCTCATAATGTATCTTATCTTTGACATTTTTTTTATTGAAATCGAACCGGTAAAATCTACCCTGGAATTGTATTAACTTTGTAAAGGATTCTCACCGAGTTTTGACTAGCCGTGGTGATACTTTGACTTTTGAATTTTTCCATCACTCATCATTCAACTATAGTAACGGAAAAAAGGGTTACATTGCGTCAAAAGTAATTTTAAAATTATAAGGCAGTTTTTATTAATAGTTGTGTAGGAATAAGCGGTTTTTAATTTATTTTGCAAAAAAATTGAGTTGGCACCTTCTTGCACAATCATTCAAATTTTTATTCCAAATTACGACGAATTAAGAAAGGATTAACTTATGTTTATTAGCAGAAAAATACAAAAACAGGACGTATCCTAATCAGCTTCAGATCGACTTAAACTAATGTAAAATCGGAACATACGGCAGCTGCTCTTTTGTATATTATCAAATTTTTTGGTTGCTATGGGTCCTGACTTATTTAAAGGAACAAAAATATTTTCCTGTTGTCCTGTTGTACGGGTTGTTTTGTGTTTAATAATATCTACTTCTTTCTACGCTTCCTTCTCATCTAGTGAGTATCTATACTTCGTTGTGCCAAATGTATCGACCCTTATCCATCTGAAATTGCGAAAAAGTATCTTTTCGCCCTTGTTACTTTTCTTCCTGTCAAACAAGTTCAACTTTTGGGGCAATTCCTTTAGATCAACAAATTTATCTTCCATTCTCGTTAGCGCAAACGGATTCCTTTTTCAAGCTTCCCTTATTTATATCATGTACTGATCATCTGTATAAATGTTTTGGGCTTTTCGAATAATTTTCTCGACAGCACCAAAGTCTTTATCAATATCCATAAAACTGTGGCCAACCTCTGGAAACTTATGGTCAACGATTTTAAAAATTCCTTGGTGTATTAGGTAATGCCATAAGGACACTATAAAAAAGTTTTTGTTTTGTCCGCCTGCAGAATCGCACCAAGCTACTAAATGTTCGTTTTCAATAGCAATGCTTTGTAGGAATGATAAACGCTACTTCTAACTTCGTCTGGACCTCTACCACCTTTATCTTCGTTCCAAAGATGGAAAAATCCTTTACCCAAGTTGTCACCAATATATCCCCAAATTATATAGCCACATTTGTCTTAGATAAAATGCAACACTGAGACAGCTTCGGCAGAGGTAATGTTTTTTGCATGTCAAAATTTATGTACAGAATGGTACCCTCGTGCCAAAATTCTGTCTTTTTTCTGTTCTTCAAAGGCTGCCTTATAGCGAATAACATTTCACAAACTTTGCAGGTATCTGATTTTGGTGATCCAAAGCCAAAATTAAATTCGGACACAAAAACATGTCTGTATCGACTTTGCTTGACGAACTGTAGGTTTTGATCAGAACACTGATTCTTGTAGGTACAGTTCAAACTTGCATTTTTATTCTTGTGTTGCTTCTTCGGGTAACGACTTGGGTGAAGTTGATGTACCTTCGAGGACGTCCATCGCGCCTTTTAGACTTCTCAGACGAATAGAGAGCTTGTCCATGTAGTCCAGCTCTCTTCACCTTCAAGTAATCCTATTTTCACCTTCAGTCGAAAAATAGAATTGAGCCGAGAAAATTTTCGGCTAATAATTTTTTACAATTTTCGAAGACAGTTGTCTCAGTAAGAATACCCTGCCGACTTGGTTTCTGTTTTCGGCAATGAAGCACCAGATAATTCGACGATTTCTCGATGGTATGGAGAATTTAAACGTGAACTGATTAATCTTAGCGACGATCCAGGAACAGGTGCACCAACAACGGCAGTCACCCAGGAAAACGTCGATGCTGTACGTGAACTGATCCAAGAAGATCCACGTGTCATATATATCGTGAAATTGGAGCATCATGGGGCATTTAAAAGAACATAATTCCAAAAAATGTTCAACCCTCGTAGAATAAAAATGTATTAGAAAAAGTAGGACTTACATTATTTATATTGTAGTTTAAACAATTTCATAATAAAAAATCGTCATAGAAATATGTTGACTAAATAGATAGATTCAAGTGACGTGGGCTTAGAATTAACAAAACAATAAGTAACGTAGACAAATTTCAACATTATTTTGGATTTGTTATCAGAATATTACACAAATTGAAGTGTTCCAAATTGCTTATTTATTAAACAAAACATTGTTATTTATGCAACTATTGACCTTTTTTTGATGATATTATCGCACACCCTAATCGGTACGTATCAAATTTTCCCACGAAAAAATAAAAAACAAATTTTGTGAAAACGGTTGATTGAAAAATATTTACAAACAGGGTTAATCAAACAAAAAAAAAGACAGATGTATTGGTAGAAACTGAGAAAAACTGAAAAAATAATTTTTTTTTCAATTCGGACATTATTTTCAAACAACCTTAGACAGAGTGACTTTTAAGTATGAAACGCCTCAATTCGCACCATTTTTATCGATTTTTGTGTGCAAGGGTCTTGTGATGTGGCCGATATTACGGTGGTATTTTCATTGTTGTCAGATCTTTCCTTGTTCCGGAATAATGAAGAACTTTGTTATTTCAAATGGATTAACCTGTATATTTTTTGCCTTTTGAAATCCTTAAGAAATACTGATTATTTTTATGTAATTTTCCCTATACCTAAATGCTATAATTTCGGAGTTATAGCTACATTTACATTATCTCCGTCGAAGTTAAAATAATACATTTTAGTGCTACAATAACAACTTTGACGTTTCAAAAAATAAGTATTGTTGGTGTTTATTGAAAGTCACAATGGGCCGTTTTATATGAAAAACAACGATTTTAATGATATTAGGATATGGTGATATGCGTAGAGGTCACCAAGAAACGTGTAATATCTTTAATAATTTATATCCTAACCGAAATCCCATAACAAGATCTACTGTCAGTAAATTAGTAAAAATTTTTTATGAAACTGGTTCATTGAAAGATTTATCGAAATCAGGGCGCAGAAAAACTGCATCAACTGTAAACAAATCTTTAGATGTTTGTGTCCTGCTAGAAGACGATCCACACTTGAGTACTAGACGAATATCCAGGGAACTTGATATTTCGCAAACATCCTTTTTACGTGAAAATAAATTCCATCCATACAAAATAAAATTAGTTCAAGAGTTGTTAGATGATGATTTCGATAGACGTGAAGAGTTTGCAGACAATGATGGAAAAACGTTACAATCAAAACGATCCAAATTTTTAAAGTAAGTAATGTTATTGTTACGAAGTCACCAGCTCAAAGCCGGCCCTGTCACTCAACTCAACTCATATGAGGAGCGTGGAAAATTCAAGAATTTTCGAGAATTGATAAGGACTATATATATACGCGAGTTTTTGAGTGAGTTAACAGTTAGTAAAAAGATAGTTAGCAATACAGTACACAGTTAGTTCACAGAAAGGCAGTGAATGAATGTTTTTCTTTGAGGCCACTTTTTTTATTAATGGATACGTAAATCGGCATAATTGTAATATATATATATATATATATTGATATGAAAAATAATAACTACACATTGTTCATAACAGATACAAGTTTAAGTATTTAAGTAAATAAATTTAAATAAACCATATATTAAATTTCATCAAGAGGCATTCTGCATTGGAGTTGTCTTGCTTTTCGTTTTGGAGGTTACTTCACAAAGGCCCAGAGCGGTCTAAAACAGGAAAGAAGTGACTATTTATTTTTCAACATTAATAGAAGATAAAAGGTATTTAATAAACTTCAATTTCAAATAAAAAACTTACTTGTGGGTGTATATAAAAGGAACTTGGATATTTTGCAAATTCAGATACAACTGTATCGTCCATTTTGCTTTTCGTTTTGGCTTATTTAAAACGGTATCACTGTAAATACACTAATGTATAAAAAGTTGCATAATTGCATGTATTAAAATTAATTTTCATTGTATGAATGTGATTGTTGAGTGAAAGACCATCTTAGTTAAGTTTTATTTTCCTATTCGATGTAAGAAATAACGTTTATCTTGCTAATTTATGTTCACAAAATTAATTTTCATAAAATAAATTTAAAATTGTTTCATCCCAAGTAATATTTCGAAGTAATTCTTTTTATCAGTTGGTACAACTATATTGAACACCTGTTACACATCACTGGGGCACTTTCAGGGTGAGTACACAGGACCGTATTCAGGAAAGTATTTAAATCCAAATCAGATGTTAAAAACTTTATTAAAAATTTTATTTAAATAACATTGAATTTTGGCGCCCATAAAAAAACAGTAATTAGATTTCTTACACATTAAACCCATGAACCCAAACCCCGAGAAGCTGAGATTTCATAAAAAAAGGTGAGTACACTGTGTAGAAAATTAAAATTGCAAAACTTGAAATTATTCCGGGTACAATAGAAATATAAAAAAAATTATAAATCACAAAATAAAATATCATATATATCAGTTCCCCTTGTACCGTTAGGTGTCGGGATAATATAGGAGACAAAATAATTGGTCTCTTTTCCAATGAGGGAAACTCAAATGGTCCGGTGTATTTAGATTTATTGGAAAATAGTATTACACCTGAGTTGGATCGGTTATTTCCAATATTTAAGTAAGTATCGAATTTCCTAGCTTAGGAATTACTTATTCAGGAAGTACCTGAAATCAGGTTGATGAAATCGGGTACCAGTCACGAACTGGGGCTGACCTTATTTCATTCGTGAACTGAACTAAAAATAAATTTAATTTCAACGGGTGGTCAGGCCTATTTTCTATGCATGAAATGTGTATCCACGATGTTATATTCATGATATGAAATTCCAATTTTGCTGAGAATTTTGTGAAGAATTTACCCCACGCAATATGGAAAATAAATTAGGGTTCGGATTGCTGAAGACAGCCGATGGAAACTGTTCTGACCGTGATTTTCAAATCTATTCACATTCAAATTTCGTCTGAATATTTTAAAATTAATTACAAAGATTCTGTTTCGTAAACAACAATACGAGGACACATCAAAATATTTTTAGTTTCCTTTGTCGATGTAGTATAATATATTCAACACTCAGTATAATAGTTTGTATAATAATTCCAAGGCCTAATTATTAATTGATTAGTAAACATCACCTTGAGTTATTTCAACAAACTAAGTAGACGTGCCGAGAGAGACTATAAATAGATATTTGTTAGAATACACCAGGTTCCTTTTTAAACATAAACTTGAGAGTCAACATCTGCCCTAATTGTGACCAGTCGTTATGTTTTGGGATACTACTTAAATTATATGTAGAGATAATCCCAGTAAACAATAAAGTTATTTATGTTCGACTCAATCATAATAGGTTGATCTATGACACTGTTGAGAATCCATAATCTGTCACTTTATTGGACTGGTCCATAATGATAAAGTAATTTGGACTCCTGTCAGTGTCAAATTATTTGAAAATTAAACTTCAAAATAACGATTTATTTTAAAGAAGAAATATAAATTTGCTCAATGTCAAGGACTTCTTGGCTTTATGCCCTTCTCCTTTTCTCTTGAGATACGGAACGAGGCTCGGAAATTTGCTAATATCTATTTCCTCATTGATATTTATCGTTGAACGTAGCATAGAGTACTTACTCCATAAAGAAGAACTTTTATAAGAAACCAACTCACTATTGAAATAAGCCAATATACTATCATCTGTGGTAGAATTAATTTTTTTGTAATCCTTGTAAGCGCTTTCGTATAGAGTTTTGGATTTGCTGGGTGAAAGCATTTCTCTCGCACTCGATGCTATTTGTCTTATGTTGTCTGAAAGTTCCATTTCTTCTGGTAGATCCATTTTTATACTACCAGAACCAATTAATAATTATTTAATCGACGCTTTCTGACACATTTACAAATTTGAAACATCTATGACAAGACAACGCAGAAGGCACACTATATGATATTTTGTATTGCAAATTTCACTAAATAAAATATATTTTCCTAGACATTTTTTGGAATCGAACATAAAGCTAAGTATGTTACTCGTACATAATCTAACTTAATTAACTCGTCTTTTTTATTATAAACTCGACTCGTCCAATAAAGTCTTAGATTATGTACTTGTTACATAAATAGCTATTATATTATAACGGTTTTATATTGGAAGCAGCTTATCCTATAACCAGAACTTATTATACCGGTCTATTCGAATAAGGTGAATATAGTACATTTAAGTGGGGGTGATTGATGAGCATCCTTGTGCTCCCTTAATTTACTGGTTGTCGCTTAGGAAAAAAAATAACGGGACATGAAAAACATTTTCACATAATTAGTCGTTGGCCTTATAAAATTCCCATTTTAATAGGATACTGGCGCCTCCAGTTTCCATAAAAGCAATTTATTCCTCGAATTTTGTTTACATTATTAACTGGAACAAGCTACTTGGTTTCGATTTTCTTTTACGTATCCTTAGTTAAAACTTTATTATAAAAATATTGTTTTATGAACGGCTTTAAAAATGTCAGACCTAACAATTTCATACTAATTCGACTGTTAACGGACAGAAAGCAATCGTTTTATGTCCACTGAATGGAGCTGCAATTATTTCAATTCTGTCAGAGTGGTTTTTTCTCATTTCAACTGTCATTTGTCACAATTATCTAATTTGACAGGCGACATATTTCCAGACTTCACGTGATGTCCTCTCTCGCTTCGCTCTGGGGCCGTAATCTTGACTAAGGGAGTAGAGTTTCCCGAGAGAATACATATCATGTTATCTTTATTTTGTTTGGTTACTCTGTCAATGCAGTGACAAATACAAAATATCTGTTCCTTTGGGAAGATTCATTCCCTCAGTCAAGAATACGGCCCCTGGACACACTTTTTACCATACTCTATTTCACGAATACTGTACCAGGCACTAAGTACGAACGCGCGATTTGAAAATGAGAGCAATTGATTACGCTCCCGTTCCCTATTACTAGTAAATTAAGCTCAATGTACAGACAAGTAAGAAGTGAGACTTCCATTAGTTATTTTCGCTTTAAGCAGCTCTTAGAAACAAAAGGTGAAATTTAAAATGATCTGTTGATTATAATTTACCTACAATTCAACAGAAAAAAAAACAAATAATAAATGAGTATCATATGAATAATACGGTAAGCAGTGTTGGGCAAAATTAAATTTTTGAACAATTAAAAATTAACAGATAATTAATTGCAATTCTAAGAACTTGCAATTTATAATTAATTAATTGTAACTGTGAAAACTAATAATTTATTAATTGTTAATCGCGAATATCACAATTAATAATTAATTATTTATTAATCGTTTTGATATTTGATTAAAAATTAATATAATCAAAAACTTAATATTATGTGGATGGGAAAAAGCAATAACATCTTGACCAACATTTTTTCAAAATTTTGTCGATAACATGTTTGGGTTTAGAAATATTTGTTTAATGTAAAATTTTTCAAAAATATTGGTTAAGCTCATGGATTATTAACGTTCATAACGTTCATATGAGAAGAGCAGTTGCGTCAAAATAAAAGTGTGGAGTAAGTGTGGGGCATCCGTGCACAATACAGAAATTGTATTTTATATTGCTGGAATGTACATAAATGCTTTTTATCCGGACTCTATATTCTTCTTTCTATTTTATGAACTGTTAACTTCGAGATAAAGAAGGATATTGTTGTGACAGTTACAGAATATAAACATCTTGGTCACAGCTCACTATTTCTTGGCGTAGCGGCAATAAACTCACCCGGTTGACGTTTATGATGGCACACAAATAACCTTAAAAACTCCCCTTATTATGTAACAGGATATGACGGGCTGCTTCAAAATTATAAATGATGTCCTCTTAAAAGGTTGAAAGAGCTCGTTCAGGATATAAATTAATTTCGTTCGTGCAGATTTCCATCCGCGACATTCCGCGACGCTAACGACGACGTCGTCGTCTCTATGCCTTTAATGAAATTTCGCGGATAAACCGACTACGAAGATTATTATAAAGATATTGTTATCCAGTTAAATTTCAGTTCAAAATTCACTTTGAAATATTCCATTCAATCAATTGAATACTCATATTCATCAAATCAAATTGAAATAAAGGCGTTAATTTTCTCTAAAAATTATAGGTATCCTTCTGATTAATTATTCATCCAAACTCGTATGTTGGATATAAGGCAGCTGTCTTTCTCATGCTCTAGCACTGAATATCATACTAATAAACATACAGAATTGCTTTCTTCACATCAGTACAACACTCGCCAAAGAGATCAGTATACTACACCCTTAATGGTCAGGGTCGTTGCTTAGAGATCATATATTTACTATAAAATCCATTACGAATATCAATCGCTTCAAAACAGAGTTGAAACAACATGTTTTCCAAAGTCAAAGACTTGAACTCTTACGTTTTTTTGAGTAGATGAGAAAAGATCCATACGTTCCTTTTCTGTTTTGTTCTCAATTCTGAAATGTATATATACAAACGTTTTTTTAAAATTATGTATAACAATCATTTTCAATAATTTTTAAATCGATTTTAACAATTATTGACCATTTTTGACACAGTTTCTAACAATTATTGACCATTTTTGTCAATTTTTCAAAAAATTAGACAATTTTCAACAATTATTGACCATTTTTGACATTTTTTTATAATTATTGACAATTTTTGACCATATTTCAAAATTTTAACAATTATTTACCATTTTTGACAGTTTCTGACAATTATTGACCATTTTTGACAAAATTCAAAAATTTTGATAATTTTTGTAAATTTTTCAAAATATTTAACAATTTTTGATCATTTTTCAAAATTTTAACAATTATTGACTATTTTTGACCATTCTTTAAACTTTTTGACTATTTTTGACAGTTTTTGACAATTTTTGATAGATTCTGACAATTATTGACCATTTTTGACAATTTTTCAAAAATTTTGACAATTTTTAACAATTATTGACCATTTTTGACAGTCTTTTAAAAGTATTGACCATTTTTTCAAAATTTGGACAGCTTTTGACAATTATTGACCAATTTCTCAAAATTTATGAAAATTTTTGAAAATATTTGGCAATTAAGCTACTACCGACACATTTTTGTTACATATGTACTACTGATGGGTCCTCAGGACCCATACTAATATAATTACAGGAAAATCATTTAAAACAAACTTTTATTCAAAAACTTAATATTATTGGGTATGTTAAAGTGTATAAAAAAAAATTATTTTTCAAAACACTTAGGGCACAATTTTTTGCAACATTGATTGCAAATAGGCAATTTACATGTGTCGCACTGGATCGCAGTTTTCCTGTCCTTGTTGGTGGGGCAAATGGCACACCGTTTCCTCTTACTGTTTTCAGGAGGTACTTGAGGTTGCTCAGAAATAGGAATCGCGACTCCCAATAGTTCAGCAATGAGGATTTGTATTTTTAAGTGCACCTTTTTGTTGGACATTCTAAGTCGCAGATGTTCATCTATTAACTGCTTAGCCAGAGTCTTGAGAAATAAATATCGTTTTACCTGTTGACCTTGTGATGCAAATTGGTACAGTACTCGAGCATTTACACCTGCAATATTCAGAACAGCAAAAAAAAAAGGTCATTGGCCAACGGTTGGTTCTTCTTGATACCGAATATAACGCACATTTTGCATCTAAAGCGTCAACTCCGGATTTTGTCTCTATAAAAATGAATTATCTCCGGCTTTTTGGTTATTTCGTTGACAGAATTGTCATGATGCATGCTAAAAAGTAAAATGACGCTTTTACCACTTTTTGGCACATGGCTTACTATGGTTGTTGAAGAAGTAAATCCAAATACTGATGAATGAATTTCACGTTTCCGGTTTGGTAAAAATTCAGGTGGTATACATCTTTTGTTTTTTTTTTCAAAGTCCCCACATAAGTCAATCGGTTTTTCTTTAGTTCATCAACGAGTTCCACTGAACTGTAACAGTTGTCCCCTGTGATGTTTCTGTTGGAGCCTTTGACACACTCAACAAGCCTAAGAACCACTCTTGTCGGGTTCAATAATATAGGTTTAGGGGCACCACCAACTTTTATTTCAGATCCGGCATAAATCTCTGCATTTACGAGATAATGCGTTTTAGCGTCAGCCAAAACCTGCACTTTGATCCCGTATTTGGCAGGTTTATTCGGAATATAACATCCGAAATCCACACCTTTCTCTAAAGGGACAAGCATTTCGTCCACAGTTAGGTAAATTCCAGGAGAATAGCATGACTTTGATTTAGCCACAAATTCATTAAATAATTCCGTCACAGCAGCCAATTTATCCGTTTTCACTCTTTCTTTTCGGGTTTCGACATTGTCACATCTGAGACAGTTCAATAAAAACGAAAATCTTGCCAAACTCATTGTGGCACGAAAAATAGGTCTTCCTGTCCCATCTGTTGCCCACATAGAACGGATGTCTTCATGGCCAGATTTGAAGATGGACTGCAGATACAACAGTCCGAAAAAAGCCTTCATTTCAGACATATTGGTGTTATCAGTAAAACAAGGCCAAAATTTATTTTGGGATCCGGGAAACCTTTTGGACTTTTTATACTTTTGTCTGGTGGATATTATCTTCAAATTGGTATAATCAACTTTCTTTTGAATCATTTCATTGGTAATCAATAGATTCCAAGCATCTACGGGCTCATTGGGGGGATTATTACGAGCAGGACCAGCAAGGCCTGGCAAGATAGTAACCAAATTATGAGCAGGGGCTCTACCTCTAGTAGCTGCTGTTTTCGACAATTCGGAATTATCTTTTCCATACCAACTGTTCCTAATGGGCAACTCTTCTTCCTCTGACTCAGAATTTTCTTGTTCTGTTTCGGAATTGTGGTCACTCAGTATTTCAGTATCCTCTTCATCCTCTCCTCGTCACTCTCTCCAGCTAGTCTTTCTAGTTCCCCTAACACAGCTTCCCTATCCGGCGCGGATTCATTTTCGTTTGAGGGTTCCAAATCCTCCCAAAAGTCTTCAGACTCTAAAATATTTTTTAACACCTTTTCGGAAATATCTCTGGAACTAGATGCCATTGTTTTGGATTTACTGAACGCGAATACATAAAAAAACATATTATCATGTATTAATTGATAACTTGTAGATACTAGTACCTACTGATAAATAATAAAAACTTACCTTGCAAAAAAGAACAAAAAAGTAGCTACTAGGAAACAAATAAACAATTATTAAATTTTCGCGTATTTACTACTGATGGGTCCTCAGGACCCAATTAATCATAAACTCCGCACTTCTCCTACAAGAACAATACTGAAGTACGAAACTATGCCCGCTGAACAAGGCCCATGGTATTGCGCAAGAGTACTGAGGCTGAGAATATACAATGTTGTCTAGTTTAAGAAATACACGAATTTGAAAAATACGATGGGTCCTCAGGACCCATCAGTAGTAGCTACGGGTTAACCATTTTTTCAAAATTTCGACACTTTTTGACAATTTTTGACGATTTTTCCACATTCTTGACAATTTTTGACCATATTTAAAAAGTTTAATAATTATTGACCATTTTCAGGGGTGGGTAGTCCACAATGAGAATTTTTTTTCTAAATTCCTTAAATATTAACAGTTTTTGAGTTATTAACAAAAAACTGAATGCTCTTTTTTCATCTTAATTTATTAATTGCAATATTTTATGTGCTAATACATACTTTCGATACATTTTTCTAGACGTCATTCCGAATCGAATGAGCCATCGCGCTCATATTTTCAGGAGCTTTATCAATATTTAACAGGTTCTTGAACTTGTTGACTAGCCTGAATAGTCTACTTACTAATTTCCTTCTAAAGCTCTTAATTGATCAATTTCATGCAAGTCATGTGAGAAAACATGTTTTTGGCGCAGAAAATTATTTTCTCAGCAGGTGTATAAATTTATTATGAACACAATTAATTGAAAATTAAAATTTCCGCTTCAGGAAGTCGTTGCTCACGACAAAACTAATTCAATTTATCACTTTTCTAGTCATACGTTATATCCAAGTTGTTTTTCACTAGCGTACAATTGAAACAGAATATACTGGTAGCGTGGTGAAGTTTTGAGCTAATTTGAATATCAAACAATGTTGATGTTGTTCCTAAGGGCTCATACGAAACATATATTTTAGATGATGCAGTTACAGTTATAACTACATCATGTTACCTTTTAGTGTATCAAGCAAGTAAATTTCAAAATTTGTTAACCAAATTAGTGTTTCGTAGTCTGATTGTTTAACATTGTCCTGTCAATTTGGTTGTGGAGTTTATCAATTAACAAACTCACATTAGGAGATAATAACGCGCCAAGCCCAGTTCGCTGAGGCGTTTGTTAAGTAATGTTTCGACGTCCAGCTAAGTTCGCTACTACACCTTGTGTGAGTTGACGACTATTGTTTTATGTTAGCTAATCAGATGATTGTTTTTAACCACGTCGAAAGCTATAGTACATTATTTTGTTCATGACCATTGTTTGTGTTTTTTTAGCATTTATTTTCAGCCTAAATTTGTAAATTTAGAAAAATATCTCATAAACATTTATTTATTTCAGCTTGTTGGTGGCGAATTTGATATGGAACTAAACTTCGTCATTCAAGATGCTCAGAATATTCGACACATGCTTGAATTGCTAGACCACTGTCCTCCAAATCTACAGGTAAGTCATTTTAATTTTATTCTTCAAATTTATGTGAAAACGATTTAAATTCCATTAACTTGTCGTCGTTCTCTTCCGTTCTTTCCTTTTTGCCATATTCCAGGACTCTGTCCGGTGGAAAAAACTAATAAAAATTCCATACAAGAAATTGAGTTGGTATCCGAACATAATTTTTTAATTAGGGATGGTTATTAAATTATACGTCTTTATTATTCATTTATAACGAGATATCTGTACTTATATCAATTTTTGACTTAATTTCAATAATACTGGAATATGCAACATCCAATGTGGTAAAGCCAAATGAAATAAACTCATTATTTCGATTACTGTACATATTTATAGAAAATTCCGTAACACGTCAAATTTGAATCATAAATTGAAATTCTTTAACGTGAAAATGAGATCTCTGCCTTCAACAACCTTCAAGTGACCGTTTGATAGATTGACTGATTGGTTCGGCACCACCAGTCAGGTGCTTAGAGACCTCGGCACCTCAGCCTTTAGGCTTTGTGTGCTCTTTGTTATACCATTTATGTGAAGAGACTAGTAACCCCTATCAGGCTCAACAGTCTTTTCACTAGGTCCTTCTTGGAGAAATCCTCCCTTGGATACTCTAGTCCTAGGAGTTTATATCTCCAGTGAGACAGTGCTTCACATTCGAAGATAATGTGAGAGGCTGTTTCCTCCTCTTCCATGCACAACCCACAGATAGGTTCATCCCTATATATGCTAATTGTATGCATGTGCTTCCTTAGGGTACAGTAATCCCGTCACTTTCCTCATCTGGCCCCTGCTGATGTTTAATATTTCGTTAGTCAGCGACTCCGAGGGTTTTTCGACCAGGAGTTTGCTGTGTTCCACTTTTGGCACGTTACGCCAGTACGTCTGATATTCCAAATATACTGGTTCAGGACCAGTGAATACAGTTTCAGACCAAGTTTTCGAGCGTTTTGGAGGAGGTGAAAATACAATTATATTTGCTGTTTCCTCTTTATATTCGTTACCCTTTTCGGAGGAATACAAAGAAGACTGTAAAGCCTCAATGAATTATTAATTCTCGTGGTCAAAATCGTCGACATCTACCGACTCTTCGTTGAAGACGAGGTTCACTGTTGGCTTATTCGTGCATGTTTTCGCCATGCAATTCGCACTTATTACAGTGCAGTCCAAGCCAGCTTTTCGGCACCGACATGCTCTTCTACAGCCAGTTTTGCATTTGCAGGATATTAACTACATCAGACTGGGAGGTACCTCAGGAGTTGTTGAAGCGATTGGTAGAAGGCCCTTAGCCATCCCCATTCTTCCGGATCCAGGTAGTTTCCAAGCCAGGTTCCCAACGCCAGACCTTTTTGTCCCTTCTTTTGTCTGTTTGGTTACCTGCTACAGAAAAAAACCTTTGGGCGGCTGCGACACCCGCCGAGCGTCAGCATTTCTACATTAAACGTCTGAAAATGTATGGAAATTAGAAGAAAAAGTTCAAAACAAAAGTTGTAGAGAATAAATTGATCTTTAAAAATGGATAGATGTTGATTAATCCAATATTTTAAGAGTTATCGGCCGAGATGGAAAAACCGATTCATTAAATGGGTCATAAATCGTACAGAAAAAGTTTACAGAAAACAAAAAATTTTTGTGTCGGGTGCTATCTTCTTGAACAATAATTTGTAAAACTTTTATCTCATGCATGTCTGTTAATCTAACCATGTTTTCGAGTTGCAGTTAACGAAATTCAAACAATTTTAACGGTAGACGTCAAAGTTAATAGTTCAATACTGTTGCGCGGTCACCAACTCAAAGCCGGCCCTGTCTCTCGATTATAAATTTTGGTGAATGCGCTTTCGAGAACATTCGAGTTTATTGCTTTGTTTTTGCATAGGACGGGCGCGGAAGGTACTGGAATTTTCTAGAGTTGAGAATGACTATATATACGCGGGTTTTTGAGTGCGTAACAACAATTAGTGAAACGGACAGTAAAGAGTTGGTTCACAGAAGTTCTTAGTAATCGGAGAGTGAATGAAATAGTGAAGATAAATAGTGTAATATTCAAGTAGTAAAAATAAATTAGAACTACTATACCGAGTGTAAATAAATAAGTAGACATTAAGTAAAGTGTGTATATAAATTAAGTTTAATACAGTGTGTGTTTCTTTAAATAAATAAATGGTAATTAGCCATAGTAGTGTCTATAATTTTATCCCACAAGTAAAAACTATTTAAATAAATAAGAAAAACATTACAATAGTTTATAATGTGAGTTTGCGAATCTAGCTGACAAGAAAGTGTGCCCAGGCGATGGGTTGGTGTAGTGGGAATGTAAGCTGAGTTCAGTGTGGGAAGGTTTTTTGAAACGGGTAAAATTTTCCAAAAAAAAATTTTCCTGCCAGAAAAATTCAGGACAATCAAATTTTCAGGAAAGATATTCTTTCTATCAAAGCATTAACATCATAATTTTTTGACATTTCGACCCACAATACGATTTTTCAATCAAAATAAATGTTTCCAAATTTTCATAAGTTATTGATAAGACAGGACAACGTCTGTTCCTCTAGTTTATCATAAGTATATTTATATCCGACGTGTCACAATGACATTACTATGGATTCCATTTTTAGTGACGATTACTAGGAAATTCTTTAAACTGTATGTGAACTAACTCTTTACTGTCCGTTTCACTAATTCTGAACTAACCGTTTCAATAATTATTCACGCACTCAAAAACCCGCGTATATATAGTCCTTCTCAACTTTAGAAAATTCCAGTACCTTCCGCGCTCGTCCTATGCACAAACAAAGCGTATGTTCTCGAAAGGAGCGCAGCCACCAAAATTTACAGTCGAGGGACAGGACCGGCTTTGAGTTGGTGACCTCGCAACACCATGTATTTTTGACCAATACTTCCACTCGGTATATTTTGACATTTTTTATATATCTAGTATTGTAATTAGTAATCATTTTTACATCAATAAGTGTCGAGCGTAGATAAAATATCTCACGTATGTCCGTTCCCGATATTACACCATTCTGCGAAGACACGATCATCGAATATTTTTCAATGGATTTGACCTTTATGAGATTCTCGCTCTTCTACGCGAAATAACATATCCTTACTCGTTCAGATTTTGGCAATGAATTAGATTACGATGATCTGGCACCTGTGACCCCTTTCGAGTTTCCAGTCCCTCCAACAAAGCAGGATCGGTTTTATAAATCCTTCTCTTGAAATATCCCCATAAAAATAAATCTGGTGGCGTTATATTCAGGGTACACTTACATTTTTTTGATAATATATTTCTCAATAATATTCGCTTGGATTGTTCTGAAAAAAAAATAATAGTGTAGTTAAAAAGGAGAATATTTAATAGAAAAATTCTCAACCTTATCAATTTTTTCTCAATATAGAAAAAATATTCAATAAATGAAACCAAAATATTACTTTCGTATGAACAACATAAATCATCGAATCCCAGTGCATTTGATCCGTATTAGCCGGAAAAAAACCTTCAGTTTCAAAATTCAACTTTCCTTTGAGTGACGATACCCTTTTTTATTTGTGAGCTATGGAAAATCTTCTTTAACTTTCTTCCTCGACGTCGCTGCCTTATTGTTTTTTCAGGGTGAGTTATGAAGGAATTACATTATGTCTAGTTCATTTGCAGAAACTCTTTTTCTGAATACTTTTTTGTGGATGGTACACTATTCAGTAGATATGAAAACAAGGTTTTGCTGACTATACTTTATTTAACCAGATTTGAAAAATACCAAAAAACTGCTTAACTAGAGAACCGTTTTAATGGAAGACCCAACAAACCTCATCATCACCATCATCACCAATATAATAAAGTTTGTAATGGAATAACACAAAAACTGATTTACTATTTTAAAATTTTTTTCAACTTTATAAAACTGCATTATTAGCAAGTCACATCTGCTATATATTTTTTTTAATTGTATATCCCTACGAAAGCGAAAAGAATGTTGCCGAAGGTTAAAAAAATTTGTTTTTATTACCGTGCGCTGCGAAGACATAATAATACATAAAATAATAATCTGCATGGCAGTCAAAATATCCCTTCCGAATTATCCCTATCTAAATATCCCAAAAGATATGTTCCCTAGACTAAATAAACTCAACAAAATATTTCTGACAAAATATCCCAGTCAACATGTCCCAAACAAAATATTTTTGAGACAATATATAAAATTATAATCGATATAAAATATATCTGATAAAATATCCCCGTCACAATATATGCGCCAAAATATCCCCGACAAAATATTCCCTTGACAAAATATCTCCAGAAAAATATTCCCGACTAAATATTCCCGACACAATATTTCCAACAAAATATCCGCAACAAATTATGTTCGACTGAATATCTAAGACTAAATATCCTCGTTAATTTATCACCGACAAAATATTCTCGACGAAATACCTCTAACCAAATATCTACGACAAAATATTCCCAACACAAAATATCTCCAGAAAAATATTACCGACAAAATATTCCTGACACAATGTTTCCAACATAATACCCCTTACAAAATATCCTCAACGAACTATCCTCGACTGAATATCTTCGTTAATTTATCACCGACAAAATATTCTCTACGAAATATCTCTAACAAAATATCTCCGACAAAATATCCTCGTCACAATATCCCTGACAAAATATTCCCAAGACAAAATATCTCCAGAAAAATATTACCGACAAAATATCCCTGGCGAAAAATTCCTGACACAACTTTTTCCAACATAATACCCCTTACAAAATATCCTCAACGAACTATCCTCGACTGAATATCTTCGTTAATTTATCACCGACAAAATATTCTCTACGAAATATCTCTAACAAAATATCTCCGACAAAATATCCTCGTCACAATATCCCTGACAAAATATTCCCAAGACAAAATATCTCCAGAAAAATATTACCGACAAAATATCCCTGGCGAAAAATTCCTGACACAACTTTTTCCAACATAATACCCCTTACAAAATATCCCCAACGAACTATCCTCGACTGAATATCTTCGTTAATTTATCACCGACAAAATATTCTCTACGAAATATCTCTAACAAAATATCTCCGACAAAATATCCTCGTCACAATATCCCTGACAAAATATTCCCAAGACAAAATATCTCCAGAAAAATATTACTGACAAAATATCCCTGGCAAAAAATTCCTGACACAACTTTTTCCAACATAATACCCCTTACAAAATATCCTCAACGAACTATCCTCGACTGAATATCTTCGTTAATTTATCACCGACAAAATATTCTCTACGAAATATCTCTAACAAAATATCTCCGACAAAATATCCTCGTCACAATATCCCTGACAAAATATTCCCAAGACAAAATATCTCCAGAAAAATATTACCGACAAAATATCCCTGGCGAAAAATTCCTGACACACCTTTTTCCAACATAATACCCCTTACAAAATATCCCCAACGAACAATCATCGACTGAATATCTCCGACTTAATATCCTCGTTAATTTATCACCGACAAAATATCCCTGGTGAAATATTCCTGAGACAATTTTTCCAACATAATACCCCTTACAAAATATCCCCAACGAACTATTCCCGACTTAATATCCTCGTTAATTTATCACTGACAAAATATTCACGACGAAATATCTCCAAAAAAATATCTACGACAAAATATTCCCGTCACAATATCCCTGATTAAATATTCTCAAGAAAAAACATCTCCAGAAAAATATTACCGACAAAATATCCATGGTAAAATATTCCTGACACAAAACTTCCAACAAATTATGAACGACTGATTATCTCCGACTAAATATCCTCGTCACAATATCCCTGACAAAATATCTCCAGAAAAATATTCCCCAACGAACTATCATCGACTTAATATCCTCGTTAATTTATCACCGACAAAATATTCTCGACGAAATATCTCTAACCAAATATCTACGACAAATTATCCCTAACGAATAATATCTTCGATAAAATATCCTAAACAAAATATTCCTAAGTCTAAATTCCCCCAACAAAATATGTCCATGACAAAATATCTCTTTCCACTCCTTGAAAAACATTCAATACTTTTTTGTTCGGGAATATTTAGTTTTAGAGGGTAATGTTAGGAGACATTTTGTCGTAGTTTCATCGAGAATATTTCATGCGGCGATGAAAACGGATGAAACCAAAAATTTAAAACATTCATTAATATACCAGAGGGAAATTCACTCACTGTATATTACCACTCGATTTGTGTTGTCCACATCATTTAATCTCTAAAATACGAAGTGAACAAGCATGTATGTTTTTTATAACTAAACAAGTAATCCATATTCTACTGATGTTGAATAAAATTTCCGGAATTATGTTAGCTGCGTTAAAAGGATTAATATGTTACGCCATGAAAATCCATAACCATCGCCCATAGGAATTCGCAAATTGTATTGAATATTTTCCGCCGATTTTATATCCGCCGGGAATAACAATATTCAAATACGGTGAATTTAACAAAACGCCAAATTGATTTTCTAAATTTATTTTCACATCAACATCTGTTATCATTTCATGATTGCATTATTCGAAATCTTCTTTTGTAATACACCCTAAAGCACTGTCGCAATGAGAGAGAAAGAGAAGAGCTTATTTTCATTAAAATTTTTCCAATTTTATGGACAAAGCGACATAATTTAAAAATAGATAAAATATAAAAATAAAAATTCCATCAATCGGAAACCTTATTGTACCCGTAGGTGTTAAGGTGTAATGCTTAATTATTGTAAATAAAATTGGCCCATTGTTTCTTGTTTTCTGCCATGTTGTTTCCTGCTGTCCAAGTTTTATTTCTTTTCGCTAAATTCTCTAAATGACCAAACCATCTTAGTTGTTGTCTTTCTATACTACTTAATATCGATTCCATTTCTAGATCATCTCTCATATTTTCATTTCGAATTCTATCTGTTTTTGTTATTCCCTTTATACCCCTTAGAAATTTGATTTCGACGGCTTGTATTTTACTTTTCTGTTGGTTAGATATTGTCCAGCTTTCACATCCATATGTAAGTATAGGTTTGACGAATGTGTTATATACGTGTTCTTGGATAACTCTTTGATCCAAATAAATGTTTTATTTAGTGTATAATACAACTTTATTGCCCTCTCTACCCTATTGTTTATTTCTGCTTCATTTTTACCGTACTCCTGTATTGTAACTCCAGATAGATTGAAACTATTGGTTTGCTTTATTTCTTTGTTATCTAAGTTTATTGTTGTTTGAATGTCATTGTTGCCTATTATTATTACTTTCGTTTTGTCTACGTTCATTCTTCAATTTCTTCGTTTTAGTGCCAAATACCATTTATCTAGGTTATATTCAAAATCTTTCTCGCTTTTGGCGCAAACCATTAAGTCATCTGCAAATGCCATTTCTGTTACATACATTGGTTCCAAGTTTCTGTATCCAATTGGACTTAATAATCCACCCTGTCTCACACCTTCATTAGTTATGAATTCTTCTGATTCTCTGTTATTTGTTCTGACGTAGTTTCTTGTTCGTTGATATATACTTGCATATTATTCCGCAATCTGGCGTTAACTCCCCTTCTTTCCAAACTGATCCATATCGTTCTTCTAGGTATGCTGTCAAAAGCTTTTTCTAAGTCTATTAAGGCCATATAGATACATTCAAACACAAACGGAACATAGGGATTTTAAGCATTGTATCAGAACTGCTTTTGAACTAGTCGACCAACATCCAGCTTCAACAGATTAAAAACACGATTATTACAATCGTTTATTTGGACACCTATAACGTATCGTACAATTCCCACCTCTCCGTATTCTCAACTGTGGGCGGTCCATAATTAGCGTCAGACAGTCAGTAAACAGCGGTCGGTAGATGAGAGCAGCACTTTGTTTCAATTTAAAGAATCCTATTTTGTTTTATTAACGAATTTATTTTTATTTTGAAAGCCGTTATTGCCAAAAGAAATCAAAACATATTATCTTAACTCGTTAACTCGAAACATTGATTGTTAAAGAGAATTTAACAATTAATTTTCGATTTTAACAACATAAAACGTAAGCATATTGTTTCAATATGTAGCGACGTTTACTACCCCTATCAAATAATTATTCAATACTAAATCGCAGTTCGCACATAACTAACAAATTTTGGAAGGAGAATGGGCGGGGTTTCTTACATTGGCTCCGAATCCAGCTGTCCAGATCAATACTTGATATTCATTGAAGTGAACTTATAGAAATGTTTTGTTGGTGGACTATTTAGATCGGACAATACATTAAATCCCTATGTTCCGGTTGTGTTTGAATGTATCTGTATATTTGCTTTTTGTGATTTTTCTCGATCATCTGTTTAATTGCAAATATGTGATCTTGAACTCCTCTTCCTTTTCTGAAACCACTTTGTGTAGTGTGTATAAAATGGCTGGCTAGCATACGATAAAGTTAGGATTTTTCCTATAAAGTAGCAGGGACTACCCATTTTTCACTTTAAAATATCTGCCACTTTAGGGTGACGATTTCTTTCTATCCAAAAGTCACTTTATAGTTCCAGTTTCTACTTTGGAACTTTGTAATTTTAAGTACTTTTCCGAGATTCTACAATCTGGTAGCCTCTGCCACTGAAAAGTTACTAAGAACAAATAAAAACTCTGATAGCCAGTCACTGGTGACATAATATATATAATAGTTCCATATGTTACTATGAAGTTCCGCCTCGCAGAGAGATTCCTAACCTCAAATATTTAAGATAATTAAAATTGAACAAAAACATATCTAAACTAAAGTGAAAAATAACTAGGTTTTCGTTGTATTCCAAAGAAAAAAGTTAACACTTTATGTCAGTTAAAGAATAAAGTTTCGGATTATTATAGTCATTTTTGTTTTTATATCGGCTCTGATAAATATATAAACGAGATGACCGTATTGGTAACTCGAAAAAATCTTCATAATTTTTTAAACCTTCGCCATAAATATGATTTTTTTCTTTACTATGAGTTACGTTTATCAGCTTAACTAAAGCGTTATTTTTAGTCAAAAAACCACATATTTCGACTGATAGATTCCACCGAGGAGCTGTTTTTACTTATTGATGATAATCGTCGTACTTTTCTATAAAAAGTACTTGAATGTTTAAAACTTTTTTTTCTACAATCGCGCGTAAAAGTCGACAAATGCCGAGGATTGTTATTTTACGCTCTAGCGCAAAAAAGGAATCTTTTTCGCTCGCTTATTTAATCAATTGGTGAATATTTAACAATTTATCAGATTAAAATTCAAATAAAATTATATGAAAATTGTCAAAAATTTTGAAATATGGTCAAAAATGGTCAATAATTGTCAAAAACTGTCAAATTATTGTCAAAAACTGTTAAAAATGGACATTTTTTCCCCAAAAATGGTCAATAATTGTCAAAAACTGTCAAAAATTGTCAATAAATGTTAAAATTTTGAAAAATGATCGATAATTGTCAAAAACTGTCAAAAATTGTCAATAAATGTTAAAAATTTGAAAAATGGCCAAAAATGTTTCCTTAATTGTCAAAAATGGTCAATTGTCAAAATTTTTAAAGATTGTCAAAATGGCCAATTATTGTCAAAATTGGTCAATAATTGTCAAAAATTGTTAAAATTTTTAAAAATGGTCAATAATTTTGAAAAAGGGTTAAAAATTTCGAAAAATTGTTAAAATTTTTGAAAAATTCTCAAAAATTTTGAAAAAATGTAAAAAATGGCCAATAATTGTCAAAAAATATCAAAAATTTAAAATTTTTGAAATATGGTAAAAAATGGTCAATAATTGTCAAAAAATATCAAAAATTTAAAATTTTTGAAATATGGTAAAAAATGGTCAATAATTTTCAAAAATGGTCCATAATTGTCAACAATTGTCAATAATTATCAAAAATGGACAATAATTTTGAAAAATGGTCTAAAATTTTGAAAAATTGTCAAAAATGGTCAAAAACTATGAAAAATGGTTAAAAATTGTCAATTATTTTTAAAAATTGGTCAATAATTGTTAAAATTTCGAAAATTGGTCGATAACTGTCAAAAACTATCAAAAATGGTCAATAATTTTGAAAAATGGTCAAACATTTCGAAAAATTGTCAAAAATGGCCAACAATTGTCAAAAACTATCAAAAATGGTCAAAAATGGCCAATAATGGTCAAAAACTATCAAAAATGGACAATTATTGTCAAAATTTTCAAAAATAGTTGATAATTGTCAAAAATTGTTAGTTTTCGAAAAACTGCAAAAATTTTGAAAAATTGTCAAAAATGGCCAATAATTGTCGAAAAATATCAAAAATTGTCAAAAAGAGACAATTATTGTTAAAAATTGTCAAAATTTTGAAAATAGTTGATGATTGTCAAAAATTGTTTAAGTTTTTGAAATATGGTCAAAAATGGTCAATAATTATCAAAAATGGACAATAATTTTGAAAAATGGTCTACTTTTTGTCCCTGGGTCTTGTATACCTTGTAAGTATCGGAATTTCCGTTGTTCAAGTATTTATAACATAATTGCTTTTTCATTTTAATTTCCTCTAAGGCAATAGTTACTAGTATTATTTTTTTCGCACCCTTGTGCAGGGGAACAATTATAGCTGTTTCAAGACAGTTAGGGAAGAGACCTATTTCAAAGGATTCATTGATTAGAGTACATAAAACGTTAATCACCACATCTGGGATATTTAAAAATAACTTAGCTAGTGGTAATACATTCATATTTTCCAGTGGAATCAAAGTATACAGAGTGAGTTTTAAGTATGGAACGCCTTAATTATCCCGGAAAGGGAACACACGATTTCAATAGATTTTGGTATGCAAGAATCTTGTGATATGTCAGATCTTTCCCCTTTCCGGAATAATAATGAACTTTGTTATTTCAAATGGATCACCCTGTATATTTTTTGCCTTTTGAAATCCTTAACACATTCTGAATATTTTTCATGTAATGTATTCCTAAATGCCATAATTTCGGAGTTATAGCTTCATTTACATTATCTCCGTCGAAGTTAAAATACTACATTTAGATGGATTAGATGGGAATGAGGATATCTAGGATATTCCCATAGGGCTAATAATACTTAAGTTAAATATTTGTAATACCATATCTACTTTTTTCTATTCACATATTTTAAGTCAATCACTATTTGGTCTATCCAAAATATTAAGCATCAAGTAGGCCTCCTTTCAAATGTAACTTCTGTCATTCTGACGATGATATGTTAATATCGAAATAATTAGAATCAGTTAGTGTCATTTTGAAACATTAATATGAGTAGATTCCACAAAGTAAGGGTCCAATCAGTAAATTCAATGATGTAATATTGTTGAATTTATTTTTCGTGGAAAATTGAAATATAAACTTTAGAAAGTACACCTCATATCAGTCAATCATTTAATCCTCGTTTAAAAAAGAAACAACTATCTTTCTAGTGTTTATGGGAAAAGTTTCGTGGTAATGTGTTGTTCGGATACTCTCGAAAGTTTCTGACGAGTTCTTGAAGGTCCTTTAAACATAAAATCGATGTTGACGTAATGCTTATTTACTATTAATTTAAATCTATATACCTTCATAAAATAGATCACCTCTTACGAATTAATTATGGAGATTACTCACTGTACACAGCAAACATACCTTCACGGGCTCTTTATCCGACTCGATTTTGCATGAATAATCCCTTTCATGTCTCCTTAGTGCACTCAGTGGCGCGCTATTTTTGTTTAATTTATAATTAAGCTACACAAAGAATAAGACTAGTCGTTGTTTAAATCTATTATTAGGCATAAATATAATTTAAGTTTTTATACAGAGTGTCCATTTAGTACTTCATTCCCTGTATTATCATCGCTTAGATCATTTCACTATAGTGAGAAAATTAGAAGAATGAAATTTGTTATTTTAAGGTGCGTGGCATGAAAAATCGCTTTGTGGTAAAGGGCATTTAATCTAAGGAACTAACGAATAAACAACATACAACACTAGGATAATCAGTAGTTATTTTCAAAACTGCAATTATAGGAATTTTTTAACTGTATATCATGCACCTGATTGAAGTTCCCTTGTACTTTACACGATATGTACACAAAAAGTAAGACCTTCGATGAAAAAATTAATTAAAATATTTATCGAATAAAACCCACCCTGTTTTCATGAGTGAAAATTCAATTGCTTCTGGGATATTTGTTTATTTTTGTTGCATCACATTTAAATCTGTAAATATGAAGAAGTTCAAACTGAATATTAGTTTTACACCAGACTAGTCTTTCCTTGAATCAAAGAAAGCCTTTGATGAAGAAACTATTGAAAATATCGATCCTGCAGAGCTTAGCTTCTTTTTATGAGTGAAAATGTAGTTGCTTTGTGAATATTTCTTGAGTTTTGTTAAATATAGTGAGCTCGGTGCCTTAAATTTGTCGGAATGCTTGAAAACCTTTCAAAAGAGACTATTGTTAACTTAGGTAGCAAACGTTGCAGGGATAGAAAGTCAATAACGAATACAAGATGTAGAGCTCTGTACACCAATTGGTGTACAGAGAAAAAGCTGTATATCTGAAGGAAACAAGAACGAATATCATAGATAAGAAAGGTCACCCCCAAACCAGATTAGATAATTAAGCAGGATTTTATTCGTAGTTGTACCCAACATAATAATGTTGGTTCTGTTGAAAAAATTGGATCAACAGTCCCTTTAATAACTATTTCGTATGTCTATGTTATAGAAATTTCCACTAATAAATTGATCCCTTTTAAAAATTCTATCGTACGCACATAGTTTGGAAATTTTTACAAATAAATTAACTCCTTTTAAAGATTTTATTTTGTTCCCATAGTAAACAGAAATTTTTACAGAACCCCTTTGAAAATTCAATTGTACGTCCATGATACGTGCATGACGGGTGGCGGTTACGTTACCAACCCCTGTCAAAAATCACACTACGTGGTTGAAGAAGTTTTCACTTCAATAAATCGCAATATAATCAATGCACAATACAAATTAAACTTTTCACCCTTGTGCTCTGAAATACTTAATAATACTCTCGCCCGAGACAAATTTTGGTCTGAAAAGTTACTGATTTATCTAGTTTTAGTTCATGTGATCCCATTTGGAGATAATCGAATATTTGCCTTAGATGCCTTAGAGCAAGAATATTTCCTGTGTAGGCTGGTCAAATTATCCCCTGTGATATTGCCCAATTGAGGTAAAACAAGAACCTATCCTAACGTTACTCACTACAGCATGGCGGCATTTTATTTCCGAAATAGGATGAATATTATAATTTCCTTACATAAAAATCTGAAGGTTGTGTAACGTTGTTACATCTTGCATTTCTATTGAGATAAATATAATTCCAATAAGAACCGATATCGACAACATATTTCGCAACGAATTTTCACAAGAAAATAATGAGCAAGAAATGTTAGGATGGATTTTGTGTGTGTTCGTCTAGTAAATTGGGTAAATTTTGTTGATAATGATCTATTACTTCAGACTAAATATGATCTACCAATGCTGTTACAAATTTTTCTTATATAATTTATATGCAACTCAGTCAGTCATATAACAGTAGACACTCATTTTATTGGATTGGTCTATTCCACTGCACCAGATTTTTTGTGGTCTTCTGAATCTAGATTAGATTATCCAACCTAACCCTTTCTATGTAGCCAACCAGCCTTGAGACCGAACATTTCATGTAGCTTCCAGCCGGCAGTTTATCATCCCCTAGTACAAGAAACCGCACAACCAACCAGTGAATTATACAAGCTTTAGGTTTTGTGGTCTTTGCTATGTATGAAACTTTAACTTGTTTAGTGGATAGGCCAGCAATCTAGTCACCCATATGCCGGCGCTACTGCAGAAGGGTCACGTCAATGCCTTCTTATTTCAATCTCCTAACCAACGTTGCCGATGCGACTCATGGATTCTAAAGCACTGCGGTGGTGGGTCCGTCCGCACTTGCTCTGATGATTCTCCTTCCTCCTTGTCTACTGAAATATCTTGGACAGGTGTCCTTTTGAGTATGCAGACTCCACTTTTGGAAGGTTGTTCATCATGTTAGGGTTTGTGCGTTTGGGCATTGTCCTCCAGAACTTTGAATGAAGTTATAGGTTTTGTCTACAAAGTTTTAGATTTTTCGCCTTCTAGGCAGAAGGTTAATCTCCCTCTCCCGAAAATAATTCTGATTTCAATTCTAGGAACTTCTCCTTTGAATCAGAATCAATGGAGAAAGTCCATAGTACTTCTTTGTCTTTTGGTACTTTCCCCCAGACTGTGCATCTTGAGTCCGCGATGACTTGTTCTTAATGTCCTGTTGAAATCAAGGCTCCCGTCATTTTCATCCTGTTCGAAGATCGTACATGCGTGTGGTTTATGTAGATTATTCCCTTGAAGGGCACGCCAGATTCGCCAAAAGTCGCACCCTCGGTTTTTGACCTTTTCCCTTTGTTATCTTCTAGGATGGTGTGCTCTCATCTGACCTTGGTCTTTTGGAGCCTTTGCAATATTCTTGATCGAAAGCATGCGCAATAGAGGATAATTTGTCTCTTGCCATTTTAAGCTCTTGTTCAAAATCGGTCTGGTTCGATTTGTATTGCAGCTTGCATGCAATTCTAGGCGGAAAGTTGGTGATTTTTTTGTTACCAACAAAACAAAGGTTCCTAGATGAGATGAGAGGTGATGTGTGTTATGTGAATTTTGACTGTGTACTTTCAAACGCAACATAAATAAGTATATTCAATAATTTTAATACAAAGTTAGTTATCAACAATATCAACATCACATGACACACTAACCTAACCTTACAAATAAACCCGAATTTTTTTGGTTGGTATCATCTATGTTTGTCAATAGTTGCAATCAAGACCTGGCAAGGTCAAAGTGTTGCTGCAATACATTGCAAGAAGAATTGCGAACTGTAAAGTGAGCTTAACTCAAGCAATTGCTGAGAAATAACAGTCATGTTAAATTACTCTTCCAATGCGTTATTAAAATAAAATACATACCAGCAAGCTTGAAGGTTTCAGTAGTCATTATGCTACCTTAACCAGACAAACCATCTCATGATATCAATTTATCTATCTTACTCTTACATCCAAATTATTTGGAATAATATCACTCAGACGAATTATATTAATCATCCAAAAACCTAATTCAATACTTGCCCAGCAGTTTGGCTTTGGTCAGAAGCCTTCAACAATAGATCAAGTATACAACGCATCACAGAGAATGTTCCTGAATAAAAACAAGTATATTCTGGATTGTTTCTCGATGTAGCGCAAACATTAGACTGAGATTGGCACGAAGAATTAATTCATAAGTTGAACAAAACTTTACTAGGCAATATGTAAATGTTCCAAGTAAAAAAATCGAAATGTCATCGTACTTAATCCGAAACAGACGTATATTCGTGAAATAGAGTATAAATTCATCACTCAATACAAGGTGTCCCAGACTAATTTATCCAGGCTATATCTCTTAAACGAATAGAGATTTTCAAATGGGACAAAAACTGATCTATTCCATTTGTAATACACTTTAATATGGCGTTGAAAAAATCATCCCCTAAATATTCATCCCTTAGTTACAGCTCCTAATTTAAAATTTTTTAATAGCACCCTGTACATTTTTTTATAACTTAGGATGTGGTCTTCCATCGTCTATTCAACAAATTTTTCAAAAATAAAATGGGTTCATAAGTAATCAAGAAAATATCAGTTTATTTTTTATTTTTGTTAAATTAATCAAGAAAGCCTTAAAGCTTAAAGGAACAATAAAAATAAATGTAATAAAGATTACATGGCTTGAATCATTACTGGAGTAATTTGGCGACATGCTTGTTTTATATTTTCTTTTAATTCGTCTACATTTTGCGGTTTTGATTGATAAACAATATCTTTTATCACTGGCCCTGGTCCCACAGGTGAACCCTTTTCCAAAAAGGGTCCAGTACTCAAAATCTTCCTCTTACTGGATAGCAACCAACAAATAATGAACCAACATCAACAACATGTGGCACACCTCCAATGCCAAAACTTCAACGTTGGCAGTTTCAATCGTTTGAGTGCAATATATCCCCTATAAGGGTTTGTGAAAACGGCTTCCAGAACATGACGGGATTCTCCAACAATACGAACTCCTGAAGAACAAAATACTAAACTGTATATTCCACAACTGATTCAGAACGAGAACCTATAAAACCCAGCAGGGGATGACTTCCCAGTCATTAACAAAATTCAGATTTTCGTTCGATGCACGTTTGGAAACCAAGCCATCTAGTAGAAACCACACAGCGGAAAAAAGTGACTGACACTTCCTCAACTTCAGTACAGAATACTACCATAGAGAAACCTACCCGAAACATACATCCGAACTACACTGCTCACTACACCGATCATGTTCCGCACAGATCAAGTCATAAAGTGCTACACTTCCCTCTATGTAAGCCACGGCATGACAAACGATCGCTTTTATCCAAGACACGACTGTCACGGCCAATTGTCAATGTCATCCAACAAATAATTCCACTTTGTAAACAATGGACTGAAATAATAAAGTCTGTATTAAGGATTATTCAAATAAATTTGAGCAATAGATAGTACCACAATACACCCCTGCCAACGTAAACCCCCTGCCCAAAAGAAAGAGTCAAGAGGTGACAAATCAGATGAACGTGACTCCACATAATTTCTGGAGAGTTGTTTGCTATTCAGTGATTTTCGAAACGGTTTTGTAGGTGGTCGCTAACGATACTCGCATTGTGTGGAGGAGCTCCGTCTTTTTAATGTTATAAATGAAACTAACTGTTTCTAATTAATTCCACTATTTAATTGAAAGATTTCTTGATTACTTACGAACCCATTTTATTTTTGAAAAATTTCTTGAATAGACGATGGAAGACCACATCCAAAATTATAAGAAAATGTACAGAGTGCTATTAAAAAATTTAAAGTTAGGGGTTGTAACTAAGGGATGATTATTCAGGAGATGATTTTTTCTACGCCATATTAAAGTGTATTAGAAATGGATTAGATCAGTTTTTGTCCCATTCGAAAATCTCTATTCGTTTAAGAGATATAGCCTGGATAAACTAGTCTGGGACACCCTGTATACTTGAAAATGTTTTCTATACCTACACATTTCTTCTTGAGGCTATGTGAAGGTTCCATCGCCCTTTATACAGATTTTCCATAGTTCCAATATTCTGATCTGTGTTATTTCCTCTTTCTTCACCACTACAGTCAGCTAAGCTAGGTTTTCTGGAAAGCGATCTAATTGTTTGTAGAGATGGTGAACTTGCACGCTCATGCTAGCGCGCGTCCAGAATACGTTATGCCAAATGACAAAAGTAATGAGGACCTTTAGTTTACATACATCGCGAATTTTTACCAACTTACATGCCATGCCGAACACAGTGGCGGATCAAAGACAGCTGAGTGGTAATGCCAAGTGAGGATGTGCTGGATTGGAAATTTCTGCAAAAAGGGATCTTTGATAAGTTGCCTTATTCAAGTACCAACAAAAATACCGACTCTTAGTTTTTTCAAACTAGTCCAAGGAAATTTCTACCTGTTCCTTCATTAACCCCAATATGATAAGTGAAGGTGGAATTAAGATTGTATATGAGACAGCATTAATTTCAAAATACGGTATGTCAAAGTTGACAACCGTGTTATATTAAAACCAATTAATGACATGTTCTATAAAGTTGATAAAAAAGGATAAAGTTCATATAATACCCTTCTTGGTGTGCGTCATTGATTGTTAATGTCTTTCTAACACATTACGTTGGCAGAAATGGAAAAAAAGGCAGGTCTGTGATTAATCCTAATCAAAATATCACAATAATGAACCGTTTAAACGTAGTACAAACGTTAATCCTAATCTTTGACTTACAAAAATTTGATTGGTTGATGTTTAGATTACGCGCAAACGCGACCTATCAATCGGGCGAAATTACTTCGTTCAAAATACTATGCAGACGTTCCTTTCGTATCGGCAATGTGTCTTACGTATTTTTCCAATGTCCAACTGACAGTTCTCGTCAGGACTGTACTTTGTTGTTTACGGTAAATTATTATTTATGGAAAGTGAATATTGATCTTATTGTTAGCATTTTATTTATTCAAATGCAGGACTATATTTACCAATATTAAATTATTTTAATATGTAAATTAAATATACAATTTGTTTTATTTTGCAGTGTTTTCATATCCCAAGTATTATTAATTTCATAGCCTTTTCGAATTTGGCTGAATACGAACCTGATGATTTTATTTATCAAATTAAAGGTTAGCTATATGTCAAAATAACAAATTAAATATCGACATACCCAAAACCCGGATATACGTCACAAACGATGACGCACACCAAAAAGGCTGTTATATGAAATATATCCAAAAAAAAACTCACGTAAACAGTAATGAACTGGTACAACGCTGATGTGGTCCAATTATATTTTTTATACCTTTTTTCACAGACTCCAAAAAGTGTTTTTATTTCGTTATTTACTTTATCCTACCGCTTCTACCCTTTTAAGGTCGCACGATGAAATTAATCTTTTTGCCACGTAGTCCGATCTTTATTGTTTTTGCCAATGCGTCTGTTTGTTACGTGGTACGTAGAATGTTTTCTTTTCCTTCCGACGAAACAATTAAAAATATATAAACTCAATTTTTAATCAACAAAGCTCAGTTTCACTTTAAAAATTTCCTCGAAAGCTTGTATCTCTGATTGTTCTTTCCCCTTTTTTGGTCCCCAAAAGAGCGTTTCAGTTCCTCTCTTGGCTCATCTGCTATTTTGTTACCTCCTAATCCAAAGTATCCAGGAGCCAACAGTGGGATGACGATGTTGTTATTGCATGTTCATTAAGTTTTTCTATACATTTTTGTACCTGTAAAAGTGATGACATAAAAGTCGCTTTGAAGGCTGCATTATATATGATCCTTTATCAATATTGAACTGGGCACACTTTCCTGTGACGTAAATTCACTCTTGAAAGCTGTGGTTTATCTCAATTTTTCAGAGTGTTTAGCTTCGCACTCTTTATTTATAACTTTGATTGTCATAGAGTTGAAGATTTGAATAATAGATGATTATTAGATTATTAGCTATTAAAAACATTATTTATTTATAAAAATCTTTTGGGAACGCCTCTGTCGTTTTTAAACGTGAAACCATAAAATTTTCATATTTCTAAAAAAACTTTTAGAAGTTCATATCTCGTACATATGCTTAAGGTTCAATTTCCCTCGTTTCAAATTAACTCGTTCTGCCGGTCAGTGAAGCGTTAACTCTTCCACTAGATGTCGTTGTCGTCGAAACCCTGGAGATTTCCATTGCTAATGGGCTAAGCAAGCAGAGTAACGTGCTTCGAGTGGTCTCCATTATATCCACTATCATGCATTTTCCGAAGTTCATCTCTCACACAAACACGACAACATTAAAACTGCAAATTTATGTAGTAAACTGGCGGTTATGTCAAACATGTCGACACATCTCTCGGCTACCACAGCTTCTGTTGTGCTAGTACGTGCCAACACGACCATTTAATTATTACCGAAAATCGTAATCGTAAATTCGCGTCCAAACTTTATTATTTGTGGACGAAATAATAATGTATGGGGTGTCCCATTGGGAAACTGGAAGTCGATACTTGCTTGCTTATTTTAAATAGAATACTGTATATATTATAGAAGCTAGACGCCTATAATGAAATAAATGGAATAAAAAGAAATTTCATTATACTTGTTAAACGAACTAAAAAAGAAAAAAATAATTTTTCTTACTACTAAAAACTTGTGTCATGTGTATAGGATTTTTCTGGAACATTCTCTACCAGAATTGCTTGAAGATGTCCCACTTAATATTCGAATAAATATCGTTTTCCAGCAAGATGGTGCACCAGCACACTTTGGATTAAATTGCCGAAATTATCTAAATGCACAATTTCCAAATGGATGGATCGGAAAAGGAGGGTCGATTTCTTGGCCTGCACGTTCACCAGATATGACTCCAGTTGAGTTTTGTATTTGGGGTCATATTAAATTACTGTTTTATGCGACACCTGTTAATACAGAAGAAGAGTTAGTGGCTCGAATTATTCTGGCGTTTGATGATATTCGTGAATGTCCACAGTTATTTCGATGAATTCGGCAGTCGATTATACATCGTTATAACTTGTGTATCGAAAATGGTGGTCGTTACTTCGAACAATTTTTATGAAATTTGATTCAGTATTATTTCTAAAATAATGTTTCTTAACTTAATTGCTTAAATTTAGTAAGTAACTACTCTTCCCTAATGTAATTGTTTTTAAAGATTTCTAGTTTATCTTGACAACTAGAAATTTCCGGACACTATAGTAGGTATATTAATAAAAAATGTTTATTTAAGTGCCCTCTGTCATTTCTGAAAATTAGGAATAGTTATTCTGTGACACCCTGTATAGACTATATGATATATGTCAAAACTAAGAAAGTGACATTTTAAATAATGTATAGCTGATTGCAAGAATTTTAATAGTTATACTGAATTTAAATTGAAATTACTAGAAAATATAATATGGAAAGCGAATCAGACACTGAAATAAATGTTACCCCGCCAAAAATAATAGAAGAAGAATAAATAGCAGGATCCTTAAATTTATTGCCAGAAAAGTCGAAAAAAAATATATGGAAGCCTATAATTCCATTCTTAATTGGAGAAAAGAGAAAAAAAAATAAATTCATTTATAAACAGGTTAATAATAGTGGTGGATAAAATATAGTATTCTACTCGCATATAATGTCTAATGGCCATCATTATATGCTTGTTGAATAATATACTATTATTGTTTTAGTTCTTATCACCATAATGACTTACTTTTATTAATCAAGTCACTCAAAAATATTTACTTATATTGTTTACTTTGTTGTTAATTCAGAGTACTCGTTGTAAAATGTAAAAATGTTCAAATCATGAAAGAGTGTTAATTTTATGTTATTTCATTTCTGAATAAATCAGTTTTTACTTCCTCCTGAAAACTAGTTTGAAACGCTTTTGACTGTCTGCGTTATGAAAAAAAAAATGAAACAATGAATAAAAATAGCGCAGGCTCTTACCAAACTGATTCAGTATTTGGAGGCAACGAAGACAGTTCTCAGGGCTTTGTTATCTGTTGGAAATTAGTGAAAGATATTATATTAGAAAAGAAAAAAAAATTTTAAAGGGCGCCACTAATTTTATTTCCAAAAAAAAAATTAGAAAAAAATCAAAACTGAAAATAGCTAACCCTTAGATGCTGTTATCTGCCAAAAAAAAAGGAATAATACAAATACGGTAGTAAAAGTTTCTGTGCAATGAATAAAACTCTCTAGAGAAAAATATATATATTATTATGGAAAAATAATTTTAGACGTTTGTTAATTTATATTATTTATTTTTAATTGTTTGTGTTATGTTTGTCTAAGTGTTGTGGTTCGTATTATCTGTCAAAAGAATAATATATTTTAACCACAGCTTCTCAGAAAGAGATTCGACTACTTACCTCAAGGTCGTGTTTCAAGGATATTATAGATGTCGGTCATAGATGGCGTTCCAATCTAATTATTTAATTTATGTTTACTTGTACGTAAGAAATGAAATAGTTATATACTCTGATTTTGGTTTAATAATAACTATCAACAAAACAGTATGAAATCAATGATAAAATCGACTTCTATAAACAAAAATACAATATTTTGTCGTGTCGCCAATAATAGAACTGTGAAATACTCTTACCACTAATATTCGCACCTCTCCGAATTACGGAACGTAATGTTCGCTCCGCTTAAACAGCTGATCTGTAACTTTCCTCAAAGAAATTTGAGGACGTAACCTAAATTAAATATTAATACCACTTTCTTCAGTATCATGCGAATATTAGTAAATTTGATATCAAATTTAACGTAAGTATGCAACTATTAATAATAAAAAATACAACCTACAATTAAATGCCTTATTTATACACTTGTACACTTTCAATGCGTTAGTTTTTTTTCTTAAAAACCTTAAATTCGTGAAGCAAATAAATTGTTATAACTAACAACTGCTTGGACACAGCATTCGACTCCTCCAAATATTTATCAATCAATCAACTATGATATATAGCTCGAACACAATTTACTGGATCGCAAATTCAATATGTTAATAAATTGGTTATTTCACCATGTACATGAGTAGGTTGTCCTAATGTGGTCTAATATACCACAGCTCGCTCGTAGGCCTCGTTCTGGCACTTTATACTCAACTCTTTCTTTTTGGTTTTTCTACCAGAAAAGAAATTTACACCCCACAGGAATTATCTGACGCTTCTCACGTCCCCAGTCCACAACTCCCTCTTTTCTGGTTTTTCTACCAGAAAAAATATTACACAGAAAAAATTATTTGACGCACCTCTCGCGTCCACGGTACACAACAACTCCCTAGTTTCCCCTCAGCAACCACTTTTTTTATTTTTTATTTAATTTCCACTTTCAAAACATCTTACCAACCAATATTTAATATTTCGGGTAAGTACTTAAATTTTTACTTTGACATATTTCTATAAAATATTCATTTATAATATTACTATCTAAAATTCACAAATTAAATAAAATCAGAGTATTATTACCACTGGTTAATAACTTTATAAACTTTAATTTCCATAATTCCATTATTTACAATAGTGACATACAAACATTACTTTCTGATTGTGTACTCTATTGACATTATATTCAAAAAAATTATTATAATGAATCAAGCTTTAAATATGAAATGTTGACATCCGTCCTTACACAAAATATGTATACAGGATGTATCAGAATTGTTAAAAAATAATTTGAATTTGTTCTAACAAACGTGATCTTAAATATAATTTGATACAATCGTATCACGATTCCATAAAATCCATAACAATATATATATATATATATATATATATATATATATATATATATATATATATATGTATGTATAATAAAAAAATTGAAAGCCGTAAAAGTGTAGTAAAAAAATGAGTTTACAAAATTTAAATAAGTGACATAATAACAAGTGTGAATTACTTTCCTAAAATGGACTTGACTCCTGAATTTCTTCTTCCGGTGTTGACCAGATCTTTGTTTATTTCATGGCCTCGATTACGTCATGAAATAGGTTTAAACAGAAGCTATTTGCCTCAGGAACTTGTCTCTTTCCTAAACTTTATTTGTTTCTCAACTATTGTTTCCATGGGAATTTGCGACCAAAGGACTTAGTTAACCCTTCCGGAACTGTGCTACAATATTAATATTTTTTTACAAAAACGAAAGAAACTTCAAAATGTGACAGCTCTGGGATATCTGTCCAGATAAACATATAAAGTTAAATAATTTAACAATTATTTTGGTTACAGCTTAAAGATTCATTCTGGACAAACATCTATTTTATGATACAATTAGACATCAAAAGCAAAAGAAAAAAATATATATAAAAGAAAACGTATAAAGGGAAGATGTAAATTTAAAAGAATGTAAAAAAGTAAAACCATGTGGCTTCCCCAAAAATGAGTAGCCATTTTGTTCAATGAATTTTCCCTGACATAATTCTTAAGTTTTAAACCAACAACAAAGATATTAAATTGAACCAAAATATTATATCATACCAGTAATACAAGAAAAATTTAGATAATACAGCTACTAATATATAATTTCAATCTTATATTTCATCTATACTGAACTACTGCACAGCTCCTTTGCATTTTTCTACTTGAAAGAGAATAACCGAAGAGAAGCCGGAAACTTCTCGGTTCGTATTTAAGGAAAGTTGAAATATTTCAAATTTCGCGCTAAAGTTAACTAAAATTATTGATTTTTGGTGTACTAATCTATTCCACCAAAAATAAAACTTTAAGATAAATATTTTCATGATTGAAAAATTAACCGGATAGACGTGTTGTTATTCCACCAAAAATTTAATGTTTCTTTTTGAAATTATTGCAAAGTTAACGTTTCAAGCTCTTTTTGACTTATGTACTCATTCCCACAATACGCAGAATTGATGGCTTCTCGCACCAATACGTTCTTTCATACTACTATAAATCTATTTTTCTTAAACTTTCCAATTTTTTTCTCTCACCTCGTACTTTTCAAATCCATTTTTCCTTTGCTTTTAGCTTATAAACAAAACTCCGCCCTTTACACTTGTGTTTCTTAATTTTGTTATCGACACTCTTTCCGAAGTCGATATAATACCGACAGCTCTATAGCAATTACCGTTAATTAACTCGAGTTGACGTCTGCGAGAGTGAGTGGGGTCTCTTCATTTTCTTAGATAAAATTTACGCTCGCTGCCCGAATACGTATTCTAAAGGTAACCATTTTCAGAGTCGTTTCTTGTCTATGGATTGATGAAGAGAAAAGGTTTCGTAGAAAATTCACAGGAATGAAATGCCGTTGCCTTTTAGAAATGATCAAATTTAGTCGGGATTTGCTCTCTACTATGGTTTTTTTCAGATTAACACTTAATCTACAAAAATGTTCATTACACTTTGAACAAAAATGTTAAGATGGAAATTCTGGAACCGTTGGAGATATGTGACACTGAACATTACACCAACACTAACACTTTACACTATCTTACGCGCGTTTCGGTAACCAAGTTACCTTCTTCAGAGACTGAAAGTAAACTAACACTATGGTGCTTCGTCTTCCATATATACTAAATTTTTATCGCGCCAAACTGGTTAATCCGTGGAAAGAAACCATCCTAGCGATGTTCAGCAAAACTCGACTTCTCTGTACGCCCATATTTTAAATGAGCTACATGTTCTTTACAGCGAACTTTTACAGACCTCTTAGTCTTCCAACATACAATTTTAACTAATTTCAACAAAGTCGAGTGTTGCTGAACATGTTTTAGATTGTAATCATTCAATAAGTTTAGATAGTGTAAAATTATTAAAAAATGTATCAAACAATAGAATGTTGCATGCATTTGAACGCATAGAAATAGTTAAATGAAATAAGTTTGAAAAAAGACAACGGACCTATATAGTTGGGCAAGTCTATCTGAAGCTACGGGGCATCGGTAAAGGGCGAGGACACATGGCCGATATCTATCATATACGTACCAATAGCGTACGGTACCTATTTTATATAAGTATTCAAAATAATTATTATTATATAATAATTATATATAGAAATTGATTTATGCTTTGCTTTAAAGGTAAGGTATTTTTAAAAACTCTGTACCTATTTGTTAAAAACAAATAATGTTAAAATTCGTACTTGAATTCAATATGGATACGAAATAATAAGTTACCGAGTAAAACTGAAAATACGAAGGTGAATATTGACATTATAAACGCCGCTGGATAATCAATATCAATCAATTGTCGAAGTGAGAGGGAAGAACACACGCACGCGCTTGCCAATAGGAAGTCATGTGGTTACCTAGCAACGGAGGTTCGATAAATATGATATGATTTTCGCACGACGTTGCCGGCTTGAAGGAAACCCATAACATATTTGGAAAAGTGTTCATCTTTTAATATTCAGAAATTGAAAAAATAATGTTAATAGACAAAATCCAATGAAACTAGCACATTAAAGAACTAACGTTTAATCATTATTGACATATTGTTAATAATAAAAAGTCAATTTTCTAATTATTATCACTACATACTTGGCACTTTAGCTTTTTCATAGTTAAACGTGGCAATATCGAATGTTTTCGACCGCATTCCTTTCACAGCTTCGGTTATGTTTGCCAAACTATACCTTATAGTCCGTTGTATAGTTTATTAGGAAAAAGGCGATTGTAAAATTATTTCGCGCTAGGATGGTTTGTTCCAGCAGATTTACCAGTTTGGCGCGATTAAAATTTTGTATATATGGATGACGGAGCACCATAGTATAGTGTAAAGTTTTAGTGTTGGTGTAGTGGTAGTGTAAACAGTATTCAGTGACAAAAATGTTATGTGTCGTCGAAAAATAACTGTTTTTTGTTAATCAGAAGGATTAACTGAATTAGAAATGAATTGAATTGAATATGAATATGTTATCGTCTGCTTCTATGATATTTATATTGTGGTTCAAGTTCAGTCTGATATTTACTATTTAATGTTATATGTTCATTTGCGTGATAAACTCGACTCTTGATACCTGCCGGCCTCGTGGGTTTTATTTATGCATTATTTAACGTTCAATGATTTATTGAAAATAGTTTCAAGGGAATTTATTTTATACCAACTGTACGCCACGAGAAACATAAAAAATGTTGAAGTTACTTATGTGCACATTGGATCATTTAATTACATAAAAAAAGGCGCGAGATCCTCGCCCGATGTCTTTTCTTGTGAATTGCGTCTTGAACATGGCTAAAATAATGAAAATTTGATAAAAAGTCTTTGAAAATATTCTCTAAAATATGTTGGAAAAATCGAGTTTAAATCCTGTCCACTCACTACATTTTTCTGTTTTTGCATTACAAATTGTTGGTATTCTACATTTATATCACCCCTACTTATCGCAAAGTGTTACAAACTTTGGAAAGTGTATTTAAATTTGTACCCTTGGAGTTTTTCGGTAAACCTTCGGCAAAGAAGATATTTATTACTTACTCAAATCGTTTCATTAAAAAGTTTTAGAGACTTTCTGATACATTTTTCAAACATAATTTTCACTTAATTTCAAGGGCTGTTCAAAAATTAATATTACTTTTCAGCTCTTAACGTGTATTCAATTAAATCCAAACAAGTTAATAAATATTGTATAATCTGTTCGTATTTTCAATAAATAATTTTGTTAGGTGCTTATTAAATTTCTCGATTATGTCCGTATCCCAAAATATATATTGTAACGGATTGAAAATATAACAGTATTCAAAATAAAGTTTAAATCTATTAAAAAAACTTGGCAGCACTGAATTTGATGAAAAGTATTGATGATTATAAGCTCTAAGGATTGTTATCATGAAATAATATAATAATAAAATAATAAAATACCTATGTATGATTTATTGTAAAGTAACTGATAATACTTACAGTTTATACTAGGTACAATTGTCAAAATTATCTTTTCATATTTTTTTAAAGATATTAATTGATGAGAATAGTAAGAAAAAAGGGTGGAAACACATTATTTGGAGTCTTCTCATAAATTACTGAAACAGTTCAAAGTCTAAGAAGTCATACCTACAACAATAGAATCGAAAATTCTTATCCACCAAGACTTCAGTTGTGAACCTAAAAAAATAAACAATAGTAACACTTGTAAATAAAAAAAACAACTAAATGGTGCAAGGACATATTATAAAAGGTTTTGAATAACTAAAATGTTTTAATTTTCGAAAATGAAAAAGCAATCATTTTGACAATGAGAAAATTTTAAAGTGTGATTTTTATGTCTTGAAGAGGTTTTAAGATGTAAGATTTGTACATTTAATATTATGTTTTATGTAGATTATAATTATATGTGTAAAAAAGGTGTGTGAAGAAAATCAAATATACCAAAGTAACTTTTGACCATCCTCGTATATCAGTTTTAGCACAAATTTTATTAAAAAATTCAACATAGTGACCTGTGACTTGTGTGTTTAATAAAAGTAAAAACTCCAAGAGGATGGCTCATTCCAGTTTTTTCTCTTGCACAACAAACTCTAAGCAAAAGTACTTCCAATGTCGATAAAGTAGGGAGTCAACTTACCTTGACTTTTGACAGGAGGACATTTTTGAAGTTTAAAAGTGTGGTAGATTTGAAAATCTGCACGTGCTGAGACGACGTGCTGGACGACAAATCTTTCTTCCTGACGTGAAAAGGAAAGAAAAATAGATTGGAATCCGATGCTATTTCCCTGAGCATCTGAAAAAGAAGGACTAACAAGGAAATATAAGGTACCTAAATTCTCTCTTCCTACAAAATAAAAGAAAAAGAAAGTTAATGATTAAATAATAATAACAATATTTTAAAAAGATTTTGCTATAGCTAAAAATAACTCTAGATAGAGACTTAAAGGCCATAATAATAATAAAAAGGACAAACAAAAACAATAAATGCATTTAGATTAAAAAGTTTTGACATATTTATTATTTACTGTAGTGTTTATATTTTTATGTATTATTATTAGATTGTAAACATTTATCTATTTCTTCGCTTATAGACTAAACAAGTTTCTAGTTTTTCTTTATGAATAAATATTTCACTAAAATTAATTTTCACTTACCTTGTTGGTCGATAAGCATTTTCACCATTGATTTTGTATATGATAGCCATTGTTTTTGTAAACACTTCTCATTTGTAAACTGATTCCTTGAATGTAGCAATTATTTTTACTATTCTTCAAGTATGGAAGGTACGGTAATACATCATACATAATTTGCCACTGTGTTAGAATTTGTTTCTCAATAAAAATATGATATTTCTTCGTTTAATTCAACAACTTGTCTATTATTGAACAGCCATTTTGGAGATAATTAATAAGAGTGCGTAGAGCGTCGATTCCAAACACAACTAACGAATCCGACTGAGATAGGTAGTACCGTGCATTATCAGAGTAAGTTACAGGGTTGTACTGAGAAAGAAAGGTCAGGTAAATTTAATAAAATTTAAATAGGTAGAATTATATTAAAATAAAAACATTATTAACTGTATTCAATACTTACATATTAATTTTTTTTTAATAAATATTGGCGCCCAACTATATAATAAAAATCACATTCAATTCTATCAATTTAATAAAAAATAACCCCATTACCCATACACACACATAATAAAAAAAATAACTACACTACCCACACATAGGGTGTTTACAAATATTTATTTATCTTAATAGGAGATTACAAAGCTAGGATCTTATATTTCCGGCAGACTAATATGAAAATTAAAAATCCCCAAAAGATAAAAAAAGATTGTTCACTAAGCTAATTAGTTAATTTCCTTCGATGTCTTCAAAATTTAAAGTTCTGGTTAAACTACCATCTTCAGCATAATTGTCTTCAGAAAAATCAAAATCAGAGTCACCATCCTCACTAGAATCATCTTCTATCTCGATGATAAACTCATCTATGACTTGATCTAGTAGAGGTTCCATTTCCATGTATTCATTTTCAAATTTTTGTGCATGGCCACACCTTTATTTCCATATTCCCACTGAAAAAGTCCTAAAGAATTCGTCGCAATAGTCAGCAACTTTGTTAGAATTTAAACCTACTATTTTTTAATTTACTTTTAAACTCCATTATAATAATTATAACTAAACTATAAGCTAAAACCACACCTTCTATAAACTAACTACTGATAATAATTACCGTAACTAAAAATTACTATAATACTACTACGCCACTGGAATTACTGCGATATTAACCGTTTGCGGTCAAAACAGAGACTGGGTCCTCTATTTCAGTGAATCTTGAGCGATCGGATGTTCTACCGCGCATCTCAGAAGTCCAAAATGCCAACTTACACTGGGCTAGTTATAACTACGTTTAGAGGTTTCTCAAAAAGTCAGAAAACGTCTTAAAATCGCAATGAATCGCTTCGGAATAGCTTCAAGTTTAGAAATAAGCGAATCAATTGGATCTTTTACGACTCTGAATAGGCTGAAAACTCATTCATTGTCTTATCGTAACGATCGAGCAATCGAAAATAATCGATTATTTCACGAGTAACGAGACCTTTCTCCGTTTCACGTAAGAAAAACCCGCTTGAAGTTGCAGTCGTATGCGCGAACTTGTTGTCAAAACCAGCGCTATATTGTAAAATTGACATTCGACTTCAAATCAGTAGCGTAACGTTTTCACATTTTGTAGGTTAACACAAAATTAGAATAATGTGGATAATTTTTCATTTAACAACAACAAGTTTTTTTAGAAGGAATGGTTTTAGATGAAATGAAACACACAACTCTCACAGATAAACTAGCTAAACGTCTTAAGATATTCAAAAATAGAAAATATTCTACAGTAAATGATTGCTTAAAACTCAACCTCAAATGTCAATAATAAAATGGATGTCGGCATGAAAATCGTTAGTAACGCCAATGGCATGAAACGGTCGTTACGAAGCGACATAGATAAACAAGACCAATTTTGGTTTCTGTGCAAGTCAGTAGGCAAACTTCACGTGGCTTCTTCTTATGTGAAACGGAGTCTAGTCTGCGTAGCCCGAGTGGTTTCTTAAGGATTACGTCGAGTTACGAGTGAAAAATTATCGATTATTTTCGATTGCTCGATTGATAGTATAACTGAAAATTTCCTGAAGTCCATGTGGAACCAAACGGCTTCAACTGTGTAATGAAACATGATGTTTTTTCCCAAAGGTGACCTCCTTGAGAAAAATATCCTATAATTTTGGGACAGCACTTGGAATTATTTCAGTTAATGTACGTTATTTTCTTAAGTATGGCGAGAACAGCATCGTCACATTACTGTGAACTCCAGCACATACTGGAATAGAAGGAAATGAAATAGTAGACGAACTAGCAAACAAAAGGGCTAAAACAACATTTTGGGTACCTAAACCCTTTTGCGGTATTAATTCCAATGTAATATTGGAAGAAACAGGCAACGCCGAAAAGTAGAGTAGATCTGACAATTGGAAAGATCTAGTGCGGCTTAGACAATCAAAGATACTTCTGGGTGACTACAACCAGTTGAGAACAACTGAATGCCTAAGTCAAGGTAAAACTGCACAGGTGTCCTGAAAAGGCTCAAAATAGTGAAGGAAGAAGAACGTAGATTTTGTTATAAGCAAGAAGAAACCTCCATCCACATACTTGCGGATTGCATAAAAATTCAGAATTCTAGGAGACTACTGGATAGAAGAGGGACACTTACCCCAACTAAAGCCTGCAGATATCCTAAAATTCCTCCGGGAAATAAGTCTAATGGAGCCAGAGGAACTGAGTAGAAGAAAGCGGGCACAATAGATCTTTTAGGTCTCAGTTAATGTTACCCCAATATACATACGTTCATACACTATAAATGTTCTGTTTCTTCTGAGGGATCTTACTGGATCGTCTACAGTTTCTGCCAAGCTTAAGATACTGTTGGTAATTAATGCCTGTAGTACTGTAGTGTTCCTACCGTTAGCCTGCAATTGTTCCATATCGGCATAAGGTCTTAATGCGCGTTTAGACTGCATGAATCCTATTCATGAATCTTCGCGATTATTCTCGAAATGTGTTTTGCGGTTTGAGCCAACGTACAGTTGGTTTCGAGCACATGTCAAAAAAGATTCGCGCCTTTGATACCGGCACCTTGCCATGAGCCATAACTCACAATGAATCAGATTATCAAGGGTTCCTTGCGGAAGCGATGTGCGAGTGACTCGCGAATCAGATTCACGCAGACACGCATTTTAACCTTCCACTTTGGCGTGGCTACTATTTTTTCTAATATCGTTAAAATAACATTAGAGATAACATCCGTTTTTTGACAATTTTTTCAAGTTTCAAAAGTGGTAGATTATCAAATTTCTTATAATTGTTCAAGTTTCCTTTGATGAGATAACAATTATTTAACCGCGTATATTTATGATTCTTTTGACTTTATTTCGAACTAAAAATCAAAACCACATAACGAAGAAAGTTTCAACATGATCATCATCAAAACTTTTATCTAGGTCCTATACCATCTACCCGAATTACCAATTAAGTCAACTGAAGCAAACTCGGTATCTTGATTGTATCGGCATCAGTTGAGCCCTTTTCTGCCTTCAGGAATTTGATATTATCCCTTCGAAAAGTTTTAGTGGTTCACTTAACTTTTATACGAAATAAATACGGTTTGTTCGAAATACGAGTTACGTTCGACGAGAACCGCATCTTTAGATAAAACAGCTTTTTTATTTTACGATTTTTTGATCTTTCGTAGCTAAACAAAGAGACTGATATTGATTCGACTTGGAAAAGTTTGTTTCGGAAATATTATTATTGCTCCATTTTTGGTTTTTACTGAAAAAAATTCTATTTTTTGGAAATTGGCCTTAATTGTTTACTGAACGTTTGTATGTTTTTTTGTTTGAATAACACTTGGACACATCGATTTGTATTTGCAAATGCGTATTTTTTTCAAAAAAAAAAAATTATATAGGGTGTGACATGTGACAGTAGCCAATAACAACTTTCTTATTTTAAATGCAACCCCCTGTATATTATTTATTTTTTGGATTCTTCAGAAAATTCTAGACATAATTTATGTACAATGTCCTATACCTATCTTCAACTGTTTCGGAAATATTAGTGTTTTCAGAGTTATTACAAAAATTAACATAAAAAAATGATAATTATTTTATATCACAAATTCGCTACATTACACTAAAAACCTAATAAGTAATACTGATTATTTCTTAATAATGTAAAAAAACATTAATGTCAATGTAGGAAATGTTCAAAATGTTCGCCGCGAACGTCTTGGCAACATGCTAATCTGGTATAGAAATGTCTTTTAACGTTACTCAACATCTCAGGCGTGACTGATCTAGGGCCGTATTCTTGACTGAGGGAGTAGAGCTTCTCGAGTGAACACATATTTTGTCTTTATTTTGCTTGGTTACTCTGTCATTGCAATTACAAAGACAAAATATCTGTTCTCTTGGGAAGATTCACTCCCTCATTCAAGAATACGACCCCTAATCGCAAGCGAGATTCGTCTTTTTAAGTCATCTAAGTTGAGGGGTTTAGTTTTGTATACCTACAATACTTTTGACACATCCCCACAAAAAGAAGTCTAATGGCGTTAGATCAGGAGATCATGCTGGCCATTCTATCGATCCGCGCCTCCCTATCCACCGATTTGGAAAAATTTGGTTCAGGTACCCCGGTAATGGGGCGGTGCTCCATCTTGCTGAAACCATATTATATTGGCAGGAACTTGTGGGTTTGCTGGATCAAGATATAAGTTTGTCAAAGTTGGCACGACATTATTTTGGAGAAGTTCTAAATATTTATCTTCATTCAAGTTGCCATCAATGAAAAACGGACCTACGATATGATTTTCAGGACATTGCGTATATTCATCTCTCATCCAATGAGGATTCTCCGAGGGATTCTCATTAGACCAATAGCGGCAATTTTGAAGATTAACATGACCGTGAAGTGTAAATGTGCTCTCATCAGAAAACAAAACATCTTCTAATTGGATCACATTGTTATCTAACATTGCTATCATTTGTTCACAAAAATACGTTCTCCTATCGAAATCGTCTTCCATGAGCTCCTAAGTTGGCATCATTTTGTAGGGATGCATTTTACTTTCCTTTAATATTCGAAAAATTGATGTGTGGCTAAAGTTGAACAGTGGGGCTGCTTTTCGAGCAGAATTATGAGGGTTTCTAATTAATTCCACTATTTTATGAAAAAACCAATGAAATCTCTAAAATATCATTTACAATTATTGCGATATTTGCATATCATCATCAGAATGACAGAAGTTACATTTTATGGGATGCCCACTTGATGTTTAATATTTTGGCTAGACCAAATAGTGAGTAACCTATCTTGTAATTGACTTAATATTGTAATGATTTAAAATTGGTAGGTCCAATTGAAGGTGAATAACCTGAAATTAGAGAAAGTTTTGTTATAATAAAAAAATTATTATTAGTTAGTAACAGAATATCTCAACATTGATTAGTTTGAAACACCCTGTATTGAAATTAATTTAGAAAAAATCAAATAAAATTAATAAATGAATCGAATAAAAACAGAAATAAAGTCAAATAATGAAAACACAGAATTATCTTTGTAAACCTCAATAGATAATGCTAGAATTAACACATTATTTGTACATCGTGTAAAAATGTTGTAATCCAAACAGATTTATGTCATTAATTTAAAAATTTGTGAAGTGACAGTGAATGATCGCGAATAGAATCAACCGATTGAAAAAAGTGTAGTTCATAGAGGACATGGTATTAAAACATGTGAAAGGTACCTTTAACATCAATAGAAATCAATATAAATAACTCCAAAACAATTTTATCAGAACGGCAAGTCGTCTGGTAAAAGATAAAAAGAAAAATTGGAGGTTGTTGATATTGGAACGAGGAAGGGAAGCACGAGAATTTGGATGGTGAATATTAAAATTGAAAATTAAAAGAAAAAGTTAAGAAACTCACACCAAAGTGGCGAAAAAGTCAAGAAGTACTAACCTTGTAAGAAATAGCATCCATTTATTATCAACCAGAAAGCGGTTTCACATATTTAAACTAGAGTTGGAGACAGCGTCCCAGGTATCCAGAGGAAATCCGATACAATTTATTCCTGAGTGAGTTTAATTCACTTTCTACAATAGTGTATATGACATCAGCATGCAGTTTTGATGTTATTTTATATCACACACAGCAGATGAGTGAATATCCATTCACAAGTTGTTCCTAAAAAAGGAAATAACCTAGAAATATTTCACATTCTACAAACATTTATTTACCAATTACGTATTTCTTATTTGATAATTAGTTAAGATTGTTGATATTAGTAGTTATAAATTAAAAAGAAAGCTTACCTTATTAAAATAAATAATCCAAAGCAATTCAATAATACTCATTATAAAGACATACACGTTTTCGACATTGTCAGCCATTTTAAGTAGATAGAATAATTTGCAGTATTTATGCGCATGGCACAAATCGGAAGAACTCATTAGATTTATATTTGCTTACGGGGGGAATGCGATAAATAATTACTATAAATTTAAACATAAATCACGTAAGAGGAAGAAATAAAAAGGAGAGTGTTTAATTGCAGTGGAGTATTAAACAATTTTTTTAAAGAGGGTTATAAAGATTAAAACTTAAAGTAAATTCAAATTCATGTTTCTTTTATAAACCCAAATAATTCAATTCATTAAAATTTTAAAAAAGGAACCAATAAATTATTTTCATAGTAACAGTATTAAAGGGAACCGCAAACTGAGGTATAGAGTCGAAACCCTTTCATTAAATAGCTAGCCGGATTTACAAATTAAAAAAAAATAAAGTAAGTATACAAGGGGTTTCATAAAATTAAAAAGGTGAACTAATAATAATTATAAAAAATTTAGTAATCAAACTATTTTTCACAACAGCGCACAAAAATATAACAATATATATGAATAGAAAAAAGAAGAATATGTGATATTACAAATATTAAAGCTTAGGTATTATTAGCCCTATGGGAATATCCTGGATATCTTTTTCCCATTTAAGATCAGTATAACTGTGCAATGATATAGGAAACCAAGCAAAACAATATCTTCTGATCTTTACAAATGTTACTTAAGAAGGCAGTTTAATAGTGGAGAGCTCCCTAGATTTATCTCTGTTTTCTTGGAATTTTTTTTATTCATAAATGTCGAATTCATCGTGTGGTAAAGTTTCATCCTTTTTTGTACTCTATTGTTAATTTCATCTTCCTGCGTCCCATTTTCTTCTATTTTTACTCCCAAGTATTTATATCCTCTCACTTGTTCAATTTTAATTCCGTCTAATTGTATGTTTAACTGTTTTTGTTTCTGTCCTATAACCATAACTTTGGTTTTACTTTGATTGACCATCATTCCAAATTTTTTATCATCTTTCCATATTATTTTGTAAATCCTTTCCTTTCCCTGCCATAATTATTGAATCATCTGCAAAAGCTGCTTCTGATATATCGACTCTTATTAAATGTCTATGTCCCAAGTGTATTTTTGCCATTTTGATTGACGATTTTTAGTTCAATTTTAAAAAGTATTAAGAGTAGATTCCTAAAAGTAAGGGTCCAAACAGTAAATTCGATATTCTTTTAATATCGATTCTATACTTTAATTAAGATTGTTGTAACTGTTAATCCAAATATTTTTATGTTTTCCTCAGCTTACGAAACGGAAAGATTTCATTTCTTAGTTGAGGGGATTCTCGAATAATATCTGGAACTACTAAAATTTCTGTTACATTTTTGGGCTTAATTTTTAACTGATTCCAAAAATTGAAACACTTTTGAATATTTTGCCCCACTCTACCAAATATAATACCGTAGGCGATAAGCACTGATCGTCTTAAAAAACATCGACTCGCTCTCCATCTCCATCTGGTTGCACGAGGACACGACCGGTATACGGAAGTAAGTACCTCCTTGTTTGACACCGAGCTTGCTTGCAGTGTGTTTCGAATAAAATTCGAGCTTCTCCTTAAGGATAAAATTTCACTCTTACCTGCTGAAATTATACGAAACTGTTTTTTTTTTAGTAAAAAACCTTTATTTAATTTTTGTTTGTTTTGATTGTATAAAATCTATTTTTATTTCTTGAATTTGATCAGATTACATATTTTCTACTTTTTAAGCGTATCTACTATGAATTCGCTTCCATTTTGTCTACACCACCAGTTGATTCACAACTTTGTCGAATGACTTTCCATAATCGATATACGTATACTTATCTATTAACAAAAATAAAAAGCTCATCGGTCGTCGGACCGCCGACAGAAGCTTGCTTCTTATGCACAATAGAATGACCATTTTTCGTGAATTTTTCCCCTTTTTTCAATTTTGACAATTTTTGACCATTTTTGACGAATTTTGACAATTATTGACCGTCTTTGACAATTATTGATCATTTTTGACAATTTTTCAAAAATGTTGACCATTTTCGACCATTTTTCCAAATTTTAACAATCATTGACAATTTTTGAGCATTTTTGACAGGTTCTGAAAATTATTAACAATTTTTCAAAATTTTTGACCATTTTTCAAAAACTGACAATTTTTAATAATTATTGACCATTTTTGAGATTTTTATAATTATTGACTATTTTTTCAAAATTTTGACAATTTTTGACAATTTTTCCAAATTTTGGAAAATATTTGGTAATTATTAACCATTTTTTCAAAATTTTGACAGTTTTTGACGATTTTTCCAAATTCTTGACAATTTTTGACCATATTTAAAAATGTTTGACAATTTTTCAAAAATGTTTACAATTATTGACCATTTTTGACAGTTTTTGACGAATTTTGACAATTATTGACCGTCTTTGACAATTATTGACCATTTTTGACACTTTTTCGAAAATTTTAACATATTTGGCAATTATTGATCATTTTTTAAAAATTTTGACAATTTTTGACCATTTTGACAGTTTTTGACGATTTTTCCAAATTCTTGACAATTTTTGACCATATTTAAAAATGTTTGACAATTTTTCAAAAATGTTTACAATTATTGACCATTTTTGACAGTTTTTGACGAATTTTGACAGTTTTTGACGAATTTTGACAATTATTGACCATTCTTGACAATTTTTCAAAAATTTTAACATATTTGGCAATTATTGATCATTTTTTTAAAATTTTGACAATTTTTGACCATTTTTCAAAATGTTAACAATTTATTGATCCTTTTGGACCGTTTTTGACAATTTTTTACAATTTTGTTTGGAAAATACTAATGTTTAAATATTTTATTGCCACTTTGTATATTATTTAAAAGTAGTTGCCAATATTTGTCAATTTTAATTTTGAGACAGATTTGTCAAAGTAAATTTTTTAATGTAAGTTTTTCCAAAGATATCATCCACTTTTTTTATAAATCAACTTTAATACCAACTCCGAACCTTGACAAGAATCGAGTCACCGGATAGGTGGTGCTTTTGTACGCTACACATTTTGGCGACCGGGACAGTACTATGGAGAAGATTTTGAAAGCCATAACCACATACCGAACTTCGTTAGAACTATTATATAAGTCCATGGAACTACTACTGGACCCGATTCATACATTGATGATCTTGAAGTTATGGTGCTGAAGATAGAAACCATAAAGGTCAAACACACCTATCAGCACCTCATAGGAATAGCGACTGATCATCACCAACAGATTTTATTTCTTATGTGTATTTAAATGTAAGTGCGCATACCTAACAGCATCAGCACAGCACCGACAAGGCGCGTCAACGCCTCAACCAAAACACATTTCTCAGAGAGAATATTTTGCGGACGGCGAGCCAATACAATATCTCTGACAATATAAAATGAAGCCTATAGTCGGGTATCGCGGCGGTGCTGATCCCGTGTCGATGCGTTAAGTGAGCCATACGCAACCGTCGAGTTGACCACTCGACGGTGATGATCAGTCGCTGTTCCTATGAGGTGCTGATAGGTGTGTTTCGACCTTAATGGAACTTGATAGGCAAATGTTGATACTCCGGCCGAAACTTCTAGAGCGGATGAAATCTTAGGAAAGTATAATATACTTAAGGCTGAAGTAGAAAGAAGCTTGAATAAGGATGCTTCATCTGAATTATCTAACTCAAATCATTTCTGTCATAGCAAACGTAGAGTAAAATTGCCATTGATAGATTTTTATGGTGATATAAAAGATAGTTATCATTCTGGAGCCAATTTAAACGCATACGTGAAGATAAACTTATACCGACCGAGGACAAGTTTCAATACATCATTTAAGCAACTTCTATAAAATCACGTGCTCGACATCTTGTTGAAAGTTATCCTCCAACCAAAGAAAATTACCCAAAGGTCATCGAGTGTTTGAAATCCCGCTTTGGTAGGGACGATTTATTGGTGGAATTTTATGTGAGACAACTTTTAAAATTTATTTTAAATAACTTTAATTCGAAATCGAAACTCAATTATCTGTATGATTAAAACTTTGGGAGTAAATCCCGATCTATGTGCTTCAATTCTTTATCCATTTTTAGAATCATGTTTACCAGAAAGCTGGGTATGGCAGCGCAGTGACAAATACGATGTATATGATTATTTTCGAAAAATCGATTAGATTTATTAATGAGTTTTCTCAAAAAGGTTTTGGTAATGAAAATAGAAAGCAAGGAGAAACTCAATCAAAATTACTTTCTGTATCTACTGCTTCCGGATTATTTAACAAAAATAAATCTCCCAAATGTATTTTTTGCAAGAAATTCCATCTTTCTTCAGATTGTGACGATGATGAGATGAAAAAGATATTATGTGATGAGAAAAGGAAGGTATTGATTGATCACGGTAGATGTTATTTATGCCTGAGATTCGGACTTCTATTAGCTAGAAAATGCAAAGTAGATATCAGATGTTTTAAATGTAACGAGAAACATGCTACTCTCATATGCTCTAAGAAAAACCTTTTTTAGAATCAAATATTTTAACCACAAATGATACTCCTGCGATTATCATTCAGTCACTCGTCGTGCAGTTAAGCAATAATTTAAAAACTTGATTGGTTACATCCATAATTGATACTGGATCACATCGAATCGATCATATATTGTGTCGCAATTGAAGTGGGATACCAAGTATTGGGTTTAGAACAATTAATTGATGCTCTATTTGGAGGAACAAATTCGGAAACTAGCCATCATAATCGATATCGTATTACTTTGTAACTTTGATGCTCTTGATCAACCATTGATTTGTAGTCACGTAGCTTCCATATTAGAAGGTCCGTGGATGAACCAACCTCATTAATTAGGTGTTTCGATCTCAGATACGAACGACAGTCCGATAGAAATTTTAATCGGAGCTGGTATAGCAGGAAAACTTTTTACCGGAAAACGATATTCTCTGCAATGTGGGTTGGTAGCAATGGAAACTCTTTTGGGTTGGGTTGTAATGGAATAAATTCCCAGAGACCATTATAGAAATTCATATGCTTCTTCTTTGTTGGTTTCTTCTTTTTTCTGCAATAATGATATCTCACATTTGTGGGACTTGGAAACGTTGGGTATGTCGGATCCTAAGAACCAAAATCAGCGAAAAAAGATAGAAGAAGATACAATGGAAAATTCCCTAGAGTCGATTTGTATCAATAGAGAAGGAAGATATGAAGTAGATTTGACTTGATGGACATCCTCCAATTGTTAATAATTTCGATATGGCCAAAAAACGACTAGATAATCTTATTAAGAAACTAGAAAAAGATGGTTATAATAATACATTATGATGAAACTTTTCGTGAATGGAAATTCAACCCTCCCAGACCTCCTGAGTGGGACGGATGGTGGGAGCGTCTGATAGGCATATTGAAACAACTGTTAAAGAAACAACTTGGAAAAGCTTGTCTGACCTATGAAGAGCTTTTTTCAATTATATGCGAATGTGAATCTGTAATAAATGCAGGGCCACTCACCTATATTACAGACACGAAAAATAAATTAGTTGTTCTAACCCCGTCTATGTTTCTCCAATATTTCAAGGGAATCGGAACACCATGTATGGACGAAATTGATGCTACATCTCTTAAAAGACATATGAGATACATTCAGAAGCATTGTTTAATAATTTAGAGATAGTTAGTCACGCTTACTGGAAATAAATTAGAAGAAAATGCAGTACAGCGATAGATGGCGACTGTGTTTACAGCTCCATCATGTGTGATCGTCGCCATATTTTATCCAATTTTATTTTAATCATATCAACGCGAGTAAATGCTCTGTTGCCACTATTGTAAATCGTTTTAATTTTGAATGTTAGATTTTAATAATGTTCTGAACACGTTATAAAGATACTCTGATTTTGTTTATATTGTGAATTTTAGATAATAATATTGTAAATAATTAAATTGTATAAATGTCATGAAGTGAAAATTTAAGTACTTACCTGAAATATTGAATAATATGGGTTGGTAAGACATTTTGGAAGGAAGTGCAATAAAAAAAAAGAAAAGAAGGGCTGCTAAGTGAAAACGAGTTGTGTACTGGGGACGCAAGAGGTGCGTCACAGATCTTTAGTGTGTGAATTTTTCTGGCAAAAAACCAGAAATAGGTGGTGAATAAAGTGCCAACGAGGAGTTGCGAGAGTTCGTACATTTGGGGAACTATTCTTCATAACGCAGAGTCTACAGAATTGGAGAGATACCCAGTTTATAAATTTTTGATATTATTCCAAATAATTGTACGAGATAGATTAATCTTGTTGATTAATTTGAAAGAGATTCCAGTATCCAGAAAGCTGAAATCAATTCACAAATGTTAAATGTGGATTTTGGCATAACACATTTTTGAGGTTAAAATATTGCATAGTATCTAAAGTGATTTAAAATGCTTAGATAAGTATTTATTTATAGGTTGTCTTATCTAGTATCGTAATTGCATACTTACACGAAAATTTGATATCAAATTTACTAATATTCGCATAGTACTTATTCTAAATTGAATTAAGGTTTTATTAGTTTACGACCCCACATTTCTGTGAGGAAAATTAAAGACCAGCTGTTTAGAGGGAGCGGAAGTCACGTTCCGTAATCATATTCGGAGAGGTGCGAATATTGGTGGTAAGAGTATTTCACAGTTCCATTGTTGTCGTCACAACAAGATATTGTATTGTTGTTTATAATAAGCGATGTTATTATTGATTTCCATATTGTTTGTTGGTAATTGTTTATTAAATCAAAATCAGAGTACATAACTATTTCATTTCTTACATAGGAGAAAACATAATTTAAAAATTAGATTGGAACGCCATCTACGAACCGTCATCTATAATAACCTTGAAAGACGACCTTGAGGTAAGTAGTCGAATCTCTATCTTTGAAGCCGTTGCAAAAATATTCAATTTTATTTGACAAAAACAACAAACCATTATAATTGACACATTAAACCACTATAATATATATATATATATATAGTCAAATAACTCTTCAACCACATTGTGGTGTAGAGTGATGTTATTAAAGAAAAGGAAACTTTCACTTCAAAAATAAAATAAACTAAAAATATAAAATATAATATCTTAAGGATTTTTGAACTCAATATTTCTACAGATATAAAAGCGATAAAAATGGATGTCTTTCCTCGAAGAAAGGGGTTTCGTTAGTGGCGTTGTACAAATGGAAGCGACCCTTGGCAGATGTCAATTGTCTTATGGTCAGGGTTAAAGATTGGGGTGGCTAATGAGACGACGAGCGGGAATTAGAGAAATATTTGCGATATAAATTTAAAAGTCGAATCAGGTCGATAGACATGTTACAACCGTTTAAAACTAATTAATCCCTCCCAAAAAAAAACACCTTATTATAACTCAAAAGAGATCTCTTGAAACGTTCCTTCTACCATATTTCTTAAAAAAACCTTTATTTCTTTCGTACTTTTTCGTTAGAACAAACACGAACATTTTTCATAATATGAGAATAAACAACAAATATTTAATCTGGATAAAAAGTCATGTACATCGTAACACTAAAAAAACTCAGTGATATTGAAACACTCTCTATCTCGAGTAGCTCATTTTAGTCGGACAAAAACCATGAAAACATATTTTTTACTCCGGGGATTAACTTCACTTCGTTAAAAGTGGATGGAACATATTTCCTGGCTCTTAACATTAGGTTTAATTAAACATTTTCCGTCATGAATTGCGAACAAACACGATTAGAGTGTGATCAAATCAGTTTTTCCAATATTCTGCGTGTTTTTGAGAGTTTGCAGTCACTAATCTTGGGTTGTTTTAGAAAAATACTGTGTAGGAAAATGGAAATATACCTAATGCCTTATAAACAACATGTAAAAAAATACCTCGCATCAGAGTTTTATCCCTAGGTCAAAATAGTATTCCCGATGAGCGATAAGATGAACAAGTATGTAATGTATGTAATGTATGTAATGTATGTAATATATGTAATGTATGTAATGTATGTAATGTACGTAATGTATGTAATGTATGTAATGTATGTAATGTATGTAATGTATGTAATGTATGTAATGTATGTAATGTATGTAATGTATGTAATGTATGTAATGTATGTAATGTATGTAATGTATGTAATGTATGTAATGTATGTAATGTATGTAATGTATGTAATGTATGTAATGTATGTAATGTATGTAATGTATGTAATGTATGTAATGTATGTAATGTATGTAATGTATGTAATGTATGTAATGTATGTAATGTATGTAATGTATGTAATGTATGTAATGTATGTAATGTATGTAATGTATGTAATGTATGTAATGTATGTAATGTATGTAATGTATGTAATGTATGTAATGTATGTAATGTATGTAATGTATGTAATGTATGTAATGTATGTAATGTATGTAATGTATGTAATGTATGTAATGTATGTAATGTATGTAATGTATGTAATGTATGTAATGTATGTAATGTATGTAATGTATGTAATGTATGTAATGTATGTAATGTTATTAGGAAAACCTGATTTGTCCCAGTTTACGTATAGTCTCTTCACAAAAGTAATGCTTTTACTCCCGATACAAGGATATACAATTATTGTAAGTTCAATTATAACATTTCGAGTTGCAGAGAACGTTGTATTTCTTACAGAAGCATCGTAAGATAGTGCAACTATCCTTAAAGAAGAATTAGGATAGGTGTGGGGCTTATATGCTTCCAAGAGCCTCTTCATTACGACCTTTGCAGATCTACTGTGAGTCATACTGAGCTAGAGTTCCTTGTCTAGACCCGTCCTTTTTACTAGATACCGTAGGCCAAACCTCAGATCCTCTATATATCGGGAAGGATGTGGTTTCTCCTCCTCTATCGTCGAAAACCTTAGACTAGGCATGTCTTCACAGTAGCATGTGTATGTGTGCTGCAGTTCCATCATCTCGGCAGAACCTTCATAGGGTTGTGTCTGCAAATGCGACGTTGTTCATGTGTTTGGTAAGTCTACAGTCCCTGACAGCTGCTCAATCATGATCCTGGCTGTTCGCCAATTTTGGCTTAGCGGGTACCCTTTGAATTTTGGTAATAGCTCTTTGATGAACTTGTCTTATTTCAGGCGTTTTGTTCCACCATTCTAGAGTCTGCATTTTGGACCAAGTACTGCTATTTGTTTTTTGCAGCGCTCTCGCTATACCACAAAAAGAATCTGGACGATTGGGAGCACTTTGTGCTCTTTCTCGGGCTAGTAAATATGCCTCTTTATTGCTGTTTTGATCTGAGTGACCAGTATTCAGGCTAAGGAAAGGGTTTCCAAGCAGTCTCAAACGAGTTCGGAATTTATCTACATGCTTTTTCAGAGTATATAGCAATGGTATTTTTCTTAAACTTTTGCCTCAATAACTCTCCTGCACAGTGCTGTATTGATGCAACTTCTTTTTGGAATATCATCACGTGTTTGCCTAAGCTAAGTGAGTCTTTTGTATTTCGCTTGGTTACATATATTCCTGTTCCAATACCGTCCTAGCTTTTTGAGCCATACGTGTAGCAAGCAATTTTTGCATTGATTTTGTCCTTCCTTCCACGCTTCTCCGCCTGTTTTAACTGTTCTGAAGTTTTTCCCGAAGCTATACCATATTCTGGTCAATCTATTTGTCAAAACTTACAACCAGTGGCGAGAAACTCAGGGGTAGGAAAAGAGCTCTCCTCAACAGAAGCTGTAGATCCCTCCATTACGATTCAATTGCTTAAACATATATTTTGAAAATGATACATTTGCAAACAAGAAACTTCGTCTGTTGAATGCTGGTATACTGTGTAGAGTATAAAAAATCAAGAATGTTTAGCAGTTTGATTATTTTTTTCAAATACATGAGATAGATTAAAAGTCGAGTCAATATTTGAAAAAAACTCTAATCTCTATTTTCATTGGATTTGTTTTTTAAAAACTTCTTCCGGATGAGACTGAACCTGAACGTTTTTAATGGATTTTTCCGCATAAATCAGTATCAGCTACGCACAACCTGATTGCACAAGGGAAGTAAAAATCAACAAAGACCAAATTTTATAGTCCGCTTTTCGTGTTATTTAACAGCATCGCGTAGTTACACACGTACAAAGTGTTTATTCAAGTGAACAAATTTACATAAGAGACGGAAAAATGAACGAGAATCTAAACCTTTATTCCCGAAAAAAAAATTGGAAAAAGAACAATTGAAAACAGATGTCGCGATTTAAAATATATTAAAAGACGAGACAAGGCACAATAAACCAATAAACCGGGTCAATTCACACATAAAACACAAAAAAAGAAGATTCTTATCTTGGAAAGCTGAGCGTCTCATATAGCAGAATTTCCGTCTGTATTCGACACGGTTCTAAAACCAAATCTCGAAAAGGAGTATGAATGTCAAAAGATCTTTATACTCTCCGGCAGTCAGCAAGCACTGAAATTCTTAGAATGCCTTCAGATCTGAGAGTTGCTACAAAAATTCTCAACCCTGGCCGACTAAATTAGGGTAAATCTTAAATGGGTCCAAGTATAAAAAGGTGGTGTTGGCAATTAAACGACAGACTGTAGAATATCAACAACTGCAGCACGGGTACATTTTATGAGCACAAAAAGCCAAAAGACTGAGGACTTGAAACCTTGCGTGTTTGTACTGAACAAATCAATCAATCGAAATATTTTCTACAAGTACAATGTGGCGCTCCACATCTTGGTCGCAGCACAGTTATCCGAGGAGAAAGAGCCTCACACTGGTCAAAAGAAAAGTTCGATGCATATTCATTCAGCTCGATACATTAGCACCACAGCCTGTTGCCCTTAATACCCCATCATTCCCTACTTCTGCTGGAATCAGTAATTAATCACCCTCATCACTATATCGAAATTTGAGAATAGAAAACCTTGTCTAAAAGAGGCTCCACCTTGCCTTTCTGGTAAGGTATATTCATTTTAAAGATATAATTTGTGTGTCCGGTTCAGTATTCCTAAATAGTATAGGAGGCGAATAATTATTACCATGTCGGATGGTCAAGTGCTGTGTTTTTGTGAACTAGCAAAGAGAAGTATTGAAACACCCTTTTGGAGACCGGAACCCTTTGGTGGTACTGATATAGAATTGGAGAAAAAGGTAGAACTCTAAAAGAAAAATGAGAAGTTGTGAGACAATCAAGATACTTATAGAAAACTACGAAGTGAGATCAAAAGAATACATGAATCAGAGTAACACTGCAGTAAGACACTGCCGCCTGAATCTGTACATTAAGCTTAAATTGGTGGAGAAGGTAGATTGTGTGGAATGGAAAAAGAAACCTCCATTTACATACTTGAGAAATGCAGGGCACATCACCATGGCCCGTATAACAGAGAGAGTTGAGTTTCCCGAGGGAACACATATTTTGTCTTCAGTGACAGACTAACCAAGCCAAATAATGACAAAATATGTGTTCCCTCGGGAAGCTCAAATCTCTCAGTCGCGAATACAGTTCCTGGTAGATTACGGGATAGAAGAAAAAGACTTACCGAAAGTGAAGCCTACGAATATCTTGAAATTCCTCAAGGGATGAAACTAAAGGAACTACCAGAATTTGAGACTTTCCTCTGGCACAAAGTAGTGGGAAGGGGCACAATGGTTTCTTAGATCTCAAAATCACACATACGTGCATGTAAGCCTATTTGATATAAATTATTGAAATCCCAGAGGTTGACACTAACGTTTCTCACTTTGAATTGAGAAGTTTGGCAGGAGCGGAAGTGGATTTTTGGTGATTGTCATACAGTAAGTGTTTTTGGCTCGTGGCTCTGATTGGGGTCTTCTTGTACCAATCTTATGACTTGATCGAATACATCACTATACATCCAACCACTATGATTCTAATCGGCGCTAGAAGGACTGTTTAGGACATGTTTAGTTTAAAAAAATTAACAAAAAGTTATGCCCTGTAAAAGTTTTTCTAGATCAATTCACTGGTTAGATTGTTGTATATTAGTACGTAAAGATTCGAAACGCAATATTTTTACTAAGTGTAATACATTGTTACATTATTTAAAAGAACTCTCTCGAAAATATGTTATAAAAAATAGGGACTAAGGAAAACCTTATGGCAACTAGGAAAAGTTGTATTCAAAAACTAACCATGTATTATTAAAGCCTGTAAAAATTTTCCATCTAGACGTGTGCTTATTGATGTGTAACATCTTTCCACTTGGTTCCTTGCAATTGGTGGCAGTGATTTCGTGAAATGGGACGGAAGTGTGTAACAAGAAAGAAGCGCTATTTGATTTGATCCACGAACGCGATTGGTGGTAAATTATTTAGTTTTATTAAATTCTGAGGTTAATTTCTGTCACTGTTTATTGGAGAAGATTCCGTATTTTTTTAAATGATGAACTCAAGCTCGAAATGAACTCGGATCGAAATTGTTATTGACGGAGTGTTTCAACGTTTTTTAAATACTTTGAAATCACAAATATACGTCTCATATTTGAGTTATCATAAGTCTATTCATACTCTTGCTTTCGATACTGTAAGGCTCGCTCGTTTTTTTTCTTGTAGCACTGGTAATAACTTCAGGGAAAAATAAAATAGACTATTGTAAAATTTATATATTTCAAAAACTTGGAATCACATCGCTTACCTACTTCATCTATTTAAACAGAATTGATTTTTGTAATGGGAATCCGGCTTATAAGATGATACTACTTCTTGATGTTACGCCTCTGTTTTAATGGTGAATTAATCTCGAACTTACGTAATATCAGGATTGTGAACTCGCATCAACTGCAAAGTTTCGTTGACAAATGGAGGATGCTCAGTATTATGGATCGATAAACATATTTGTAGTTTCCCGATCTCTTGGGAGCAGTTCCAGAAGAGGTATACTTTTAACTTTAAGGACGTTTACTAAACGTTCTTCATGCCAATTTTCTTAAACCTTTTATTGAAAGAATTTTTAATTTAATTAATTTTTCAACTAAACGTTAACTTTCTCCCTTTTTGGCAGCAACAAAATCCCAGTTGTGTTCAATTCATTGAAAATATATAAATTACAGTTTCATGATTATCAATAAATTATTAGATTCGAAAAGTTTCTCGAGAGTTTATTGTATCATTTTTTTCGTTTTCGCTGAAAAGGTTGATATAAATATAAATTGGAAATTAAACTTCAGCTGAATGAAATTTCGTTTTGAAGAAACATAAGCATACGGGATAGATAAAAATTTAAATTAATACAGGGAGAGTGAAATACATCAAACATTGTGGACTAAATGTGGGAGTAAAATTCAAAAGGCTGTAGTGCCCCCGACATGAAGACGGCTCCCAAACAAAAAATTGTTTGATAAACGGGATTTACTTTTTCGGGTCGAGATGGGAAACTCATCTTCGAATGGGTCCAGGACCCAAACAGTGTTGGACTCATCCCTAAGGAGATGCCTACAAATCAAACCCACCTCAAATTCGCCGTTACCCCCGTCTCGGAATCACTACCCTAGCATACTTCGAGACGGGCGGCGGTCCCTCGCACACTCTCCGCTCACACTGTCGTCTTCTCCCTACTATCACTCCTACCTCTCATGCCATATCGAGTCCTTCTCTCCCCCTAACCATGCTCTCTACTACTCTACTCACCTCCATCCATTCCTCCTCCCCAACATTATCTCCGAATACACCGCCTCCCCTAGTTTCCTCACCAACTTCTTCGTTCTTCCAGGTTCTAGTCCAACATATATTGGTGCTGAACCTCTTCTCGCATGTTCATCAGCTTGCTCATTTACAGAAATATCGTTTCGTCCCAGCACCCACACTAATCTTACTCTATTGCGGTCTGAAAGTTCATACAGTTCACTCATTCCTCTACCAGTCTGGATGTGACCTTGCGACTATTTAAAACAACAAGGGCTGCGTGTTAGTTAATATGTTTATCCTTTAAGTGACAGTCCTGTGTTTTTTCATTTAGGCACAATGTAGATCCTGAAATACAGAGGTACGTTTTCCCAGTGAGGTGAAACATATTGTGATCCTCATTTCACTATACAGTCCTGCTCCTAGCCCTTCCCTAGTCTTTTCCCAACTGTTGGTCCGCTTGAGTCGACAATCCTTTTCATGGTTTTCGTAGACAGTCACCTCTTGTCACCTTGACATCTACGTTTTAAGCTGCAGTAATTGGAAAATTGCTTAGGTTAAGTCTATTTATCCCTCCTTAACTGCAGGTCATACCAATACATATTTCTCCAATTAAATTTAGCTGCATAATGAAGCACAGTAGCTTCTTTGGTGAATGATCTTCAAGGTCTTTAGGTCGACAGAGACAAAGTACCAAACATTAAAAACTTGGTCAGTGCTCCCGTACCCCATTGCTCTAACCCTCTTTATTTCATCTTCGTTTTATATTTGGAACGATCGAATATTTTCTTTATTAGATAAATATCAAATCACTTTTTAAAAACTCGTCAGAAACGTTTCGAAAGTTGGAAGAAGTTCTAATCCATTATCTTGAAAGACAACCTATTGCAGTAGGATTTGTTCAGTTAAAGTTCAACTTTATTAACATTCTCCGTACAAGTTTTAAACATTCTGGCTTAAAACGGAAGAGAAAGCAGTATACTCGAGGATTATATGGGAGTTGAACGAAGTTTGTGGGAAATATACCTTCTGATCGTTCCATTCTACACCGAAACTGTTGAAACGGCCATTAGTCGTTGCAGACCGTTTACCAATTATTGTGGTCGACGGAGAACACTTTGTTAAACATGTGGGAAACAGTTTAGTAACTTTATCGGGAAGACCATCAATATTCGCTTTTTAGAGTTTTCGATAACTAACAATAGACCGAGAATGGAGTTTGTAATTTTGTTTGATTATAAAGTGAATGACATTATTGGAATTTCGTTTTCAGATGAAATAAGCTACAAAAATTCTTAATAATAGTTGTCAAATATATTGTAATACATTCTCTTTTTATTTTTTCATAGTACCCCTGAGCCTAACCGGGTGTGGTGTACTACTAGTGTAATGTATTTATCAAAATACATTCAACACCCTTTGTGGCCAATGTAGGCCAATTAACCAAACCCAAGATTTCTCCCACAAATTGTGGCTACGCGGTTTCTGTTTTCTCCTTGGCCACGCGTCACCTAGGAATGGTAGTCTGTTTCTACGACGAATTTAGACTGCAAGACTGTCATAATCGAGTCGTTCTCTCACCCTAACCATGCTCTCTACTACCCATCCTCCCCCCTCAACATCATCTCCACCATGTTCTCCCAATACACCGCCTCCCCTAGTTTCCTCTCCAAGTTTTTCAGCACTTCCTCGTTCCTCCAGCATCTAACCACATGCCCCACATCATCCACCACTTCACACCTCTCGCACACTCCAGTCTCTCTTTTTACAATCTTGTGGAGGTACCCTACTCTCGACCCATGTCCAAGAAGTAGTTCACCTCCCCGAATTTCCGGTCCATCCAATCTCTCCTATTCCCAATCGCTCCTTTTAGCGCGCCCTCATACTCCTCCAACCTTCTCTTCATTTCCTCCACAATCCATTCCTGTACTTCCTTTCTGGTTGCACCCCTCCAGCGTTTATTTCTGGCTCTAGCCATCACGTCCAATGGGTAGAGCCATCACGTCCAATGGGTAGAGCCATCACGTCCAATGGGTAGGTCCTTGCCAGCACCGCTGATGCCAGTCCACCCACTGTCCTGTACTCCTGCACCATCCTCAGCAATATCCCTCTCTGCACCCGCAGGAGTGGCCTAACCCTCGCATTCACTCCCGCTCTTTCATTTCCTTCATTGGGGTTAACGTATTGATGTGGTTTCAGCTTTATCTCCAGTTCAGGATTATGCTCTCGGGCTTCTGGACAGATAGAATCTACCTTGTACTGATGAGGCGCAAATACGCCGAAACCGATCTAGAAGTGATGTTCCTTCTAATTACAAACCAGAATGGTTGGTTATATCTTGCAGATATACCAACCCCGTTTAACTTAGAAGTGTAATTTAATATCTGTCGGGGCATATGGCCCGAGAAGTAGTTGTTGCTTCTTAGCGAACGGTCTCTGTATACTAATTCATTAGAAAGTTTGAACCAACTGGGTTGTAACTACCAATAAGTATTTTTTTCTGCTTAACGAATAATATTGAAAACAGTCCTGAAAATCCCTCTTAACTTCCGGCAATGAAAAAATCTGTTGACTCTGGAATGTTTCCAATGAAATACACTTGAAACTTTGTTGATTACTACAAGCCCGTCATAAAAGAGTTCCGAACTTCGACAAGCCTTGATAATGTAGGCTGAAAAATCGTTGCTGATTTTCTATGTTCGCGTTTCTCCCCCTTATTAAGCAGAATGGCAAAAATTGAGCCTACACTCACAAAAGTAGGGAACGGCTTTCACGACGATTTAATTTAAAAATCAGTACGGGTGATTTAGTAGAAATAATTACAGAATATCAGGAATTTTCAATTTTCGATATTTTTTAAATTTAGTTTCCGTTACTGGAAATTTTAACCTCAAAACAGGATTTATTCACTCACAGGTCAATGAAATAATATTTTTTGGTGTTGAAAAATGCACACCTTATTTGTAATGCTGATTCAAAAATTTTTGTCTTATGGCTGTAGCTTTTGTGATACAGGCCCAAATTTTTAAAAATCCAATTCCTGAAATTGCCTAGGATTCCAATGACCATTTTATACTAGTTAATGTCTAGGCTTCTCCTCGCTTAGTGAGTTATTGTGATTGCTTCTTGGGTACAAAGAGGATGTAGAAAACCTTGTTTTTTATGACCTTGGTACATCAGTGCTAAAAAGTTAACATGAGTAGGCCTTCCTAAAATATCAGGATTCGAAAAAAAAACCTTTGACTGCAAGAAAAAAAAATCTTATGTCACTCTTGTTTGTTAAATTTGAGCGTATGAGGCAATCTGTGAAAGCTTTAATTCAGGTGATACGTGAATGATACGTGAATCTCCTGGGATTAGTCCGAAAAAACTAACAAAAGCATATTCAATATTCCTGAGTAAGGCAGCTTGTTAAAAATCTCCAATTTACCAAATCATTGAAAGAAATTTAATCTAACCTTTTTTTAGTGAATTTTTATCCGATTTCTATTGTTTACCTGATCAGTTGTGATCCCTAAGAAATTTTAATCGCACTTAAATCATTATAGTGGATTTAAAATTCAAATCGCAACGTTGGAGATATATCGCTATGCTTTCTAAATACAAAAATTACGTTTTGGTTCGACTCCCAATCATGGAACGTGCACTTCACCAACCAGATCTAGACTAGATTACCATCAGGGTGTTACTTCTTCATTAAAATTAATTTTTTTAAAAAGATGTACTTAATTTACTGTGAATAAACCTTGAAAATTTCACAACAATTTCTTGCAATCTTTTACTCCAAAATTTTATCATCTAGTTGTCAAATTTTTTATGGGAAATTTTTGAAAAATATATCATTATTCTTGATAAGCTTGAACGCTACCGAAACGTTGAGAAAAAATATTTAAAAAGCGCTTGAATTTCCCAAAAATAAACAAAAGTATGAATCTATATACAGGGTGTCAAGTATTTCATTAATATTATATGGGTAACTTTTAAACTGTTGGAGATATGGAATCAATTGAATTAGAAAAAAGCTTCAAATTTTTGTGGTTATCTCAATGGTCCATCGTAGTCCTGATATTCCGAATGGTTCCGAATAAAATCGGAAAAATATCATTTATCTATTTAGCTTTTAATTCAGGGGTCGGCAACCTACGGCACGCGTGCCAGACTTGGCACGCCTGAAAGTTTAAAATGGCACGCTAACTTTGTGAAGTTTGGTGTTTAATATTTTAAAATGAAGATTTAATTTCAAGGATACTTATTGTAAATTCAAAAAAACCTACGGAACTGAACACAAGCTGGCAACGTAGCTCGACCGAGCTAAGTGATGGCAGGCCAGGCTAGAACGACGCGACCGCGACGGGACGTTTCTAGAAAAGAGAAGACGCAGGCAGGTGATTCTCGGCTTTTCGAACTCCCGGTGAGCGGCATTGCCACGGTTATAAGGGAAACTTCTTGGAGTTGGATTTACCATTATATAAGCGTGTATTCGGTTAGAGTTAATTTAGTTTAGTACAAGCTATTGTAAAGATAAATTCCGAAATCAAAGTTTAGTGGTAAAAGTTGTACCAGGTGTTGTTATTGGAGGGACCCAGGATAGTTGATCGTAACATTATTCATCAACCAGTAACGTAAAAGTGCGAGATTAATGTTGGTGTTATGGCGGCTAAAAAGCAGAAATTAGACGTTCGGCCCTTTCAAAGTTCTTGGACAAGTGATTATGGTTTTGTACAGCAAAGAAATCGAACCTTTTGTACATTATTTCGGGAAAGCGTAGTATTCCGGAAATATAGTGTTCAACAACATTTTCAAACAAGACATGAATCGGGGTTTAAGGATAATGCTGATAGAACGAGCAGTTGCTCAGTAAACAAAGCAGGCAACATTATTTACAAAAATTAGTCAAGGGAAAGATCAAGCAACCGAATGCAGTTTTAAAATTGTACAACCACTAGGCAGAAAAGGGAAGACCTTTCACTGATGGGGAATTTATGAAGCAAACGTTTCTGAGAAGTGCAGATGTATTGTTTGATGATTTTCCTAATAAACAAGCGATACTGGTCCGGATTAATTATATATCAGCATCAGCGCGGACTATAGAGAGGCGATTTACTGAAATGGCAGAAAATGTACGGAAACAACATATCGACACCATTAAACGGAGTATTTCGTTGGATGAAAGTGTCGACGTTAATGACATTTCCCGGTTGGCAATGGTTGTGCGGGACTTTGACAATAACCGTGTGTATGAAGAAATGATCTGTTTGCTACCATTCGAAGGAACGACAAAAGGAGAAGATATACTATCAGAATTCGTTAAACATTTTGAGAATCGGGGACCAGACTTAACTGAGATTTTTTACAAGAAATGCTGGCTTAGCCGCGGTAAAGTGATTCCTAGATTTGAGGAATGTTTGGGAGAAATTAGGTCATTTTTGTTGAACAGTGAAGTCTGTACTGTTTCCTTTTTGATTAAAATTTCTAGAAATATTTTTGATCATTTTTTTATTTTATTAGTTACCTTCCTTATTACTTTCAACAATTTTATACATTATTTATTCGAATAAAAATTATATAGTTTTCTATAGTGGAACTTTGGCTTTGTTCAAAATTGAACATGGGCGCCTTTTTTTTTAAAAGGTTGTCGAACCCTGCTTTAGTTGTTTATGAAAATTAAAGGCATTGAACTTCTTAAACTGCTCTAGTGAGAGAAATTAACCACAAAATTTAATAATGATAAATAATGAAATATTTATTCGAATAATTATTAATTATCCATTATTCATTATTACTCATTTGCTTTTTTTATGAATGTTCTGCTCTTTTTTCAAACACTCATTAACAACATTGAATAAAATTATTAAAATAGTTTACACATACAGATTGCGAAAATCCCTTTCTTACGCTGCGACTTATACAAGTACGACAAGGAAAATATGAGCAAAGGCATTTCAAGCGGCATCAATGTTAAACACCAATAATTGTTAAATCGAAAGCAGTGTACGGATTTTATTTATTGCAGATTGTAATTTGTCGAAATTTTTTCTTGAACTCCATTATTTTATTCTTATTTGTGTTGATCTCACTTATTTTTCAAAAGTCAATATTACCAATCCGGATTTTCTCCCACTAAATACACCGTTATCCGGTGTTAAAAGTCAAATGCAAAATAAGTTATTTATTACTTAGAAAGTACCAAACATTCTAAACTGGCAACGCTGCAGCAGAGACTGACTCCCCACTCTGTAGTAGGTTCACTGTGTTCAGTAGTTTCCCAACATGGAAGGAGTGAGGTTGTTGAAGAAATAAAAAAATACACTCGTTATTACGTAACCTGTACATCTTAAAATTCATTTTTGTCAACTTGATCGTTTCTGACCAAGCTGGCAATTAATTTCTAACTACAATAGGATATTATTTTATCCATTGTAACTTGAAAATAAAACATTTTTTATTCTTGAGATAAAAATAATAAAGTAATTGGGTATAAAAACTAAAGATCCATTCCATTAATAAATTGAATTGAAAAAATAAAATAAGTAGGTACTTATTCTAAACATAAATATGAACTTCTTGAAAAAATTAAATTAAAAATCCGTTCTAAAGGTAAACATAATTTTAATGAATTAAGTGCTCAAATAAACAACCTTGCAGTGCCAGGCAATAGCCAAATCTGTCATAAAGATTTGATCTCATATATCTAAGATTATTTGGCGTAATGCTGGCACAAACGTGCTGTATTTTTACCCTCAATTCATTTAAATTCATTGTTGACAAATGCTACTTTTCAAAAATCCCCAAAGAAAAAAATCATTTGGAGCTAGTTCAGGTGATCTTGGAGGCCATTTAATTGTACCATTAGTAATAATAATTCTTTCGGGGAATGTAAACCTTAAAAATTCCATTACTATCCTTGAATTATGGAATGGACAACCATCTTGTTGAAACCAAATTCTGTTGAGATCAACATCGGGTATAAGGAGAACTGCAGGAATTACATGATTTTGCCATAAGTCTAAATATTTGGCAGAATTTAAGTTCCCCTCAATAAAAAAAGGAGCTATAATGTGGTCACCTAAAATACCCGTCCAAACATTTAGCTTCTGCGGATACTGTGTTCGGATTGGAATGCTTAGATGTTTATTTTCCCGAGACCAATATCTTGTGGCGGATGGATTGTGTATTTGATGTAATGAAAAGGTTGACTCATCCGTAAATAAAATATTTTTTTAAAAATTCTCGTCAGCATCTTGACGTTCCATCATTTCTTCACAGAAATCCATTCGTCTGATATTGTCCTCGGGAAAAATTTCCTGCGTTGTCTGAACTTTGTAACAATGGTACCCGTTCCGTTTTAAAATATTCTGTTCAGTTCTCTTATCCATGTTGACCTCTTCAGCAATTTGTCTTGAAGAACATGGTTGTCCTGTTCCAACCGCTAAACAAACATTCAATTCTCTAGTTTGCCTTTCGTCGTTTATCGGACGTTCGATTGGATCTTCCGGCGCTTGGCATTTTCTACAGTATGAAACACATCCATCTTTCTCGAAATTATTAATTATGTTCAAAATTGTTGTTCGCGAAGGGCGATTTTCAAATGCCACAATAAACAAATTAACTATTGCATCAGCCAAATGACCTCCAAAATACCGTTTTATAATTTGCACTCTTTCGCAGGTTTCGTATTTTAATGTGGGAATTGTAAGATGTTTTATTTTCAAATACAACGGCGTGCGCTAACAACCAAGGTCTGTAGCGAAAAGATCACATACGTTCAAATGTGAGTTCTCTATGTAAAGGACACTGTTTCCGGATGAAGATGTATAATTTTACCTAATAGTGTATGAGCTCGAAAAAAGTTAACGATAACGTGACAAAAATATCATTTGTACAAATTAATCTGAGCTTCTGGCAACAGCGGTTGAACTAGTGGGGCGATGAACACGCGCAAAACTGTTTTTGGTAGAGGGGACTGAATACACGCCCAACTGTTTTGGTAGAGGGGACTGATCGCTGGGCTAACAAGTCTTCTCTCTCGTTCACGTAGTTTTGCTCATATTTTCCTTGTCGTACTTGTATAAGTCGCAGCGTAAGAAAGGGATTTTCGCAATCTGTATATGTAAAGCCCAATTATTTGAATTTCGCAGGAACTATAGGTATTGATTTTTAGACCGAATAGACATGGTCTATTCCACGAAAAGATAAATTTCAAGAAATTCTTTACAATTTTTATTTTTAAAATGTTATCGGATATACTGGTTGTTTATTCCACCAAAAATTAATTGTGAGATATGAATTATTTTTGCACTTGAAATGTTATCGGCAAAGATGAAGTTTCAGTTGCTACCTCTGACCACGAAATTTACCACCGCTCCCGCTCATTGGTCAAATCAAATGGCGCGCGCTTCACTGGCTTCCTGCTATACACTTCCGTCCCATTTCACAAAATGCCGATTTTACTCGGGACTATTCGGGATATCAGAGACTAAAATGGACACGTTGTGATAAGCAAAAAAATTTGAAGCTTTTTTCTTATTTAATTGATTCCGTATCTTCAACGGTTTAAAAGTTACCCATACAATCCCAATGAAATACTGGACTCTGTATTGTTGTTGTTTTTAGGGAGCTAGTAGAAGTAGTTTTGAAGACAATTCAATCTTTCTCGGTAATATAATTTTTAAGCCAGACAAATTTTCTTTTGAAAAATAAACAATTTGACGTAATTGTTTCACTTCTACAATATTTTCCAATCCCTTCGTGAATCGTAATAAAAATTCGTTATTCGTGGAAGCATTCATTTATTGGAGGTTTTTTTATAGTTATTTCGTTTCAAAATGCTTCCGCCTCAATCATTTGATGTGCATTCTATTGTCAAACTTTTCCACTGAATATCAAAAACGTAAAAACCGTATATGAACACTTTTCAACATAAAATGGTGCTTTAATTTTCAAAACTATTTTTCAGTTAACAATATAATTGATTATTCAACAAACGACCATTTGAGAGGCAAAGTAACGTTTTTTCGGATGTGTATTTTATTTCAAAATATAGAATAAAACATCCTTCTGGATTCTAATTGGATAATGATCTGTAATTTTTGTGAAATTATGATTTTTAAAAACCACGCAGGCAATATAAACGCTTCTTCTATTCACGTATTCTGATAATACCAAAAGTTTTGTTTTTGTTTTTATTCCCTATTTTATGTAAACACCTTCTAAAAATGAAAACCTACCTATATTTTACGTCAACATCGTAAAAATATCTCGGTGGTAAATAATATTAAGGTTTACGTATCATTTTATTTAATCTGTAATATCAGCTATCCTCGGAAAGCTTTCAGCTTCCACTTTCTCAAGATATACACGAAAGTGACGAAACCATAATGAAATTTGCATGTTTTTTATGTTGTTTTGGTTAAAAGTAAAAGGTTCTACATGTAACGAATTTAAAAAAGCTTTTATTGTGCGCTACTGCCGAAATGTAAATTTAAAAAATCAAACATTACTTTATACAATATTTTTCACAAAATTTGATGAGTTTGTGAACAATCTACTTCTGCACACAAAAGCTTTTTGGTTCGAATTTGGTTTTTTCAATAATATCGACTTTTTACTAGCTTTTCCCGAAATTTTGAAAAGATTGGTAGTAAAACTACAAAAATGTACAGGACCTTTAATAACCGCACTGATTCACTGGCCAATCTGCGACTAATTTGAGGGTGGGAACGTAAATCTGGTTTCATATGACTAAGCATAATTTTTAAAGCAAATATTATGGGAAACGTTCATAATTCCAGGAAATTTTGGAATTATAGGCAATAAGAAGGCTCTTGAAAGTAGACTGGATACATTGAGCTTCTCACATAATCTCAAACCATCACAATAGAGATCGAAATAGAGCAAATATCCTCACAAACTATAGAAAAAAAGCGAATAATAAAACGGCTTACATACCATTGCGAATGATAGAACAGAGAAGACAATGGAGAACAGACCAAAGCAAATAATAGAGTAGAGTAGACAATAATTATCAGACTAGAAAGAACAGAGTAAATATTATAGCAGAGAAAACAATAGAGACCAAAACAGAGAAAATATCACAGAAAAATAAAGAATAGAACAACGAGAAGAACAGAGAAGACAATAGAAAACAGGACAGAGCAAAAAATACATTGAAGGCAATAGAGATTTCAACAGAGTGAAGAATAAAGGAGAAAAGGCAATAGATATAAAACCTGAACAAATATCATACCAAAAAATGGAGAAAAACGAAGGATAGAACAGAGCTGATAATACAATGAGGAAGAAAATAGAGCAACTAATAGAGCAGAGAAGACAATATAGACTGAAACAGAGTAAAAACCACAACAAACTATAGAATAGGATAGCGAACAGACCAGAACAATGAATAGAGCCACAAAAATAATACTGAATAGATTAGAATAAAGGATAGGACAGCGAATATCAAATTGAATAGATCATAGCAAAGAATGAAGCAGCGAAGACAATGAAGAACGGAACAGAGCGAAGAATAGAGCAGAGAAGACAATAGAGATGAAAACAAAGCAAATACTACAATAAAAAATAGAAGGGTACAAAGAATACAACAGCGAACAGAGCAGTGAGGACCAAATCTGATCAATTATCATAACAAAAATGGAGAACCATGAAGGATAGAACAAAGCAAAACACCAATGTAATGTTTTTGTTATTTATTTAATTAGTTTTTACTTGTGGGATAAAATTATACACACTATGGCTAGTTACTATATATTGATTTATTTAATAAACTTAATTCATATACACACTCTACTCAATGTCTTCTAATTGATTTACTCGGTATAATAGTTCTAATTTATTTTTACCACTTGAATATTACACTATTTATCTCCACTATTTCATTCACTGTTCGATTACTAAGAACTTCTGTAAACTGTCTGTGAACTAACTCTTTGTCTTCGTTTCACTAATTGTCAACTCACTCAAAAACCTGCGTATATATAGTCTTGATCATTTCTGGAAAGTTTTTGTATTTTCCGCGCTCTTCCTATGCGTAAACAAAGCGTCTTGAAATGTTCTCGAAAGGAGCGCATTCGCCAAAATTTATAGTCCAGAGACAGGGCCGGCTTTGAGATGGTGACCTCTCAACATTGCCCCCTCCTTAATAGGAGTCTGAGTAGCCGGGACTGGATGCTTAAATCGGCAACTGGACCCATTCCTACACTTTCCGGTCGTATGGAAATAACAGGGCACTGCCTTCATTGGACACTGATAACGGGGGGTATAGCTACAGATTAATATGTGGACACCGGTATCTTCGAAGATCACTTCCATCATATTCCTGATGACTCGCCAGTCCAACTGGTTGCCCTCTATCTTAGGCATAGCTAGTTTCTTCACGTTGGATTCCAGCATATGGTCTCGAAGGCTTCGTAGCGTTTCCCACACATTCCGGTAGGGGGATCGATCTTGAAATTTATTCTTTGTTACCAGGTAGAAGACGTACCGTGAATTGTGTTTGAGTCTCAGTGACTTGCCAGGGGTTGGATTCTGTTCTGCAAGTTTTTCTAAATGCCCATTCTTCTTTCGGAAGACGGTTGCCAAACCTCGTGCGTTTTTGATACTGGCGAGGATGTCGTGTGCCTTCCGTGAGCGTGAACAAATCTTGTCGTTGCTCTGTAGTGACTACAAATCTAGCTTTACCGGTACCTCCATACGCGCCCATAAATTATTCGAACACAGGGTCAGAATCTTCCCGGATATGGTTCACTCCTTCCTTTCTGTCATGGTCTCCTTCGGATGGCGCTAGTCGGTTTTGGTGGACTACTTTCGGTTTTCCATTGGGGATCTTGTTTATGCGATAGATGACGTCATTGATCCTCTTCTTGATCAAATACGGACCCTCCCAAGATTTCTGTAATTTTGGAGAAAAGCCTTTTCTCCTCGTCGGATTGTGTAACCATACTTTGTCCCCTTCTTTGAAACTGCCTTCTGTAGCCTGTGTGTTTTTCATTCTGTCGCTGGCAACTTGAAGATTCGTTCGGACCAATTCGTGCACATCGTCCATCCTTTTTCTCAACTGGATCACGTAATCTTCTCCAGCTAGATCTTGTCCAAGTGAACAACCAAATTCCAGGTCACAAAGGAGCCTCATTTCGCGTCCAAATAGGATTTTCGCAGGTGTTTGACCTGTGGACTCAGTGATCGGAGCGGATCGATAAGCCAATGCAAATAGGGAAAGATATTGGTCCCATTCTCTCTGGTGGCTGGAAACCACTTTGGATAGGATTTTCCAATGGTCCTGTTCATTCTCTCGACCATTCCATCTGACTGTGGATGCAACGCCGTTGTCTTGGTCTTCTTCATTTCCAGCTTGTCACAAATTTCCTGGAATACATGGCTTTCGAAATTTCTTTCCTGATCGCTGTGAACTTCCAAGGGCACTTCTACCCACTTTGTGAAATAATCCATCACAACCTGGATGTATTTACCACCATTTTCTGTAAAGCAAAGAGAATAATTGAGATTGAAACGGGGAAAAAGCAGAACAAAATTTAGAATAGAACAGCGAAGACATTAAAGAACAGAATATAGCAGAGGAGACAATAGAGATCCAAACATAGGAAATATGACAACGAAAAATAGAAAAGAACAGAATACAGCAGAGAAGACAATAGAGAACAGAATGGAACAAAGAATAGAGTTGAGAACATAATAGAGAAAAATAAAAGGCAAAGAATATAGTAGAGGAGATAATAAATATCCGCACAGAGCAAAGAATAGATCATAGTAGAAAATCGGGAGCAGAACAGAGCAAATAATAAAGTAAAGACAACAGAACAATTGTCGAAAAAAAATAAGAAAACAAAGATTAGAGCAGCGAACAGAACAGACTGAAGAATGGGACAAAGAAGACAAAAAAGATCAAAAATTACGAAAGAACAAATGATAAAACAGAGAACACAACAGAGCAAAGAATAGAGTAGATAAGACAATAGAAATCAAATCAGAGCTAATGCTAGGAAATGGAAAGGAAAAAAGAATAGAGCAGCAAATAATGCAGAGAACAGAATAGAGCGGAGAATAAATCGGAGAAGTCAATAGAGAATATAACAAACCTGATAATAGAAAAAGGGTTAGAGCTTAGATCTTTAAAAAAAATATCTCACGTTCTACGAGCGAATACAACTTTTCAAACTGCGAAATTTGTTTCAAAGGTACGAATGAGTAGAAATACATGTTTGTTGGGAATTTACTTCGGGTATTTATAGATTGTGAGGCTTCAGGCAGCTCTTTAACCCCTTTCCATGCTTTATATACAGCAAAAGAGTCTTTGTAGACGACAAACTTTTGAGATTGTTATTATGAAACGTGGTAATATCCAAACGCAGTGTTTCAATATGACAAAAAACAACTGTAGATTGTTTATTTTATGCCGATAAATGTTGACTGTCATAATATTTGCTTAGTATTACTGCGGCAACTAAATGGGCAATATAATGCGAATATAAAGTTGATTCAATGTAGCATTTGTGTATAAATAGTCGGAAATGAAACATTAATTTCAATATGCGAAATATCCGCACAAATAATTACACTTGGAGTATGAAATCAAACAAATGTTGGTTGAAAATTGAATGTGATTAAACTTATATAAATGATACTATAATAATTTTCTGTATTTTCAGGAATTTTGAAATTCACAAATTATTCATATCGAATATGTTCCACTGAAATAATAATTGAAATTATTACGGAGGCTATGAATATTAATTTTTCAATAAAAAAATACCACTACATTATTATTCAACCGTAGCATATCTACCAACTTTGACTCTTTCACGTGGTCACTCCACTGGATCTAATGTACCTCAATTTAAGAGCACCCATCACTTTTCTTCATTCTTAGAGGGTTGCTGTTGTTTGGGTTTTCCTTTCAGTCCTCTACCAATTACTTCCACGACTTTCGATGTCGTAAGATCGATGTTCGTAGGTCTCGCTGGAATAGAAGGAAATGAAATAGCAGATGAACTAGCAAAGACAGGGGTTGAAACACTCTTTTGGGGTCCGGAATCTTCTTGTGGTATCGGCACTTCTATAATACCGTTGGAAAGGTCTAGTAGGGCTGAAACAATCAAAGATACTTCTGGGAAACTACGATCAAGTAAGATCAAAAGAATGCATAATTCAGAGTAAGATTTTTACATATGTCTTAATAGGACGCCACCACATAAACCACGAACTAGTGGAGCAAGAAGAATTAATTTAGTGAAATTGAAGAAGAAATAACCATTCCTATTCTTGTTGAATGCATAACACTGTAGTATTCCAGGGAACTACACCTGGGAGACTACTGGATAGAAAAGGAAGACCTGTCTAAACTGAAGCATATGGTTAATCCTAAATTCCTCAGAGGAATTGGATTGAGGGAACTACTGGTCTTTGAAACTTTCCTCAGCATCTGAGTAGAAGAAATGGACACTATAGATATTACAGGTCTCAATGACATACATATTATATAAAATTTAACTTTTTTATCTTGATTTTTAAAACCCTGATGGTGGAAAAAAATCTCTTTTGCAATTCGACCGTAAGGCGTCATTGTCGGTCTCGCAAGAACCAACAAATCAATTTCCGCTCTTAATAAACAAATAGCTATTCAATATATCGGTTGACATTCTAAATATTTTTTTTTTCAGTATCTTTCTGAATTTCTCAATGACTTCTTGTGCACAACAACCTTTTCTAATAGTTCGCGTATTCAGTTACAAAAAAAACAGCTATAAACTTCCATTTAAGCTCGGAAACTTTTCGAAAACAAATAGAAATGAAGTTTAATCCTATTTACTATTCGTCCTCCAAAAAATCACTAACAAAGAAAAGCAGCTTTCAAGTTATCTTCTGAACGGTATACAATGGATTACTCAATAATAGAAAGAAAATAGTCGTGTTTGATTTTGTTCACATTGGAATAAAAACAACCTTTTTCGATGAAAAATGTTTAAAATAAAAAACAAAAAATTGCTGATATTAAATTTGTTACGAAAAAATCAAATTAAAAAGTTCTGGTTTATTCTATTTTGTTGTTTATTACCTTCTGTTTTCTTTTCACGTTTTTGCTTTTTTCTTTCATCCTCAATTCTGCCCTATTTTCTCTTTTGTTCTCTCTAAGTTTATCCTATTCATTTTCTTTCAAACAGACTTCTAAAAAATAAGGTTTTCAATTCAAAGTGTATATACAGCGTTAGTGAGAAGTCTCGCACCAAAAGATTATCTTTCAAAAAGGAGCAGGTCTCTTCTAAGTTCAGTATATAGGTGTAATATGATAGTTTTAGCTTCTTTCAATGAAGGGTTAGGTTGTTCCAAGGTTAGGTCATCGAGGGTATAGAATTAAAGCCTCGTGTTAACTTGGCCAAAGTAAGATTATTATTAATCGTTTCGTCAAATCAAAATATGAACCAATGCAATATTTTATTGCTGGGCCGTCCAATATTGTAACTACAAACATGGACTTATTATTCACTTAATGCCATTTGCACGTATTCAGCAGTTATAGCTTCAAATATTTCCAGCTAGCATATTTACTGACGTAATAAATAATATGTACCAATAATTATAAACATTCCAATCATGTTATATCTATATTAAACTAAAATAAACGGAAACAGCATTTCTTGAGTAAAATATAAATTACACTGTTACTAAAAAATGTTTTTCTGTTAAATAATTCAATTTTTTTCTCACAATATTTTTCTTAATTTAAAAATAAAAAAATTAGAATTTTAATAAATATTTAATTTCAAATTAAATTGAATTTCACAATTAACTTTTTAAACTACTTTATAATCAGGCTCTAAATTCTACTTTCTCTCTCTAGATTCACTTTCCAGTGAATTTACTTTGTTGCGAATTATTTCATATTAAATGAAAGCGACGGGCGATATGTGCATATTTTAGAGCCAAAATTAATTCAATAAGTCAATTAAACTTACTGTCAAATCCAAATTCAAATTTTTAATAATACAAATTATTCAAAAATAACTTTATTGTTGGTTGGTTTTGGGTGCCCTTAAATCCACACCCACAGACAATCTACGGAACCTCCCCTGCATTTAAGACGCATATTTTTTGCTGAGAAGTTTATCCTAAAATGTCAAGCTAACAATCAGATTAAACTATTGCAAAAAATATGTGACATCTCCAAGTCTAATTTAGTTGAAAATTTTTTGCTCCAGTAGATATCCAATGAAATCAGTTAATTTGAGGTCATTTGATTGAACACAACCAATCAGAACAACATTATATTGAAAACAGACTATGGACTATGGACTAGAATCTACGTTGACATGGATACATTTTGATTTATTTCTATTTTGACGTTTCAAAATATTTAATATTTGAAAATGACACATCATAATACTGACGAGAATATTAATGAAATTATAGAAGCCAATATAGTCTGTTTTTTTCTATAATTAGCAAAAAAATTTCTATTCGAATAACTCTCAAACATTGATAAATGCTCAAAAATTTTATAACAACTTTCTCAAGCTTGTTGCTTATTGGCAACAGACCTCCGCCTGCGGCGTCGGTCTGTTTCCCAGCAACAAGCTTTCGAAATCTGTTATAAATTTTTTTCGAACAATTATCAATGTCCTTGAGTTATTACTACTGATAAGTGGTGGCACAATAAAAATTCTCCAACATTAGCCGTAGCATATCCCAATGTCTCCTCCTATTTAGATATTCCAGCTGAAATTACATTCTACCAAGCCACTTTTAATATCTCATATTCCCGGGCCAACGTTTGCTTTCCCTCTTTAGATGGTAATAACTCCATTGCTCTTCACGAACTGCTCGGAAAGTTTGAAAAACCATGCAAGATTTTCACAAATGGTTCGAAGTCAAAGTTAGGAGTTGGTTGTGCTGTATAGGTACATTCAATACTATGAAGAATCTCTAATGTTTAAGTTGAATCAGCATTGTTCCATATATTCCGCAGAACTATTTGCAATATACCAAGCTCTAGAATGGGCCGTTAAAAGACAAATCTCTGATCAGCAAATTGTAATCATGTCTGATTCAAAGTCTGCGTTATCTGCTTTAGAAAACTCACATAATCAGCTTCACAAGAATGGGCTCATAGCTAAGAAGCTACTCCAACCGAAGAGAACAAACTGGAATATGAAGCAAATATGTAGAAAGAAGCGGGAACGGAAAGATGAAGAATTAAACAAAATTGAAGAAACATACAGAAATAAAGTAATCAGAAATTTCTATCAGGAAGCTAACAGGAATAAGGAACACAGTGTTAATAAAATATCGTACCTTAGAGGAAGAAGAGGATGATAGGATCGTTAAAATACCAACTGAACAAGAGATACAGGATAGCATAGACCAACTAAAGAATAATAAAAGTACCGGATAAAATGGCATACCAGCAGAAATATTAAAGAACTGTGGAATTATAGGAAGATGCAGAATAGCAGAGTTAATTTTAAAAATGTAGAAAGAAGAAAATGTACCAAAGGATTGGAATACAGCCTTAATGTGCCCAATTTATGAAAAAGGAGATAAACAACAATGCAATAACTATAGAGTAATCGCCTTTCTTGGCGATACATATAAAATACTGGCAAATATACTTAATAATCGTTTAAAAATTGATCAGCAGACAACAGCCGGTGAATACCAAGGAGGTTTCAAGTTAGGAAGATCCACAATAGACCAAATATTTATAATGAAACAGCTACAGCATAATAGTTATGAACAAAACTCAAGCTTGCATATGTTGCTTTTAGGCTATAAACAAGTCTATTACTCAATTGTAAGAATGAAGTTATACAAAACTATGAAGAAACTAGGTATACCCAAAACGCTTTGCAGGCTGGTGAGAATGACTCTACAAAACACATGTAACAAAATCTTATTAGAAGGGGAAACATCAAAGCAATTTGAAGTAGAAAAAGATCTAAGAAAAGGTGATCCATTGTCCACGACATTATTTGAGACCATGGGCTGTTATCAGTGCAATGTTGTTCTGATTGGTTGTCTTCAATCAAATGACCTCAAATTAACTGATTTCATTGGATATCTACTAGAGCAAAAAATTTTCACAACAAATGAATTGGGTTTTTTTTAAATGTAATTCTGAGAAGGTATTTGAATATCCAAATTCTCGCTTTTCCTCCTATCTTTGACTTGCATAGCATCCTTAACATAGGTACTGGATGCTAATTCGAGCACCGTCGTCCTAGAAAAATCCAATTATCCTCATTTATATCCATTTCAGTTGGCTCCAGTTTTATAAGATCAAAAAATGTTTAATTTCAGGTGCCAACATAAAACTAATTGTTTATTATTATTATTTTAAGTACAGTGGTAAATATTCGTGATTTTGGTTCACATTTTAGATCGTTTCAATAAAACCCAACAAAATTTGTGTTGAGTAAAGCTGAACTGTAAATAAAATATCTTCATTACTGCAAATAATCCTACAGCTACGTATTTTCTCTGCTTTTCAAATGAATCGCTCAAGAGATGCATCTCTAACTTCAATCAATACTTTTACTTTTAAATTAAAGTAAAAGTCACGTGGTTGAAGATTTTATTTTGTTGAACTGTACATCAAATAATGATAAAATAAGAATGAAGACAGAATTCAATTCGATATAGAAGGAAGGAGTAATCTTATTTTCTTCAAAGAACAACAATTTTTTTTATTCAAAATGATGTGCCTCGATAACTTTGGCCTTTTTAATTTGAATTGAATTGAAAATTTCATTCTATACCTGGTTATATTATTAAGTCCTCTTCGGGGTTTGTTTACAATACATTTGATTTGACGGTCGCGGTAGTGACAGCTGTTGCTGTACTCCTCTATGAGATGGCCATTTGGGATGGTCATTTGGGAAACCACTGACAACCTGTATCCATCACCCTGGATGGGAAAGGAAAATAGTGTGTTTTTGCACTGAAAAGTGCTATGAAATAAAGAGTGCGTTTTTATATATTATTATAGATTTTGTGGACATATACCAATAGAAATTCAAGGTGTCACAATTTAAAAATGAATTAGAATAAACAAGTTATAGAAAAAAGTAGAGTTCAATTATCCATAAACAATTTTGTTACACCCTGTATGTGCTTATTATGAAATATAGATGTTGATATTCAATAGTCAAAGGTAAATTCATATTAATAATTATTTGAAGCATAATGTCAATAGTATGTCCAATCGGAATATAATGTTTGTATGTCATTGTATTAATTTGGTTTAATTTAAAATATGATATTTTTAATAATATTTAATCTAAGTTACGATGCTACTCTGATTTTATTTGTATTAGAAATTTAGTTAGTAATATTGTAAGTTTATATAAATGTCATGAAGTGACATAATGAAATTAAATAATTACTTACCTGATGGTAAAATATGTTGGTAAGACGTTTTTGGAAGGAAGTAATATTTTGTTTCAAAAAAGCGTTGCTATGAGGAAACTAGGGGGTTGTTGACTGGGAACGCGATAGTGAGAGTTCTGGGGGACGCGAAGAAGAGCGTCAGAAAAAAATTTTGGTGTGCGTGAATTTTTCTGGTAGAAAACCAGGAAAAGTGGTTAGCGAGGTGCTAACGAGCAGACTACGAGATTCGAGAGTTTGCAGACAAGTTGTGGAGAATTTTCCACATAAAATCAGAACGTAGAATCTACTTAATTGGTGAGATATCCACTCCATAAATTTTTCATTTGTACTCCAAGTATTTGTATGAGATAGATTAATCTTGTTGATTAATCTGAACGAGGTTCCAGTATCCAGAAGCTGAAATAAAATCATAAATATCATTTTTATGAATCGTTCATATGAGTTGTGTATTGAGGTTAAAATTTCCACATAACAATCTAAGTGATTTAAAGTGCTTAAATAAGATTAATTTATAGGTTGTATTATTTAGGATAGAAATTTTCATACTTACAGAAGAATTTGATATCAAATCCTTACGAATATTCGCAATATAGCGTTCGCAAATCAATTTTTTCTTTATTTAGATTTCTACAGCGGATTCCAGAGAGGAGAACAGCTGACCCTTCATTTGTAACGGAAGCCGCGTTCCGTATTTCTATTCGGTGCGTTGCGAATATTGGTAGTAAAAGTATTTCGCAGTTGCGTTATTGTCGAAAAGACAATTTTTTTTGTATATCGATGTTTGTTGTAATCGCTCGGCATAATAATTGCCATTTTTATTGTTGATTACTATTATTCTATTAAAGAAAATCAGAGTGCATATCTTTCTCTTTATTCACATATGTAAGAGCTTAATATTTTAAAAAAGGATTGGAACTCCATCTATGCGCCGTTATCTCTACTGACCCTGAAACATGTCCTTGAGGTGAGCAGTCGAGTCTCTGTCTAAGAAGCCGTGGCATAAATATAATATTATTATTAATTAAAACGAACCACACCACACAAATCAAAAATTATTATTCAAATAATAAAAACACACAAAAAACACATAAAAACAAATAATTAAAATTGATACAAAATTATAATAATAAAATTAAAGTAAAAAAAATATAATAATATGTTGCTGCGCCGCGCAGTTTGGAACACCTACTTTCATTAGCGACGGTTTGTCGGTCGCTTTTTTTGTGCACTTTTCATCGAGCTCTGAGTTTTCGGTGCACTTTTTCGAAGTATTCGGCGCGTTGTTAGGTGGTGGGAAGGTGAAGGTTTGTCGAGGATTATTAAATTGGCGTGAAACTGAAGTATTACTTCGATGGGGACTATCCCGATCCTAACCTAGTGCGTTTTCCATTCGCCTTTCCTCGATGCGTCCCATTCCTATTGTTATCTTTTTAACAAGCAGCCTGTCTTGCGCTTCTTCTCGTATGCTGGTTTCATCCTCTTCGGGCAGTTCCCTTTGACGTTGCCGTAGTAGTTCCTGTTCGTCCCAAACTTCGCTTCTTTCAAGGGCCAAGATTCTCACTGGGGGTGTCCATGCCAAAACACTCTCTTGATAAAGTACACCATCCGCTTATTATACGAAGGGATCGTTCATTCATTCATATATTCCGGTTGTGCTCATCAGCCCAGGCACTTGAAATGAATCCTTATACCATTTCCCATGTTATTTACCTCCATTCCAGAAGCTTCGTGTCTTCTATAAAGGCCACTAGTTTGACTGGAGGGATTTTCAGTAGTTGTGATGGTTGTATTAATTCCCCTCCAAAGCACTTCCGTCTAAGTACTTGTAAGTTATCGCAGAAGCATAATATGTGAGTAGGTGTTTCATCATCAAGTTCACATTCTCTGCACATAGGTTCACTAACTTTGCCCATTTTGTACAGATGTTTCCTCAAGGTGCAGTGTCCTGTCACCAGGTCGGTAACTGTCTTCAAATGTCTCTTACCCAGTTTCAGTTGCCTGGTCGAGAGTTCCTTGTCTACCTTGTTCAGTAAACTCTTTGTGTATGGAAGTGCCCTCTCCTCAGAGTGCAGTGCCCTTTCACCAGGTCGGTAACTGTATTCAAATGTCTCTTACCCAGTTTCAGTAGCCTGGTTTAGAGTTCATTGTCTACCTTGTTCAGTAAACTCTTTATATGAAGGTGCCCTTGTGTCACCCTCCATTTGAATTGGTGTTCCTTATCTAGCCAGCTTTATTTCATTATCTGCAATCCCCTCATGTGCCGGCACCCATATTAGAGACACTTTGTTGTCTCTTGCCAGCCTATTGAGGGATTCTTTGCAGTTTTGTCTTTCTCCACCAGACTATTGTTCCATAGATGATCGTTGGCCTTATCTCAGTTATGTAGAGCCAGTGAACCATCTCAGGTCGTATTCCCCAGGTTTTGTCCATAACTCTTCTGCATCGCCAGAAAAGCCTGGTCGCCCTGCTAGTCATTTTTCCAGATGTGCCTTCCAATTCAGTTTGGAATCAAGGGTCACTCCCAGATATTTAACTTCTTTAGATATTTCTAGTTCTTCTCCTATCAACAGAACTCTTCTATTCGTAAAAGCAACTAGTTTGGTTTTTTTTTGGATTAAGTGAAAGGTCCTCTTCAAGGCACCATTCTTCCACAATTCGCAGTGCTTCTTGTAGGACATTCATAACCACCTCTGGGAATTTCCCATTGGTGACAATCACTATGTCGTTCGCAAAGCCCTGCGTCCATATGCCTTGATCATTCAACCTACAGATCAAGTCATCCACAACTAGGTTCCACAAAAGTGGTGAAAGTACTCCACCTTGAGGACATCCTTCAGTTGTCCTAACGGTGTATGTTTTATCATGCATATGTGCTGTAATTCTCCTATGCTCGAGCATGGATCCTATGCGAAGGTTTGTCTTTCGTTGAATCGCAACCATATGTCTGACCACTTGTTGCAAGCAGCACCCTAGATGTCCACATCGACATCTCATACAATTTTATTTAGTCTACGACGGTAGATAGCAGCTTCCTGGACCTCCCATGTTTGGCATAAGTCTAGATTTGCAGACTGTCGACGCCTTTGTTACTGCTTTCTTCATGAGTTGTTTGAAGGACAATTTATTGTCCAGCCACATTCCTAAGTACTTGATTTTGCTCTTAAGTATGTATATTGGAGTGACATTCACTTGGACCTATAAGATCTATTGTGCATCCTTTCTTCTACTTAGCTTCTGAGGAAAGTCTCAGAAACTAGTAGTAGATTAGAGATCTAAAAGATCTATTGTACCCTTTTTCTTCTACTTAGTTCCTGAGGAAAGTCTCAGACACTAGTAGTTCCTGTTATGCAATCCGCAAGTATGTTGACCTATTCCTGAACAGAGCAATTGTGGTTATGGTATGAGATCTTCAAATGTTGGACGTAATTTATACGGATGCCATTTATGTTTGTTATGGATAAGATAAATTGTTACATACGAGATACCCAGTTTTCTTTCAGCTTCATGTTATAAAGCAGTTGGAAAAGCAGGGGAAAATGCTAAAACGGGAATTTCGTTGTCTTCATTATCAACTTCAGGCTCCAGGGGTTTGCTCTACAATTTTTAAGTTAACGATTCAAAAAATCTTCATTATTGTATCTAATCTAGATATGTTTGTTATAACCGGAAGTTTTGTAAAAAAAAATATTTTAGATAGATTCGAAATATCAAAAATCGACTCAATACTTATAAAATACGACGTTTCAATTGTTTCATGTGTACTAAATTATTATTTATTGAATATTGAACTAAATAATCCTCTAACTTTCGAAGATATGCATAAAGAAGCCAGTTATATGAAGGTGTTACTCGTAATGCTTGTGAGTTTCCCCTGTCGACATTTTAGTGCAACCACTTCCAATTGAGAAGAGGAAGCCATTTCTAATATCAACCGACTCGATAATTTCCTATTATCTCCTACCATTTCTGACACATTATACATTAACTGCAAAGAGGTTGAGAAAATACTGTATGTAGAACGTTGAAACCTTAACTATATTTCATGTAGGTACATATACGGGATAAAATTTATAAAAATTGTTTTTGCAGTAGAAAAATTCTTAATACATCTTCCAAACAACTAATCTACTATAGTTATTTGTGTATTTAGAGCGTAAAGTAACAGATTGCCGCTTGAAAAAGAATGTTGCAGCGCGACGCGGAGCGGAGCGCGGCGATCTTTCGAAAGCGGTAATTTTACTTTATGCTCGAAAAACACACATAATTTTTTCTACAGTCGCCCTTTTAATAATTAAAACAGTTTTTTATATTATCTTAGGTTATAATAGGAGTGCTAGAATAATCGTCATTTTCGCTATTCATCATTAACCTTAAAAAGATTTACTGACTAGGGATGTTAGAAAATAATCGATTTTTATATAAATCGATTATTATTTTCTTGTAATCGATTTTTATAGTAATATTACACGATTTTATAAATTACGTGTTTAAACCGATTTTCGGAAACGGCTCGTATTATTTATTGACTATTTTCCAAAATTTTGACAACTCTTGACAATTATTGACCATTTTTCAATATATTAACAATTATTGACCATTTAGACTGTTTTTCAAAATTAGTGACCAGTTTTCTAAATTTTCCGAAATGTTGATAATTTTTTTGACAATAATTGACAAATTTTCAACCATTTTTGACAATTTTTCATAATTTTAGACCGTTTTTCGAAATTATTGACCATTTTTGATAATTATTGACAATTATAGACCATTTTTCCAAATTTTTGACCATATTTCAAAATTTTGTTATCAACTATTTTTCAAAATTTTGACAACTTCTAACAATAATTGATAGTTTTTGACAATTTTTGACCATTTTTGATAGTTTTTGACAATTATTGGCCATTTTTCAAAATTATTGACAATTTTTCAAAATTATTGACCATTTTTGATAGTTTTTGACAATTATCGACCATTTTTCAAAATTTTCACAATTTTTGACAATTATTAACCAATATTGACAATAATTGTCCATTTTTGACAGTTTTTATAAATAATTGACAATTTTTAACCATTTTTGATAGTTTTTACCATTTTTGACAATTTTTCATAATTTTAGATCATTTCTCAAAATAATTGACATTTTTGATAATTATTGACAATTGTTGACAATTATGGACCATTTTTCCAAATTTTTGACCATTTGTGACAATTATTGACCATTTTTGACCATATTTCAAAAAAATTTAGCAATTTTTGACAATTATCAACTATTTTTCAAAATTTTGACAATTTTTAACATTAATTGTCCATTTTTGACAGTTTTTGACAATTTTTGACCATTTTTGACAGTTCTTGAAAATTATTGGACATTTTTTCAAAATTTTTGACCATTTTTCAAAATTATTGACTATTTTTGAAAGTTTTTGACAATTATCGAGCATTTTTCAAAATTTTAACAATTATTGACCAATTTTCACAATCATTGTCCATTTTGACAGTTTTTGACAATTTTTGACCATTTTAGATAGTTTTTGACAATTATTCACCATTTTTGACAATTTTTGAAATTTTTTGACTATTTTTTCAAATTTTAACAATTATTGACCATTTTTCAAAATTTTTGACAATTATCGACCATTTTTCAAGATTTTAACAATTATTGAAAAATTTTGACAGTTTTTGACAATTATTGACCATTTTTGACAGTTTTTGTCAGAAATTGCCAATTTTTAACAGTTTTTGACAATAATTGGCAATTATTGACCATTTTTGACCATATTTCAAAATGATTGACAATTTTCATATAATTTTATTTAATTTTTAATCTGATAAATTGTTAATTATCCACCAATTGAGTTAATTCGGAGGGCGTGGTTTGATTAAATAAGCGAGCGAAAAAGATTTTTTTTTTGCGCTAGAGCGTAAAGTAACAATCCTCGGCATTTGTCGACTTTCGATTTCATTTGAATCGATTTCATTCATTTGAATATAGTAATTAGTCATTTTAGGCGCGACTGTAGTAAAAAAATTTACAGTAGATATTATTCACGTGTTTTAGAGATACCTCAATAGATGTTGGAAAAGTGCCTTGGTTCAAATATAAACAAAATAATTTTCTCTGGAAAAATAGGAGATCATCCCACATCATAAGCGTTAAATAAAAAGTTTATAACTGGAATCTACGAAGGCGTTTGCTTGAATGTCGACATATAAGGTTTTAACAACCTCCCGGGATAGAAGAAAAACTTCACAGTTGTTTCCCTCGGGTGGAAGATGTGGAAAAGAGAGATTTCCAACTTTTGTCGATGACGTAATTACAAAGGGCAACCTAAATCTAGATGAATGAGGGCCGACGCTTCTGAGCCAGGTAGATAGCGTGTGCAAATATCTATCCGGGATTTATGTGTGTTTTTCGTTGACTCACCACCAACTCACTAACTGAATTTATTACGCAATACGACGGCATCGTTTTCTCTAACGGTAAAATTCTATTAAATGAACCTATGAATAAGGAACATAAATTAACTCAATTCCAGATGGAATGTTTAATTTTAATTGGGGTTTTAGAAACAAAGAATTATAATTATTAAGTTATATCACATGGAAATTTAATTTCTGATCTTTTTTTCATCGTCCCAAGCAGCTAGTGTTATTGTCATGAATAGAAAAATTTTAAAGTCTATTTCGTTCCATTTTGTACACTGCACGTCATATAAAACTGATAATCAGTGACATTTGTCAAAGCGCATTATTCACGATGCCAGCCCATTTAAGTGAGTGTGATAAAATGCGAATAATTTCCAAAATAGAGAACTGGTCGAAGAGTTTAATAGAAGCAAAACCACGATTAAAAATGTAATACCACAAACCCTAATAGAAGAAACCTGGGAAAGCTTGACAAGATAAAAATTTAACATCAAATTTAATTTACTAAATGCCTACAAGATTACAAAAAGTTATGAATAATAATGGAGCTATGACGTTATTAATTATTTCATGTCCGGAATTTGTTTTGTTTGTTTTTATTTGACGTCTGTCTGTTTCTGCCACCATGGTCTATAATCTATTTGTTGGTTTAATTGTTTGAACTGCTTTAATTTTGAATTACGTGGATCTCGTGTCAAAATTTTGTTTAATTGTAAACTTTTTTATTTTTTATTGAAATTTTGTTGCTATTACTTTTCAAAATGAAACTAAGTGTTTCTAATTAATTCCACTATTTAATGAAAAAATTATGAAAACTCTAAGATATTGATAATTATTTCGATATTGACATATCATCGCCAGAATGACAGAAGTTACATTTTATGTGATGCCTACTTGATGTTTAATATTTTGGCTAGACCAAATAGTAAGTGACCTATCTTGTGATTGACTCAATATATATATATATGAATACAAAAAAGAAGAAGATATTATTTTACAAATATTAAAGCTTAGGTATTATTAGCCCTATGGGGATATCCTGGATATCTTTTTCCCATTTAAGATCAGTATAACTGTGCAATGATATAGGAAACCAAGGAAAACTATATCTGCTGATCTTTACAATTGTTACTTAAGAAGACAATTTAATAGTGGAGAGCTCCCTAGATTTATCTGTTCATTGACAACTTCATATTGTGGGTTTCTTATCACAAATATGCAGTACTTCTAGTTCTGTGTTAGGTGTTGATGAATGTTTTGTGTCAAGAAGATGTTTTGCGTAATGTGATTTATCTGGCTGTTTTAATCTGTATGCTCGTGAGTTTTTTTATTGTATCTTATTTCAAAATTTTGAATTGTTTGACCAATATAGACAGCATTACATTCTGGACATTTAAGTTTATATGTTCCAGACTTTTTTAATGGGGGTATTTTTGTTTTTACATTTAACAATTTTTTGCTCACATTGTTTTCTGTTTTAAACGAAATTGCTGTGTTTGTTGAACAAGATATTATCTTTGAAATATTAGAAATATTACCAGCATATGTGATGGTTTTGTAATTTTGTATTTCCCTAGTTTTTTCAGGAAATATTAATTGTAATGCCACTTTTTCCTCTTTTTTATTGATTAATTTATTAACAGATGTCGAAGAATAAAAATATATTATTCTACGCTTCACAACTAGTTTTGAAAAATATTTTTCAAAAACAGTGACCGTTCAACGAAGAAGAAACAACTACTTCCCGGGCTACATGCCCCGACAGATATTGAATTACACTTCTAAGTCAAACGGGGTTGGTAAATCTACAAGATTTAAACCAACCATTCTGGTTTGCAACTAGAAGGGATAACACAACTTGTAGACCGGTTTCGGCGTATTGCGCCTCATCAGTACAAGGTATATGTTATCGTCCGAGAGTTAATCTCGGACTGAAATGTGACTATAATCAACAACGGTACATATTGTCCAGTTACGGAAATATTTTTGTTGCGAAAATAGCGACATCTCACCTCTAAGTCACAAACCAAAATTCGAACGAGACAACAAATCACGTGGATTTGAAACAAAAATGAATTAATACAGTTTCCTGTAAAATTGTCGTATTTAGTAAAGCGTTTTAACAACAGATGTCGAAGAATAAAAATATATTATTCTACGCTTCACAACTAGTTTTGAAAAATATTTTTCAAAAACAGTGACCGTTCAACGAAGAAGAAACAACTACTTCCCGGGCTACATGCCCCGACAGATATTGAATTACACTTCTAAGTCAAACGGGGTTGGTAAATCTACAAGATTTAAACCAACCATTCTGGTTTGCAACTAGAACGGATAACACAACTTGTAGACCGGTTTCGGCGTATTGCGCCTCATCAGTACATGGTATATGTTATCGTCCGAGAGTTAATCTCGGACTGAAATGTGACTATAATCAACAACGGTACATATTGTCCAGTTACGGAAATATTTTTGTTGCGAAAATAGCGACATCTCACCTCTAAGTCACAAACCAAAATTCGAACGAGACAACAAATCACGTGGATTTGAAACAAAAATGAATTAATACAGTTTCCTGTAAAATTGTCGTATTTAGTAAAGCGTTTTAACAACAGATGTCGAAGAATAAAAATATATTATTCTACGCTTCACAACTAGTTTTGAAAAATATTTAGAAGTGTAATTCAATATCTGTCGGGGCATGTAGCCCGGGAAGTAGTTGTTTCTTCTTCGTTGAACGGTCACTGTTTTTGAAAAATATTTTTCAAAACTAGTTGTGAAGCGTAGAATAATATATTTTTATTCTTCGACATCTGTTGTTAAAACGCTTTACTAAATACGACAATGGCGTGGCGTGGCGTGGCGTGGCGTTCACTGAGACCTTAAAGATATATCGTGCTCACCTTTTTTCTATTCTAGCTCTATTTCGTAAATGAATTTTAGGATTATCGCAGGCTTACGTATAAGAAAATGTCCCTCTTCTATCCAGCAGTCACTCAGGTGTTGCTATGCATTCCGCAATAATGTAAATGGAGGTTTTTTCATCCAATCCACAGAATCCACATTGGCTGTATCCGAATTTGACATCCATTCACGTAGATTCACTGCATATATTTTAAGTTGAAAAGTAATAAACGTCCAATCTTTACTGAACCCTGTCTCTGACTGAACTCACTCCTCTGAGTACAGGGCTCAACCCTTACACCAGCGCACGAAGGTTTGTTTGCTTGTGTATAATGGAGGCCATAAAAACCACTCCCGCCATGGAGATCTTGCTAAATCAACCACCACTACACATTTTTATAGAAGGCAAAGCCAGATCTATAACGCACAGGCTACTTCAAAGTCAACAACACACTGATTGACGCAACCTCCACGAGATATAAGTTCCAAATAACTAAACCAGGGAGGAAAAAATTAGAGTGTGTGCTTAAGACCCCACGGCAGAAGTGAAAACTGTATGTCGATGATCTGTTGAATTGATAAGTGGGAGCAACCGATGCATGTGCTTGAACTTGTAATGGCGGTGAATTGTCATCAATGTTTATTTCGCAATTTTCTTCTTCACGCTTTTTTGTTAAAATAATTATTATTACGTACCAATAATAACTATTAAATTAACAAAGACAATTATTAGGTAGGTATGAATTGAATATACTAAACAGCGACACAACAGTGAAGAGCAGCCGACTGTATTTTTCTCGCTCGGGTACACTCGGCGGTCCCGAGTTTGTATTGTTTTGTATAAGTTATATGCATAAAGGAACAGATTTAAAAAGTGAGATATGGATGAGAGAGGGAAATGGGAGAAAAAGATGGGAGAGAGAGGAAGAAAGTGTATTGCGTGTGATTACAATCAATATTTTAAATTGTCAGAATCTAAGACGGATTCGGTAAGGTTCGCGACCCTCGGAATATTGTTTTTTATGTTATTCGACCATTTTTGACAATTTTTCAAAAATTTTGACCATTCTTCAAAATTTTAACAATTATTGACCATTTTTGACAATTTTTCAAAAATGTTGACAATTATTGGCCATTTTTATTAAATATTTAACAATGTTTGACCATTTTTCAAAATTTTAACAATTTTTGCCCATTTTTGACAGTTTTTGACAATTTATGACGATTTTTCATTGGTTTTGACAATTATTGACCATTTTTGACAATTTTTCAAAAAATTTAAACATTTAGCCTTTCACCTCATAGCGTGACGGATCAGCCTAACTTTCTACCTACGGAAAAATCCGTGTGCGGTGCGCCAAAAGAAGTTTTCACTTCAAAAACTGGAAGAAACGTGTGCCGATACAGTGTGGGGCAACTTTGTATACGGATCGCCCCCATCCAAAGGTAGGTGTAGGAGCTGAAATTGTAGGGCCAAAAGGATAGCTACTCCAATAAGCCTATATAAGGGCGCCACAAGTTTCCAAGCAGAAGTGACAACGATTCACTACCTTCTTCTTATCACGCCCTCTCCTGCCGAAGGTTGGCGATCCAAATGGCAATTGTAGCTCTGGAAACTGCAGCACGAAGGATTTCTGCAAGCTGCACTGAATGCACTCGATTTCATAGGTAGATTATGTAGGTGCCCTAAACGCACTCGGAGACCGTTGCAAGGTCTCGGTAGTTTGGGTACCACAATTCAAAAATCAAATTCGATTCACCATGACTATATAATTATTCAAATAAAAATTTTGTATTCGCAGCTATTCATGGATATAATTTTCAAAATTATCTAACAATCACGACCAACTATGAACTTTTTAAGGATAATTTATTGAGAAAAGGATCCCATTTAAATAAATAATATGATCCGACATATAACAAACTAGACGAAACCCAAAAAGAAACAAACTCTTTTGTAGATAACGGATCAGAAATGTGCCGGTCGAAGATCGTCCTAACATTGTTAGAATAGAAAAAGGTTCGAATAAAAAGCACATCATCTTAATCAAACGATTCCCCAGAGGCGAAGAATATGAGTTCTCTTCGAAAGTAATGCCCTGCCAAATCAATTCTTACCATCTGGGGAGAACCGAGAAGGTCTTAATTTATTTGAGGTATTACGACGAAGAAACCACCGGGACGTAATAAATAGAATTCTAATACTTCCAATTCTTAATCTAAATCTTACAAGGGGCTTAAAACATAATTCGTTGCCTGTTTAAATGTAATTTTCAGGATAACAGGATTATCCGATCAAATTTGGAATTAGGGACGCATATTTGTAATTTGTGATAAAATTAAATTGCCTTAGTCGCAGGATAACAGCCGTATAACTAAGTTGTGTTGATAATTGATCTTCTTAGTAACAAGGGATGTTCAAAAACCGTTACTAGATGCTATAATGTGGCTCTAATTTAAAATCTCTTCAATTTTAGTAATTTTTTCGTAAAAATTATTCGGGAAAGTTTCAAATGGGTTCAGGCGTACTGAAGCCTAAAGGTATGATTTCGCTTGTGCGTCCAAACGCACGGCATCGAAAGGCATGGCCAATGGATACGTTGGTAGACTAGGGGTGTAGAAAGGCCTCTGAATCGGTGGTATTGCGGGTCACTTGGAGGATCATCTCAAGGGAATGAAACAACTACTTCTTGCCCCGGGGTATATTTGATTTATTTACTATAATACATTACACTACTTAGGTACTATGGCTAATGATATACATAAGTACCTAGCCGTATAGCATACTTATATTTAATGGTCTCTGACCATTCGACTATATAGAATGTTCTTCATGACTTATTCTAAATCAACTTCTCCTATAGTAAATATTGAATGCATCTTTATATAACCAGTCAAGTTCAAATAAAACAAATAAACATATTACTGTTTTGTCTTACTTCACGCTTGAACTTTATTTTCTATCCAATAACCTTCTCAATTTATATTTATATAATAATGAAATGTTCGAACGTTTTGTTGAAATAAGATCAAGGGAATTTAATTCTTATTTTAAATATTTATTATTATATTGGTCCAAAAGGCATCACAGGTTAACCCAATTTCCCGTAATTTCGGATATCCTTCGGTTGTAATCCTACCTATAAAGCACAAGTTGTCAGTGTCATTTAATTGTGCTTCTGCTGGCCCTCCTCCGGTTCCTTTCAACTTATTTTGTAACATCCTCGATTTCGCCTCGACTTTTGATTTGTACTCAATGAAGGTCTAAAATAAATACTTACTATTACATGATATGCCCAACAAAACACATTATTATTAATACTCTTTTCCACTGCTGAAGGGGCTTATTACTGCCTTTCAAATTGTTTAGTTCTTTTGTTAGATGCATCCACAGCACTCCAACCTTTTTGGATTTAGCTGGAGATAACTTGCCTTTCATCATCAACTTATCAACTTCGTCCAGAAAATGTATCATATATTGATATTGTTCATTTCTTGTCTTTTTTATCCTTTTCTGTCTAAAACAATACACGTTTAATTTATAATTGTGAAAAATTGTCTTATATTAATTGGCCCTTACTTTTCTTCCATAATTTCAATTAAGCTTCACTGAAAACACTAATAACCACTAATAATCCATACATTTAGCATGCTCACAGTGAACTACTGGTCGAAAAACCCGTAGCTGACCAACTATATACTATACCCAAGCAGGGATCAAATAAGGAAAGTGACAGATTCATCACTGGTCACTAAACCGTTAGAAGGCAGATGCACCCCATTGGCATGTACAGGGATTAATTTATTTGTTGGTTGTACATGGAAGAAGAGGAGACAGCCATATTTTCTCCGAATGCGAAGGAGTACTCTTTGGAGATATAAATTCACGGGACTTGAACGCTCAAAGGAGGATTTCTCCTATAAGGATCTTGTGAAAATACTGCTAAGCCTAATGAGGACCACTATCCTCTTCACATCAAAAGTGCAACCGAAGCACAAAAAGCCAAAAGGCGAGGTTTCGAGAAACTTGAAACATTTATTGAACAATCAATCATTTCAAACGGAATAGCTTCGCCAGAAAAAGACTTTCAAGCTCTTTCAATTACCTTGAACCTTACGTAGTTTAACAAAAATACAAGTGAAACGTTTAATTTAAATTGGTATAATTATAAAAAACTGTCAAAAATGGTCAATAATTGTCAAAAATGGTCAATAATTGTTAAAATTTTGAAAAATGGTCAAAAATTGTCAAAATTTTGAAAAAATGGTCAATAATTATAAAAAACTGTCAAAAATGATCAATAATTGTTAAAAATTGTGAAAAATTTTGAAAAACTGTCAAAAATGGTCAATAATTGTTAAACATTGCCAACATTTTTGAAAAATTGTCAAAAATGGTCAATAATTGTCAGAACCTGTCAAAAATTGTCAATAATTGTTAAAATTTGGAAAAATGGTCTAAAATGTTCAAAACTTTGAAAAATTGTCAATAATGATCAATAATTGTCAAAATTGGTCAATAATTGTCAAAAAATGGTCAAAATTTTTGAAAAATTGTCAAAAATGGCCAAAAATTTTCAAAATTTTGAAAAAATGGTCAAAATTTTCGAAAAATTGTCAAAAATTGTCAAAAATTGTCAAAAATGGCCAAAAATTTCCAAAAAATGGTCAATAATTATAAAAAAATGGTCAATAATTGTTAAAAATGGTCAAAATTTTTGAAAAATTGTCAAAAATGGCCAAAAATTTTCAAAATTTTGAAAAAATGGTCAATAATTATAAAAAACTATCAAAAATGGTCAATAATTGTTAAAAATGGTCAAAATTTTCGAAAAATTGTCAAAAACGGTCAATAATTGTCAGAACCTGACAAAAATGCTCAAAAATAGTCAAAAATGGTCAATAATTGTTAAAATTTGGAAAAATGGTCTAAAATGGTCAAAATTTTTGAAAAATTGTCAAAAATGATCAATAATTGTCAAAACTGTCAAAATTGGTCAATAATTGTCAAAAATGGTCAATAATTGTTAAAATTTGAAAAAATAGTCAAAAATTGTCAAACATTTTGAAAATATGTTCAATAATTGTAAAATTTTTTGAAAAATGGTCAAAATTTCTAAAAAATGGTCAAAAATGGTTATTTTATTGTGCATAAGAAGCAAGCTTCTGTCGGCGGACCGACGACCGCTCACCTTTTTATTTGAAATTTATTAATTATTTATTGAAATAAGCAAAAAATAATATTAATATTTTTCTCTTCAATAGCAAAGCTTATAAAATAAATATTTTGTAATATTTCTTAATAGTCTTAGTTATGTACAGTACATAATAAATCTTAGAGTTTATTACTTTCCCACGAACTGTGTATGTAGTCTTGGTTTTAAGTATAATAAAAACAATGATAAAAAATATAGAGAAGAAACTAAAGGACAGAGATGTAAGTGAAATTTCTGGGAATTTTGTATTTCGGGAAACGTTATCGAAGTATCATTTCTTGTTCGTGTCATTTCAACTCCTGTCTCCTAAAAGTAATATTAATAATATTATAATTGTGGTTTTAAAATGCCTGTGTGTTGTGCTGTGATGGGTTATTCCGTCAAGGTAGGAAAACCAGAAATATTCTTTTATGGTTGTCCCAAAGTCGTTGAGAGTTAACCAAAGGAATTGGACAGTTCCTTGTGCACGAATTTTTAAAATTGCCTCTTAATCATCCATGCAATCAATTCCCTTTCAAGTACCTTTTACGTAAGTCTCTATACCAGATTCCGTATATATTTTACTGTCAAGTTTATATTGAAATATTTAAAGGACAATGGATCAAATACATCATATTAATCAAACTCAGTATATTGAAACATTTGTAAAATTTATTGATAAATATATCCTGCAGCTGCATATGTTTTGACTATTTTAACCTTGTAAATAAAAAAATGCGAAAGATTCGATTATTTCGCAAAATTGCAAACAATAAATGTATTTTATACGAATGGAATTTGTTCTTCAACGACCCATGTGTCATTTTCATTATTTTGAATTTTAAAATTTAAAGACTGTTGTAAAGAAAATTAAAAGGGCTTTAAAATGATACCTTACTCGACCCCTAATGCCGTCTAAATATTTCGATATGATGCTTACCGCCGCTAGGGGGTAAAAGTAGCGAAGTCAAAAATATCGCAAAAAAAATGTCCCCCTTTGATAAAAAATCGACGTGTTTTTGCGTTTTTTTAGGGGTTGACGCAGTTCCTGATAATGGCTCTGTTTCGTTTTCGTACGGCAACCCTGTAAATGAATAGAAAAATGTAGATATTATATTACAAATAATAGAGCTTATCGAAATAATTAGAATCAGTTAGATTCATTTTAAAACATTAATATGAGTAGATTCCACAAAGTAAGGGTCCTAACAGTAAATACAATTCAAATGAATGTTTCTTCTAAAAATGTATAGTAGATCTTTCCAAAAGATCCCAATTAATCAATAACCAATTAGTAGTAGCGAAATTAAAATCTCGGAGAATAAATTATGTTCAATTTTTTCTGTCTCATCCACATAAACGATTCAAACTTAATCTGCTTTTAATGGAAGCACAAATTTGAAGCGAGCATCTTTTTTTCCAAATTAGATCGTCTTGTAAGGGATTAATATTGAATATAACAAAAGAAAACCACCAATGGCGGTGGTCGTAAAAGTTTCATCCGCAGAATTGAGAAATAAACTGAATTCTGTTCTAGAGATGGAAGTCTATACAATTTGTGTGTTCGCCCCTCGCCTCAAATCACGATTCCTTGTCGGGTTACGTGAAAATTATTCAAAAGTTTAATCCCAAGAGGAAAAAGAATTCCTCGTAAGTATTTTATGTTTAGACATGCCTCTATTTTTCTTGGACGTGTACAAAATTTCAAACTATATTGAACTCAAACATATACGAGGAACAATTTTAGTGAGCAAAAGTTGTATTGTTCACAGCTCCTTCAAAAATTGTAATAGTGCAAAATGCAGAAATAGAAAAATAAATTACGGCCAGCGGTTACCATTATTAATACTCATTCTCCAACCTAACCCCATTTCCAGTTTACTAACCTATCGCCATTACCTAACTCTACTTCTAGACCTATAAATATAACGTCCTTGTCAAGGACTCATCAGTTAGATCAGATTGAGACCTTGGGGATAACGAGTTTATTGTTTCAACCCTTCTGTACGTGGAATATCTCCATAATTTATCAAATAAAATCAATAAATAATAAATTCCATAACAGAAACAGCGTCAGGAGTATAGATGATAAATAAACAGTAACTAAGATATTGAGATATTCCATGATCTAAGCTACTTATATAGAAGGTATACATTCATATGGTATATAAAATTCAAACTAACAATAGAGACTGAATAATATCTATCTGTTCATTTATAAGAGTATGTAAAGAAAGTATTGTTACGCGAGCTACTGCAATAATATTCTCACTTAGTGCCCCCAGTGAAATCCCCGTATGAGACGACTATGGCTCCTCCGCCCAAACTTCGAGAAACGTCCAGAACACCCGGGTGCGTCCGCCAGAATATCGAGAATATCCAATGCGCCCGCGAGAACGCCGAGATACTTCTAGAATTACGGCGCACGAGTATAAATAGGCCACAAGCATCGCTGCAGTCAATTAGTCAATCAGTCAGTGTTGATACCGAAGGAAAGTAATCGCGCATCGATAAAGTGTTTATTAAGTGACTCTCATATAAATTATAATTAGTGTGTTTAGTGTATGACATAAATTATTAAATAAGGACTGAATTACATATAAATCTGTAAATATAAATTAATTGTAAATATAAATTAGAATAAACGTTACATTGGTGTCAGAAGTGGGATTTCACTGGGGGCACTAAGTGAGAATATTATTGCAGTAGCTCGCGTAACAGTATATTCCTTTTATTTGAATATTGCAGTACTCGGTCGTTATTATTATTGTTGTTAGAATGGCAGTACATGTCATTTATGAGAAAATTGTTAATCAAACTGTAAAAGGGAATTAGTAAATTGAGACTCTTATTCGTTCCTTTATTTACAGTGCTACATGTGGAGTTTATTTTATCTCTCTAATTCCCAATTATTAAAGATTAATCTTACAAGTATATCGAACTTCTTTTTTCAATTATTACAGAGTAAAGGACCCCGCAGAAAGGCTATGGAAAAGTGTTCCTGACCGAACTGGTTTGAATTTTGACATGATGTTGATCTCGATGATTAAAAAGTTATCATAGCGTCAACGAAATTATTCGAACCGTTTTCGAGATAATTGGCTGTCAAATCCCATTTTTGTATAAACGACAAGATAGTAAAGCACTGTCTTGAGACGAGACTACAATTTTTTAAATATTGTTTTTTTGCTACTATCTTATGAAATGATCTTAATGATTCAGTTTGCTCAAAATAATAGTTGAAATTTTAGGCGCATAAATAGCTGTTCCAAAAATGTCGTAAGTTTATATATACCAAGTTAGACAAAAAAATATTCTTCAAGCTAGCAGCATATTAGACAGCATTTTTCTTAACAGGAAATGATATTAGATGAGTGGATGATTATATGTATGCGATAGATCTCCATTCAAGTATGCCGTTTGAATGTCGAAGTGCACTACTTGCATTTTTAATTTTCCAGCTACTGTCAGAAGTATCCTCAATGTTGTTGGATTTGCCACGGGCGCGAAAACATCATCACCATATTTTTGTGATAAACCTTGAGCCACCAACCTGGCCTTAAACTTGACGATGTTCCCATCTTGATCAGTTTTCGTTTTGTATACCTACTTGCAACCAATAGTATTTGCACCAGGTGGTAATTTCGTTAACTTCCATGTTCCATAATTACGAAGTGATTCAATTTCATCATTCATATCCACTTTCCATTCAAGAGAATTTTACCCATTAATGGCATCTTCATATGTGGTTGGATCATTAATGAACTCTTTTTCCACCGTGTTTATTTCCATTATTAAACGTTTTGGTGGTTGATCTTTCTGAACGTCTAAGTTGAATTTCTGGAACCCCTTCTGAAACTGGTTCACATTCTTCCATTTCGTTTTCTTCTTAAGTCTGATTTTGATGTTCTTCGGCCTCTTCAGTTTTATTTTCCATTGAAATCTCGACATTTGTCTGAACGGTTGAATCTCACATCACGACTAATTTTAACTTTATTTGTGTGAATATTAAGAAGTCGATAACCCTTTGTGCCGAGTTTGTGCCGTTAAAACCAACGAAAAATAATTTTTCCGCTGTATCGTCCAGTTTCCTCCATTGATCCTTTGGAATATGAGCATACACTGGTGTCCCAAATGTGTAAAAGTAATTCAAATCCGGTTGTTTGCAATGCCATAATTCATATGGAGTAATTTCTGCACTTTTAGTTGTGATGTGATTTGTTGTAGTCACTGCATCGCCCCAAAATTGTTTGTGCAAACCTGAGAGTTCTACTTTTGTGTTCAGCTTTACCATTCTGTTCGGGAGTCTTAGGCATTGTTAACTGGGTTTTTATTCCCTTCGATTTGAAGTAATTCCACAATTTATCGTTCATATATTCGCCGCTACGATCAAATTCTTGAAAATATAAATTCGCGCTTAATTTTCAATGTTTCCTTTACCAGAATAATGATTCCTATGGGCCCATAACCTATTAGATGAGTGGATGATTATAAATACTCGTGGCGGAATCAGAATCTGTTACAGTGAAAAATTAATACTTTTTATTTACAAATATCAAAAAATGACAAATAATAAAACTTAAGTCCAGTTCACAGCAAAAATACGTTAAACATTCTTTATCAAAAAATAAAAATTACATTGAATGTCGTATAAACTAACAAATGATTCAATGGGCAAATATTTTTGGGAACATGTAGCTCTGCGGAAAGTTATAAAACAAAGAATAACCAGAACCAGAGAGTTTTTATTTTAAAGCAAGTCTTTTTTTTTTTCGGGCCGAGATGAGAAACTCATGTTCGAATGGGTCCAGGACCCAAACAGTGTTGGACTCATCCCCAAGGAGATGCCTACCAACCAAACCCACCTCAAACTCGCCGTTACCCCCGCCTCGGAATCACTACCCTAGCATACTTCGAGACGGGCGGCGGTCCCTCGCACACTCTCCGCTCACATCATCGTCTTCTCCCTAACTTCCACTCCTACCTCTCATGCCATATCGAGTCGTTCTCTCCCCCTGACCATGCTCTCTACTACGCCACTTACCTCCATCCATTCCTCCTCCCCCCTCAACATTATCTCCACCATATTCTCCCAATACACCACCTCCCCTAGTTTCCTCTCCAACTTCTTCAGCACTTCCTCGTTCCTCCAGCATCTGAACACATGCCCCACATCATCCTCCACTCCACACCTCTCGCACAATCCAGTCTCTCTTTTTCCAATCTTGTGGAGGTACCCTACTCTCGACCCATGTCCAGTGAACACCTGTGTCAAGAAGTAGTTCACCTCCGCGAATTTCCGATCCATCCAATCTCTCCTATTTCCAATCGCTCCTTTTAGCGCGCCCTCATACTCCTCCCACCTTCTCACCATTTCCTCCTCCATCCATTCTTGTACTTCCTCTCTGGTCGCAACCCCTCCAGCGTTTATTCCTGGCTCTAGCCATCACGTCCAAGTCCAAGTCTTGCCATTATTAATAATTTCAATATTTGCTAAATCTTGATTGCTATTATCTCTCACATTTGCTCGTGATGCTGTTTACTAAATTGGATGTAAACTCCTCTGCATAAAAGTTCACTGACTGCAGCTGCTCGATTTGAGTGGTTGGTTCTTTTTTTGCTTTTTTACATCAAGCCCTATATTCTGAGCTGATGTTTGGGTTCATTTACACATTGCTGAATTTTGCACATTTTTAATCAACCATTTGCTCGCTGACCACCTCCTTGGCAAGTTTTTGAAAAAACTGTATTATATTCGATTCTACCGGTAGGCGCCCCCTTATTATCTAATTCTTCTTTAAAATATTATAAAAAACAATATGCAGCTTCACATCCTCTCCAAGCAAGCTCTACAGCTGCGATATGGAAAATTTTCTTTTGGAGTCCTGTAGGTGTACCTTCATCCCATTGTGTACATATCGCTTGATGTTCTTCATGGGTCAACGGTACCGAACAAATTTTTCGTTTCTGTGGTTCTTTATAACTTTCCGCAGAGCTACACATATTCCAAAAAATGCTGTCTAATATGCTGCTAGCTTGCTGAAGAAACGAGGCACGAATTTTTTTTTGACTAACTTGGTATGTATAATATAAACTTACGACATTTCAGGAACAGCTATGTATATGCTTAATATTTCAACTGTTATTTTAACTCAATTATTAAAATCATTCCACAAGATAGTAGCAGAAAAACAATGTTTAAAAAATTGTAGTCTCGTCTCAAGACAGAGCTTTACTATCTTGTTGTTTATCCAAAAATGGGATTTCACAGCCAATTTTGCTCTAGTAGTATTGAAGAAATTATAGAAGCAAATTACCAAAAAATATTGTTTACAGTAAAAAGTTTGTGTGGAAAACATTTGTGCACCTTTAAATAAACTGTTTTTGCTCTGTATTTTTTTCTTAGCAAAAAATTTTCACTATTAATACCACTAGAGGTCAAATAATTTTTGACCCTCGTCTTCGACTCGGGACGATTTTCAAAATATTCATGATTTTATCTACACAAGTGCATCAAAATTACCGATAATTTTTCATGAAACAATGGTGTCAAAAAACTGCATGAGTTTATTTTCATGTTTTGGCGAAAGAGCCCGACTCCGAAGGAGGAGGGCTCTTTTAACAAAATATGAAAATAACCGAATGTAGTTTTTACTGACAACATGCTTGAATGAAAAATTATCAGGTTTATTTTGATGCACGAGTGTAATTCGGTAGAATATTTCTCGAGTAGAAGAAATAAAAGTACGTTAGTTTGAACTTTTTATTTAAACAACAATTAGGTATATGAACATGAACAAACTAACACTGGTTCAGAATTGTATTTTTGGGTTTACTTTCGGTCACTTTTTCTTGAATAGAATCTGATCCGAATCGCGACATTTCAACTAATTTTAAAATTTTGCATATGTCAAAATGGCAAATGCGCAATTTTAACACTCGTTGCTGTAGTTACGGACCTGTAGGGATATTTTCGATAGCTAGCAGGAAATTTTCGGATTCTACCGGGCAATTTTAGGGGGTAATATCCCTAGTGCATTTAATTTTTCCGGAAAAATTTGTTTTAACAAATAGCATGAGCGAGAGTGGTTTTAAAAATCCGAGTCGGAGACGAGGATTTTTCCACTTTCGCGAATGCTATTTGTTAAAACAGATTACTTAGAAACGAGTGTTCCAATTTTTCCACAGGAAAAATTAGATGCACGAGGGATATTTGGTAAGATTATTTCCTGAGTTAAATAAACATTTTATTTTAATACAACTTGTCAAACTTGCATGAAATTTTTTCGATTTTTCTCCGGAAAAACTGCTGACAGCTAAGTTGACAGTTGTTAAGTAATTTTTCCACTTAAAATTTATATATGACATACCAATTCTTGATAGCGATTGGTCAAAATTAATAGGAAGGAAATAATCGCCGAAAAATTCCTGCTTCATATGGGATTTTTAATACATGAGGGAAATATTCGGGGGTAATATCACGAGTGCTTAAAAATTACCGATAATTAGACAACAAGCTTGAATGGAAATTATCCGGTTAATTTTTAAGCATAAGCGGTATTTAGGGAGAATATTTCTCGAATAAAAATACAAATTACTGTATATCTCCTCTATATTGAATTTGTACTTTTTTTCGTTCATCGCAAAATAACATAAATTGTCTCCATACACTATTCTTACTCTTTTCCGTGTTTTTGGGTACACTTTTAATGACATTTTTGTCAATTTCCCGTTCTGTTATATCTCCGAATCGATTCATGACCTCTAAGAAACTCTTATTTGACGTTTCACGTTTATTATTTTAACGTTGTCTGACAATGGTTGTCATAGCAACGTGGAATTTCCACTGTAATATCTGAATTTCCATTTAATAATAATTTAGCATTCGTTGCATTGATACAACATGTATGAGTGAAATATTCTATTCGAATAACCCTCGTACATTGATAAATGCTCAAACATTTTTTAACAACTTTCTCAAGCTTGTTCCTTATTGGCAACAAAATGACTGACTTAGCTTTACCTTCGTCCAATGATCGAAGTACGTTATCCGTTAAATCTAGAAGCCTGATTGTATACGAGTAACTATATTATTATTAAATACATAATCGTACATTTGTTTATAAACAACTTTTTCCAAAATTTTAGACAGTGTTGGAGGAACGCTTATTGGACGAAAATCATTAAGAGCTTCGGGTTTATTTGATTTAGGCAATGATTTTATTATTGCATATTTCCATGTATCTGGAAAAAAGCCTACTTTCAAACAACAATTAATAATATGAGTTATATATGGAGCAGTAATAGGGAGGGAGAGTTGTAGCATGTTTGCAGAAATATAGTCACTTCCAGCAGCGTTTCATCAATGGTCAGTTTAAAAGAGAAAATAATGTTGGTCCTATTTATATATTGATATGGTTTGATAATATTTGTATGTGTTCAAAATATAGAAAGTTATATTGATGTATAATTTATTTATTATTATAGGGTTTAATACTTACCTTTTTCTAATTATTATTTTTGAAAATTTTCATTCAGATTTGAATTGGGCGCCATTAATGATTATTAATTTTTTTTATATATAAGAATTTTATTTTATTTAATATTAAGAAATTTATATTATTATATTTATCTAATCTCAGGGTATATTTTAATTGTGAGGTCAAATTACAAAATTTGAAGACCGACTCTGTTCTTTGGCCTTCGTGTTTAAAGTTGGCAATCTAATATTTTATTTCAATGGTGTCACAGAAATGTAAACAAACAGTCACATTCAACTTGAATAAATAGTATCTTTATTCAAACAAACAACTATTTATAATATGTTTTTATAATAAAATATTCAAAAACATTTAACTTATTTACATTCAATTTGCCTACCTAAATTTCATTCATTCATACAGGCGCACTATTAAAAAAAATATACTCACAGAACTAAATTCAATTACGTGGATATGAGCTTATTTATCATAGGATATTTTACTCCATAAAAAAGAAGAAGTTTTATTATGTTTGTTCCTTTGGATCGTGAAAGGTTAATTTAACGAATTGATTTTATCAAATGCTCTGTAAGTATTTTTTATCTAATTATAACTAAGAAAACAAATTAATAAGCAACAATTTACACTATATTATGAAAAATAACTTTAAAATTAATATGAACAGTACCTGAATGTCTATTTGGTTATATCTTTTCTATCTTCAAATTTGAAGGTTTCAATGGTGTTGGAAATGTGGAAAAGGCCTGCAGAAAACTACAGACGGTCCAGTGTAGATCAAATCTTGTACATTCCTTTTTTAAAATGTGGATTTTACACAGTCCGTTCGTTGTCCAATTTCTTCTATAGTGGATTTTTTGTTATATCATAACAAAACAATGTCAGATATATTAGTTCGTGGTGGATTAGATGTGATGGTTCAAAAAGTTGCTCGCTTACCGGCACTTTGTAAGTATTGCTTTTTTTTTATTTCACTTTCACTTTGAATCACTGGATTCTTATATTAGATTTTTTTAAAAACATTATTATACATTTTTTTGAATATTTTATATTAATATTCCTAAAGATTTTTCTTTATAAATTTCAAATTTTTTTCTAGTCTTTTACCTTTTGAGAAAAATCTCTTGCCAGTTGTTACTAATTTGATATTTACAATCTTTGAAAATATTGTAGCTTTATTCAAATGAAATTATGTTATAGTTTCTATATGATATTTGTTTCATTTCTATGTTGTTAATTTTATATTTGTATTTTTATACCCTTAAGTTTTAAGTTGGTATTTCACACAATTTGTTTGAAATTGGTGCTCCTGTTTTCATCTGTCAATTTATGACTTAAATTATTTGATTATACGGGGTTTTTCAAAATTGATTATTAAAATTTAGTATATAGTGTTCGCCAAAACTTATTATGTTTCTTTTACTAGGATGAATTTATTTAAATTAAGTAAACAAATAACAGAGTTGGTCGTATTGCTTTAATTATACCTTATGATTAATTAATATTTTATTTAGGGTATTTTCATACCATAACAATATATTAGACTGATACCATTGAGATCTCTCAGGACAACAATTTATAGAACTAAACACTGATATGAAATAATTATTTATGGCTTTAGGGTCTTTAAGCTCCTAATGAATCTTTATAGACAACTTTAAGTGATTTTATTGCTTTCCATAACTTTTTTTGCTCAAAAGCTCAGATTGATAACTTAAATATCCATTTTTCTCTTTACGGATTTTGTTTGCGGAATTCCACTTAGCAGTGTTTTTTCGATTTTTTTCGGAAAACTTATATGCCCTTATGATATTACTTACGATTACAATCAAAAATATTTTTAGACTTTTTTATTGTTTTATAGACACTATTCCTTGTTGTTATATTATCTATCGAGTTTCTGTAAAAAGTTATACTTCTCTATTATACCATACTGTGACATGTCCCAGGAAACATCGAGGAACTATTGACCAAAAGAAACAAGGAATCTTGACAATGAAAAATCGAATTCACCTGCTCACATTCATAGAATTAGTTTAGGTTTATTGTGGAAATACGTATACGAATGATGAAAGATTGCAGAACAGCTGCCTTAATTTGTTAATTCTAACTAAAAGTCCCCCGAAGAAACGAAGTTCCACTAAAGAGACTCAAATAGTTAAACTCCGACTCTGTTAATTTCGAAATCAGTGTTTCTAAATCGAAACTTCGCCCTCTCGACCTACTCTTCTCGAAATGCAAAACATTTCTTAAACGTAAAGTTGTCTTGCGGCTTGCATAATAACGACTACTTAAGTTTCTTTACCAAATTGAATTTCGTTGGTGTTGGCTTCATCAAATTAAGTATGTACTACATTGAAGAAGTTTGTTGCATTTGCCTTTGTTTAGCGACGGTATTTTCTATTAAATTAATGTCGAATACAATCATTATATTCAGTTAGGGGAAAACTTATGTTTGAAAGTACTGGACTGGAAACGACGCTATTAGTAAATTAAGTTTTCAGTTGGGAAAATCGGTTATGTTGTTTTGTCTGCCACTCGGCAAACGAGTACTCACGACTAACTAAATAGTGAAGAAGGAGAAGGGCTGGGTCTCTCAAAACTGTAATAAGTTCTGGTTATAGAATGAGCTGCTTCCAATATAAAACCATTATAATATAAATAACTTTTTCTACTCCTATACTATAAGTTGTTAATTAAATGCCAATTTTAAGTTTCATAATGATACTCATTATGCCACTGGTTTTCATCATGAAACTGAAAAATTGACCAATAAAAATCTAGATTTTTAAATAACCAAGTAGGCAGACCCAATATTTTCTATAGAATGTTTGACAGTTTCTAAGAGATTAGTGTTTTATAAAAGTTTCAATCTTTTGCGTTAGTCAAAAAGGTAGATACCTTCTGGGTTATTTAAATATATTGCTTTCTTTTATGTAGGTTGCAATTATTGGAAGCCTTTCAATTATTACGATGAACCAGGATTATTTAGGTTACCATTGAAACATGTAGTCATCAAAACCATCTTTATTTATAACTGTCAACTGTCATGTCAAAATGTCAGTGTTCATCTTACATACAGTAGTTACATTTGACATACAGGATACATCTGTCAAATGTGAGTGTTCATCTTACATACAGTAGGTACATTTGACACACAGGATACATCTAACACCTTCCACTTTTTAAAAGAAATGTCGAGCGACGAAGAGTTTCCATACACACCACCTGCCGAAAAGGCGAAAAATGTATATGATAAATTTTATGCTCAATGTATGGATTGGAGGAGGAGATTAGAAGTATATAAAAAAAGCAATGTTGTTGAATTTAAACCCAAATTCAAATTTCTTGTTCGTAGAAAAAATAGTGTAAGCAACTCTCATGTAATGGTTATTACATGATCGTTGCATAATATACTATTATTGTTTACTGGGATTACCTACATACATATAATTTAAGTAGTATCCCATAACACAACGACTGGCCACAATTAGGGCAGTAGTCTAGTCAACATGTGATTTTAGGTCAAAATTTTTAGCTCGCTTCGGAAAATTATGATCGAGGTGTCATTCGATTCGTCATCGCATCTATAAACTTTTTGAAAAATTTGGAGTTTTGCTTGCAAAAATTACAAAAGTTATAAACAATTTAGTAAAAAAAGGGGGTTTTGTTTTTTGCGAATATCTCAAAAAGTATTCAAAATTTTCGAAATTTGAAAAGAGGAAGAAATTTCCTAAAAAAAGTCCTACCTCCTACCTCTAGGACCAATATTTATAATTTTTCTAGAGGGTTGAAAATACGGCCGAAAACGGGAAATCTCGCTTGCGTAAGCTCCGCCCACTTCGGACCTTTACTGAGAAAATATTATTTAAACTTATTAAATATGAAAATTAAGAAATGAAAAAATTCAGGCACCTACAGGATAGATCAATGAACAATAATCCGGCGATCAAAAATTTTTATCGCGATTTTTCAATTAATTATCCATTAATTAATTAACAATTTTTTGTAGCACGAACATCAACATTGAAAGTGCGATAATTGTTAAACTATTAATCTGGGATTTTTTTCCTTTTATGGAGCTATTTTACAAAGGCTATAGAATAGATTCCCGTTGGAAAATTAAAAAAATTGTTAATTTTCACTTTGTTATTAACAATTTACTTAAGTTAAAAATTATCAACCTCGATTAAACATTAAAAAAAAATATTTTTTTATAATATTGCTATTGGTCCGTTTTCTTATGATCATAAGCTACTTAAAAATGGTTTTTAATGATTTTTATCCCATATTGTTCAAAAAATTGTTATAAACAAATGCGTTGTTTATAAGATAATCAAAAAATTTTTTTTGATAACATAATCTTTGATGAAAATTATGATTTAAAAAAAAAACCGTTTCTTAAAAAAAGTTTTTATTGCTTAAAAACGCATTTGTTAATTAACTATTTTTTTTACCACTTGTTATGAAAATTAAAGAACCATTTTTTTAAAATCATTATTCATCTTGCTCTTCGATATCTGAAAAAAAAAATTTATTTTTATTCAAATTTTAATTATTGTTTATACAATAAAAAATTTGTTATAAACAATTGAATTTTTTTTACTCTAAAAAATAGAGCAAAAACAGCCCAGTATCCGTTTTTGGGAAAAAATTGATTTTTCGATTTTTTATACTGTTGCAGATACAACAAATTCATCTAAACTTTTTTTTTCTAAATTAGTTACTCAACAAATTTATAAGCTCAAACTTTATTATTTAAATAATATATTATATATATAATAATATTTTTTATAAAAATTAAAATAAAAAAATTTTTTTTTGCTTTTAACATCGAAATATCTCATTAACTATAACAGATACGACAAAAGTTACTAATATCTTTTTCATTCTACATTATTTAATAAACAAATTGAGCTCCTAGCTGAGGCTGTAGCCTTAAAATTTATGAAGCAAAAGCAAAGTTTTTCGGGATTTTTTTTTCACATTTAAAATATAAATTTCTTCATAAACCTTAATTTCTTTTTGGAAAATTACTTAAATACTATAAAGAGTCATAAATTACAACCATTCATGAACAAACTAAGTTCATTTCCATACTAATTGTTAGAATTTCAGTCATTGTTATCGAAATCTTTGATGTCACAGTTTGTCCAGATGTAATTAAGAACAATTACCGAGTATTTTTGGATAAATATCGAATCCTAGTTTAATGAGGGTATGTTCATCTTTCACACTAAAGTATGTCTATCATTCAATTTCTTAATTACTTTCGGATTCCGGTTTTTTTTTGTATGGCAATATGTCTTTGTGACCTTCTAGAAACATCTGCTCCCGATTTAAAAGGATCCGGTCCCTAGAACTTGTTGAGTAACTAATTTAGAAAAAAAAAGTTTAGATGAATTTGTTGTTTCTGTAACAGTTTATAAGTACTATTAATAATAAATAAAGAAAAGCAGGCGCGAAAGGTAAGTTTGAATATACGAGAGAACTTCAAATTAAATAAAAAATCGAAAAACCAATTTTTTCCCAAAAACGGATACTGGGCTGTTTTGCTGTATTTTTTAGAGTAAAAAAAAATATAAAAAAAATTCAATTGCTTATAACCAATGGTTTATTGTATAAACAATTAAAATTTGAATAAAAATAAAAAAAAATTTCAGATATCGAAGAGCAAGATGAATAATGATTTAAAAAAATGGTTCCTTAATTTTCTAACAAGTGGTAAAAAAAAATAGTTAATTAACAAATGCGTTTTTAAAAAACGGTTTTTTTTAATCATAATTTTTATCAAAGATTATGTTATCAAAAAAAAATTTGATTATCTTATCAACAACGCATTTGTTCATAACAATTTTTTAAACAATATGGGATAAAAATGATAAAAAATCATTTTTAAGTAGCTTATGATCATAAGAAAACGGACCAATAGCAATATTATAAAAAAAATATTTTTGTCAATGTTTAATCGAGGTTGATAAATTGTTAATAACAAAGTGAAAATTAACAATTTTTCAATTTTTCCAACGGGAATCTATTCTATAGCCTTTGTAAAATAGCTCCATAAAAGGAAAAAACTCCCAGATTAATAGTTAACAATTATCGCACTTTCAATGTTGGATAATTAATTGAAAAATCGCGATAAAAATTTTTGATCGCCGGATTATTGTTTGAATTAATACAGTTTCCTGTAAAATTGTCGTATTTAGTAAAGCGTTTTAACAACAGATGTCGAAGAATAAAAATATATTATTCTACGCTTCACAACTAGTTTTGAAAAATATTTTTCAAAAACAGTGACCGTTCAACAAAGAAGAAACAACTACTTCCCGGGCTACATGCCCCGACAGATATTGAATTACACTTCCAAGTCAAACGGGGTTGGTAAATCTACAAGATTTAAACCAACCATTCTGGTTTGCAACTAGAAGGGATAACACAACTTGTAGACCGGTTTCGGCGTATTGCGCCTCATCAGTACAAGGTATATGTTATCGTCCGAGAGTTAATCTCGGACTGAAATGTGACTATAATCAACAACGGTACATATTGTCCAGTAACGGAAATATTTTTGTTGCGAAAATAGCGACATCTCACCTCTAAGTCACAATGTAGCCCGGGAAGTAGTTGTTTCTTCTTTGTTGAACGGTCACTGTTTTTGAAAAATATTTTTCAAAACTAGTTGTGAAGCGTAGAATAATATATTTTTATTCTTCGACATCTGTTGTTAAAACGCTTTACTAAATACGACAATTTTACAGGAATCTGTATTAATTCATTTTTGTCTCAAATCCACGTGATTTGTTGTCTCGTTCGAATTTTGGTTTGTGACTTAGAGGTGAGATGTCGCTATTTTCGCAACAAAAATATTTCCGTTACTGGACAATATGTACCGTTGTTGATTATAGTCACATTTCAGTCCGAGATTAACTCTCGGACGATAACATATACCTTGTACTGATGAGGCGCAATACGCCGAAACCGGTCTACAAGTTGTGTTATCCCTTCTAGTTGCAAACCAGAATGGTTGGTTTAAATCTTGTAGATTTACCAACCCCGTTTGACTTGGAAGTGTAATTCAATATCTGTCGGGGCATGTAGCCCGGGAAGTAGTTGTTTCTTCTTTGTTGAACGGTCACTGTTTTTGAAAAATATTTTTCAAAACTAGTTGTGAAGCGTAGAATAATATATTTTTATTCTTCGACATCTGGGATTATTGTTTATTGAACTATCCTGTAGGTGCCTGAAAAATTATAAATATTGGTCCTAGAGTTCCGGGAGGTAGGATTTTTTTTAGGAAATTTCTTCCTCTTTTTGGATCTTTTTTCAAATTTCAAAAATTTTGAATATTTTTTGAGATATTCGCAAAAAACAAAACCTCCTTTTTTTTACAAAATTGTTTATAACTTTTGTAATTTTTGCAAGCAAATCTCCAAATTTTTCAAAAAGTTTCTAGATGCGATGACGAATCGAATGAAACCTCGATAATAATTTTCCGAGGCAAGCTAAAAATTTTGACCTAAAAAGCACATGTTGACTAGACTACAGAGGTTGACTCTCAAGTTTATGTATGTGTATTCTAACAAATATCTATTTATAGTCTCTCTCGGCACGTCTACTTAGTTTGTTGTAATAACTCAAGGTGATGTTTACTAATCAATTAATAATTAAGCCTTGGAATTATCATATAAACTATTATACTGAGTGTTAAATATATTATGTTAGAATTCACTTACAAAACAAAACAAAAAGTATTCAACAAAGGTACCAGACAAATTGTACCTAGAAGTACTCAAAGAAGTCAAAATTATAAAACCAACAATTCTTACCAAAATGTCAATTGAACATTGATGCCGATTAATCCCAAAATACAGACAAAAAGAAATTAGATATAGGTATATATACACACATAGAAAAAATTTAGGGATATTGAAGGGAAGTTTGCAAGAAGTTTATTTTTCAAAAAAAATTATTATTTAGAGTTATAATAATATAAAACGAATTCGTACATTCTAAAAAACAGTTGATATTCGTACCAAAGACGAAATTATTATTATTAGTATAAAATTTAAAACGAGTCGAGGTCAAATACCTATATAGGTCGAATAAAATATAAAATTTACCAATAATTACAAAGAAATGAAGTAAACATAATAAATGTACAATGTATGTATGTATGTATGTAAATTGGGGTGACATTCACTGAGACCTAAAAGTTATATTGTGTCCCCTTACTTCTACTTAGTTCCTGAGGAAAGTTTCAGAGACTAGTAGCTCCTTTAGTCCTATTTCCTGGAGGAATTTTAGGATATCTGCAGGCTTCAACTTAGGTAAATGTCCCTCTTCTATCCAGTAATCTCCAAGGTGCTGTGCCCTAAGATTCTGAATTGCTGTGCAGTTCGCAAGTATGTGGATGGAGGTTTCTTTTTCCATGCCACAGAATCTTCAGTCTTCTTTCTCCACTATTTTGAGCTTTTTCAGGTGCCCATTCAGGCGACAATGTCCCGTAAGGATGCCTGTTAAAACTCTTAGTGCAGTTTTACTTGACTCATGCATTCATTTGATCTCAACAGGCTGTAATCACCCAGAAGAATCTTTGATTGTCTAAGTCCTACTAGATCTTTCCAATGGTCAGATCTTCTCTTTTCTTCGGCTTTGTCTATTTCTTTCCAATATTACATTGGAGCTGATACCGCAAAAGGGTTCCGGCCATCAAAAGGGTGTTCCAGTCCCCCCCCTCTTTGCTAGTTCATCTGCTATTTCATTTCCTTCTATCCCAGTGTGTCCTGGAATCCACAGTGACTATATTGTTCTCGCCTAGTTCATTTAGTTTGCCTAGGCATTCCCACACCATTTTGGAACTGATAACACAAGAGCTCAGTGCTTTATTGGCTGCTTGACTATCCGACATTATGATAATCCTTTGCCTTCCATATCCTTTATCAATATTGAACTGGGCACACTTTCTTATGGCGTGAATTTCCGCTTGAAAGTTACTCGGGGTTTTCCCAAGCTTTTAGAGTGTTTGGTTCCTGGCCTGTACACTCCTATCCCACTTCTATTGCTTTTGTGCCGTCTGTGTACCATTGAATGGCATTCTCTCCAAGTCTGGTAATGGTATTTGGATCCCATTGAAGGGAACGAATTTCTTTGAAAAGTTATATTTTCTTATCACACCATCTTGTGGCATGACCCAGGTTTCCTGATTTCTAATAAGTAAGGAGGTGGTTGTTTTTAATGATTCCCTCTCTACTTAGTCTGTATCTTGTTCTTTCTGCAACACTGTAACGGTAAAAGGCTGTAACCTGAAAGGACACCAGCTCGAAGGGCTCCGGCTAGAGACTCCTCTCAAGGGTGATTCGACCCCAAGTTTATGCTGCACAAGTGGTACAGGAAGGTTGTAAAAGTTGAGGGCGCCACTACCTTTTTGACGATAAAAAGTACTAAAAAACTAAGGCGGAAAAGGTAGAAACGCCTTGTAAAATTTAAATAAAAGTTAATAATAAAAGTGACCCCGGGCAATATCTCCCTCAACTTTTATAGTTGAGGATTAAGAAAAAAAATAAAAATAGAATTAACACAAATTTATAATTTATTCTGCCACAGGAAATGAACAAGGAATTTGTACTTTTATAGTTAGGTACTTAGCTTATATGAACTGGTTTCCTGTGGAAGATAGTCAGGTCTTGATCTGAACTGATGTGTCCTGGTCTAGGGCGGTATTTTGATCTAGGGCTGTATCCTGGGGTTCTATCCTTGGCTAGGGCTTATATCATAGCCTAGGTCTTGGGGTTATATCCTTGGGGCTATATCCTTGGGGCTGTGCTTACCACAGCGAAATTCATAAGATACTTAAAATATGAAAGATAACGAAAGATGGTCTTTCTCCTTAGGCAGTCGATAACGGAAAGGGCTGTCTCTCGTGGCGTTGGAAAAAATGGAAGCGTCCGTTGGCAGACGTCGATTGTCTTATGGTCAGGGTTGAAGAATTTGGGATCACAGAACTATAATTGGAAGTGGCTAGTGACGACGAGCGCTAATTAAAAGGATTTATTCTGTAAAATCGAAACAGGTCGATAGACATGTTACAACACTTTCCACCATCATATGTAGTGGTGTGAGGTTGAGAATAACTTCCATGGCTGCCGTTGAGCATGTTCTCATTGCTCCTGTAATGCACATATAGGCTAGTCTTTGAATTTTGGAGAGGTTTTCTCTCGTTGTCAGTAGGCTAGTTCGACTACTCCACGCTCCATAAGTGATAATTGGTCTAACTGTGGCAGTGTACATCCATCTCAGGATTTTTGGGTTACAACCCCAATTTCTCCCTGCCAGATTCCTGCACACCATTAGAGCCATTTTTGCTTTGTTTATAATCTCCTAATGTACAGTAAAAAGAAGTCAGTCTAGCGCAGTTAATTTGTAGGCATCATAATTGTTTTTAAAAGAGTTTACTGTTAAAGCGTTAACAACGTATGATGGAAGAGAGTTCCAAATGTCAAACACACGATTTGATAGAAAACCTTCGCGGCATTTAGTTCGAAATTGTTTTTTTTTAATTTGAAGCGATGATCACGAATCCTGGTATCGATATTCAGAGGAAAAATATATGGCAAGTCATAACCAAACTTGTTATTTAAAGCTCTGTAGACTATTATTAAATCGCCGCGAAGCCTTTCCTTGGATTATTTTTACCAAGATTAAGCACTGAACACTTCGATGCATTTTAGGGTAAAAGCCAGATATCTAACGATTCCGACACTTGGTTTAAATCAGCTTGCAGTTGGCATATAATTTGGTGTCATCAGCAAAAATCGATTAGTTTCTCTTAACATTGAGAGGCAGTTCTGCTACGTACACTGGTCCCAAAAACGATCCTTGTGGAACCCCACTAAGCACATTGCGCATTGCAGAGAAATAATCACTAATCCGAACACAACACTTCCGACTAGTGAAGACAGCTTCAATCCAATTAAGCAGATTGCCCCTAACTAAAACAAATTTTCTGTAACACTCCGTATATAAAAGTAGTCCGTCAGTTATTGAACATGCCGGGAAAGGAGTGGTACCTAGGCTTTTTAGCAAGACACAAAGATGCTCTTTTCAGCAGACTCTCACAGGCTATTAAACAAAGTCGGGCAAAAATAAGCTCCCGAATTATTAACCAATACTTCGATAAATTTAACATCCATATTACACAATGTTGAGCCAGAAGCGATCCTAAATTACGACGAAACAAATTTCACGTATGACCCTGGACGTGTGAAAGTCGTCGTTCGACGAAGCAGTAAAAGGGCTGGAAAAATTATGGATTCGTCAAAGTCAGCAACATCTGTTATGTTTAGTGTTTCCGCGTCAACGTCTGGTCAAGTTGGATGGAAAATGGTCCACCTAAAGCCCGATACAACAGAAGCAAGTCAGACTGGTTTGAAAAATGGTTTGTGGCAGTGGCCCTACCATATTTTAACTCTTTACCAGAAGGGCCAAAAATACTAATTGGCGATAATTTGGCAAGCCACATCTCGGTTCAAGTCACCTTTTTATGCGACGAGAACAATATACAATTTGTGTTACTACCGCCAAATAGTACGCACTTGACTCAGCAGTTGAGGCAACATAGCTGTCGTGGGCAAAGATGTATTTCCGCGGCTTTAAATAGTATCGACAGCGACAGTCAAAATGCTACCAATATTTGCTCTGGTTTTGAATGCACCGGCATTTTTCCTGTGAGTAGAGATAAACTCTTGAATAAACTTCCAAAAGAAGTTCCTTCAGAAGGGGAAGCAGAAACTAGCGCTTCAGCTGCACTGAAAGAGCTTTTCCAGCAGGCCCGTTCTGGAACCAGCGCAACTCCAAAGGGAAGAAGGAAAAAACTGGATATACAGCCAGGGAAAAGCATCGCATCGATATTGCTCCTAATCCACAAAAATCTGACGATGCAACTAAGAAGGACAATAGCACGAAGCCTTCAAACCCCATAAAACAAAAAATGAAGAAATAGAGTTCTTCCAGAATCTGAAACATAAGAAGAAGAAGAGGAAAATTGGGACGAATTTGTGAGGAGAAAGCGTCCCAGGTCAAGACGATTCAGTGATAATACCTCAGATGATGAATCGGTTTTATTTGAAAGCGACAAGGAGAATGGTCCTTCTCCAGATACTACCACTATAGCTATTGCTGGACCAGAAGCTGAAAAAAATGAAGAAACCAAAGAGACGGATCAAGATGAACCAGAAAACTCGTCAAGTGACTACCAGGAGAACGACTTTATTTTAGTAGAACTGAAATCGACAAAGAATATCTCCAAGAAGTTTGTAGCAAAAATCTTTGCTACCGAAAATGATGTTTTTGTCGTTTCATATTTAAGAGCACATTCTAAAATAGAATGTGATCAGAAAACCTGGTACATGCCACAAGATGGTATGATGAAAAGGTATAACTTTTCAAAGAAATTCGTTACGGAATTAAGCAACAAGAAGGAATCGGATCCAAGCACCATCACCATACATGGAAATAATGCCATTCAATGGTACACAGACGGCTCAAAAGCAATAGAAGGAACTGGGATAGGAATGTACGGGCCAGGAACACTCTGAAAGCTTGGGAAAAACCCCGAGTATTTTTCAAGCGGAAATTCACGCCATAAGAAAGTGTGCCCAGTGCAATATTGATAAAGGATATAGAAGGCAAAGGATTATCATGTCGGATAGTCAAGCAGCCATTAAAGCACTGAGGTTTTGTGTTATCAGTTCCAAAATGGTGTGGGAATGCCTAGGCAAACTAAATGAACTAGGCGAGAACAATATAGTCACCTTACTGTGGATTCCAGGACACACAGGAATAGAAGGGAATGAAATAGCAGATGAACTAGCAAGGAGGGGGACTGGAACACCCTTTTGGGGGGCCGGAACCCTTTTGCGGTATCAGCCCCAATGTAATATTGGAAGAAATAGGCAAAGCCGAAGAAAAGAGATCTGACTATTGGAAAGATCTAGTAGGACTTAGGCAATCAAAGATTCTTCTGGGTAATTACAACCTGCTGAGATCAAATGAATGCATAAGTCAAAGTAAAACTGCACTAAGAGTTTCAACAGGCTTCCTTACGGGACATTTTCGCCTGAATGGGCACCTGAAAAAGCTCAAAATAGTGGAGGAAGAAGAATGTAGATTATGTGGCATGGAAGAAGAAGCCTCCATCCACATACTTGCGAACTGCACAGCAATTCAGAATCCTAGGGCACAACACCTTGGAGACTACTAGATAGAAGAGGGACATTTACCTAAGTTGAAGCCTGCAGATATCCTAAAATTCCTCCGGGAAATAGGACTAAAGGAGCTACTGGTCTCTGAGACTTTCCTCAGGAACTAAGTAGAAGTAAGGGGGCACAATAGATCTTTTAGGTCTCAGTGAATGTCTCCCCAATGTACATACATACATACAAAATAGAATGTGCATATATTTTCCTCCAATACAGGAAGAATCATTGGTAGATAAAAGAGAAATTAAAAGTCTCCAACAATATTAAGAAGAGGGTCATTGAAGTTCCCAGGACTTCAGTTATAAGTGTCTAGTTACCGTACTTATCTCTCTAAGTTGCATTTGTAAGTGTCTAGTTATACCTTACTTACCTCTAATGAATTTTTGTTTATTTAAAGTGTGTAGTTTTTTATCTTTTTTGTATTTTTCTAAGAATTTTATGAGAATTTACAATAAATCTACTTTAAAGAGAATATTTGTTCTAAAACCCAGTGTTTTTTAAGAAAATGATGATTTCTATCTATTTTTTATTCAATTTTCATTTCATGTCACCACCTAGACCTTCCTACTTGAATTAATTGTCGATTAGAAGCCATATTTCAAGTCACCCCATATTGGGGTGACTTGATATATGACGTTTGACATTTTTTTTTCTCGAAAACTGCACTATATAGAAACAGTTTTCATGTATCTATTCTTTAGGGTCGAAAGAGTTGCTGACTATTTTTAGTTTGGTTGAAAGTTGCATAGTAAGGTCGCAATCTATGGAAGTCACCCCATTCTACGGTACAACTTTGAATTAAATCAATGTAATAGTAGACAGCGAATAGTTCTCTTTAACAAAATATTGAATATATGGCTATCAAAAAACACAAGTCAAAGTGATACGTAATCAAAATAGAAGTTTTGATCAAGACGAGATATGACGACGATTATTTAGTATTGAATATTATGTTGAATTATTATGAAAATAACTCGAATTTGGCCAGCTTGTGCTGACCAGAGAAAATTAAAAATTATGAGCAATAATAAGTGAATATGTAATTTATACAAGTTAATACGAGATTTAATACCACTACAACCTAAGCCCTTACGTGGCTATTCTAGTGATGTTATTACATGGCGATCCATTATCATGGGGAAAGTACGTTTATAAATGAAAAAAATCTGTTGAAATGGAAATAAAAAAATCTTTTATTTAAAGTAAATATAAATAGTACATGAGAATTGCTTATATGGTTTTCGTAAAAAGGTCGGTCTTTGATCAAAAAATAATATAATGTCGAAGTATCGCCTGAAGGTAGCGACCTATTTCATGTGTTTAAAGGTACAGGGGTTCAAAATGATATTTTTCTTTTTTTAGAAACACGAACGAGGTCGACTAAAAGAATGTCTAATGTTTTATATATTGAAGGAAGAAAAAGGTTCATCCGGCATGAATCAAAAGACGTGACTGGAGGGCAGTACACAAATGGAACTTACTGACCGGAAGGAATTTTCTGTATGTTTCGGACAGATTTATCACCAGTAAATCTACTTTCCGTTAGGAATTGTTCGTTTAACAAGGTTTAACTATTGATACAAGTTCTAAAGTAGACCGTTCCTGATTTCGGTTACATTTCCCAAGGGCGACAGAAAATTCCTTATTTTCATATTTTATTCAACCTTTATACCGTTTCCACATGACAATGCCGGGATATGCAAAAGGACATGCTGTGAATCTTATCGTATTATATAGTTCGTCCTGTTGTATAATGTTATAAAGAGCTAGAAAAATGTATAATTACCAAATTCTAAATCAGTCTTCAATTTATCGTTGGTATAGAGAATTGAATTGTGGACGGATTAATCTTAGCGATGATCCAAAAACAGGTCCACCGATAATGGAAGTCACCTAGGAAAACGTCGATGCTGTACGTAATTTGATCCAAGAAGATCGACATGTCACATTGGACATTTCAAAGACCACAATTCAAAAAATTTTACATGAAGAATTATCTGTAAAAAAATTAGTTTCTCATTGGATACCGCGACTGTTGATGAAAGAACATGAATCAATTAGAGTCAATGGCGGTTTAACGCAGGAAACTCAAAAAATATATACAGTATTGTCAGTGGTGATGAATCCCGGATATACTCTTATGAACCCGAAAATAAACGTCAGTCGGCTGTTTAGGTGTTCCAAGAAAAACCAGAACCGACGAAAGTTATCCGTTCTCGAAGTGTTTCCAAAAAGATGGTGGCAACTCTCGTCTCTAAATCGGGTCAACAATTCCTCTGTAAGATCAAATAAGTTTTACTGATTGGTGCATATCGATATGTTTGCCGGAAGTAATTGGCGAGTTTCGAAAAATCGAACCCCCAACGATGAATGCCCCCCCCCCCCCCCAAAGCTCGGAAAACAATTGAGTTCTTAAAGTAAGAAAACATCGAATTGTTGGACCATCCTCCATACGGTTCCGATCTGAGCACTAACAACTTTTTTACTTTTCCAAAAACTAGGAATGAACTGCGTGGTCCCTAGGAGATGCAGTCAACTCCTCCAAAAACTCTATTTTGAATATACCAATAAGCGAGTGGAATAACAGCTACCAGAATTGGTTCTAAAGGATGCAAAAATGCATTTCTCTTCATAGAGAATACTTTGAAAAACAATAGTGTTTAAAAGTTATCTACTGTTTGCTTTTAGCTCTATATGCAAAATGTAAAAGACAACCCTCGTATTAGGTGGATAAGTTGAATAAGGGTAGGAACAAAACCCTGAAAAGTGTAAAACATCATTTATTCCAATTGGACCTTTCAAGTTAGTTTCAACCAAGCGGGGGAGGGTCGCTAGTACTTTATAAAAATCCGTGAAGTAGTTACATACGATTTGAAGGAAATTCAGATACAATTTTTTAAGTATGCATCTGACTTCTGATACAAATAATGAAACGGTTTTTTTGATCAATACCTATTCGATTATGAAATTTTATTGATATCATTTTCATGTCATATCAGCTTAATAGAGACTTTTCGAAACTACTTGACGTCATTGCGGTGTAACTGTACCTTGCGATGCAGTTTATGTTCCATGAGATTTCGCTATCTCGTTGTAAATCGACTAGACTGAATGCGAGGCGATTGGTTCCATACATTATATCGGAGTTTATTCGTTATATTGTGTCCGATATTCGAAGCCAGTTGAATTGGTTGTCAAAGTGTAGGGGTTGGATTTCATTTTGGAGAAAACCACAGTAGACTGTAGACCGTCAATACTACATTTTCTCCGCTGAAACCTGTTTTAAGTGGATGTCCACAAAGATCTGTTCTGGGACCATTGCTATTTTTGTTATAAGTGAGTCAGAAATTTCAAATATTCAGAAAAATGTGGCGTTAATTTTATCCAGTGCAGGCTTTGAATTACGTAAGTGAAAATATTTTAAAGAAATTCGTTATCCATGACCATTTGAAAGCTGATCTCCCTAAGCATATAAAAAAATAACTGTTTTTACGCAGATGCTAAAATATATGCAAATCCTACAACAAATCACCTGTCTCTTCAATCAGATTTAAGTGCAGTGTCTAAATGGTGTTCAGACTGGTTGTTATCGCTAAATATAGATAAGTGTGTCGTCCTATTTATAGGTAAAAACAATAAGAATATGTCGTACTACATGAACAATCATCGCAATGTGACCTCGGTGTTACTGTAAACAAAGATCTTTTGGTAAAGTGTCACCGTCAACATTTATTAAGCTATACACGACCTACGTTCGTACTCTTATGGAATACTGCGGTCTCTATTGCAATCCTAAAAATTGAAAAACCTTCATCGATTCAGTACTCCGAATGTAGTGTAAGGTTATTGATATTTATTGGTACCAATAAAAGTAATAAAATTAGAATTTAATCAGATGTACATCTATAAAAAAAATTTAAATCATTAAGAAGCTTTATTTTAATTGAATTCTAAATTATAACTTACCTTGAAATCGAGAGAACTATTTTATTTTAGGTCAAGTTTGTTTCTGTGTTCTCATTGTTTTTTCTTTGTTACGTTATTAGTTAAAGTGGAATTGATATTCATGTAATTTTTCATATAAATGCACTCATAATATTATTATTAAATTGTTTAATTGAGATCCATTGCATTTTATTTTGTCTAAATAGTGAAACTTTCATTTTGTTCAGACAGACCATTAAATCACTTCAAACTAAACTGTTTGCAACTCACAACACAGATCATAGATATTAAAATTTTAAAACACTTGGTCAGGTCAAGATAGTAATGTTTGCTTTCCATGGGCGTAACAAAATTTCTTTTCTAAATTTAAAATGAAAAAAAATAAAAACACTAATTTATTAAAACTAACAAAATTGTTGGACCCATAAAAAATTATAGTTGGTTCAAAGTCTTAACATTTATATAAAACAAAATAATTCATCAGCGCCGGAACCCAAAGAGAGTCAGAGTTTCAGGTTCCCAAGTTATAGGTGAGCTAGCTTAAAAAAGGGTAAGTTAAAACAATAAAATAAAGAAATAATAATATACAAATAAATAAATAAAAATAATAATAATCATAACAATATATATGTATATAATTTGTATTCCACATGAAGTTTTCCAAAAAGGGGAAGGGAATAAATATGTATTTATATAGATAGACATAAACGTCAATTAATTAGGTATTACCTAACTCAAGGAAATGGTTGGTGAAATCGAGCATTAGAATTTTAACAGGTGTCCTGAATGGGACAAAATACTAGATCAAGAATAATGTATAGTGGTATGGAAGAAAAAACCTCCATCCACATATTTGCGGATTGCATAGCAATTCAGAATTCTAGGGCACACTGGCTAGAAGAAGGACACTCATCTAAACTAAAGCCTGCAGATATCTTAACATTTCTTCGGGAAATAGGTCTAAAGGAACTACTAGTCTGACACTTTCCTCAGGGACTATGTAGACGAAAGGGGGCACAATCGATATTTTACGTCTCAGTGGATATCACCCCAATATACTGAAATGGTATTAAACAATTAAAACTACTTTAATAGTAAAAATATGAAAATTGGGAAAGAAAATAGTTGAAAAGTATCAGTCAATGATTATGAGACTCGAATCAACTCTATTTCTTGTTATAAAAACGATTGTAATAAAACAGAATGCAAGAATTAAACCTTTATAAGAAATCATATTAAATAGAAGTTTAGAAATAAAAACAAAAAGACTTACCTTGAGTTAAACAAAATATAATATTTTTCACATAATCGTATCAAGTACCAATCAAATTAAATTTATAATTCTTCATTTAAAGTATTTTGAATAAGAAAAGCTTGTTTTTCATACCAGATATGTATTACCTACACCTGAAATTAAAATCATTAGTATACATAATATTTAATAATCTATAGAAATTATATTTTGGCAGAATTCTAACCTAAATTATAATTGAATGTCACTGTCAAGAAATTTTATGCTTTGGGGAAGACAGAACGGTCAGACAGAATCAAAGAATAATAATATTAGAAATGGTTGTTAAGGAAATAAGGAATGATGTGTTGTGATTGAAGGAGTATAATAAAATTTTAAAACGTTTATTAAATGAAATTTAGAATTAGTTTATATAAAATATGTAATAGGAAAGATTTATTGGACATTTGTTATGAGTTTACATGAATTCAAAGAAAATTATTGATAGTAGAAAATTGTATATTAGATATTTAAGAGGTACTCATATTTTCAAGGATTTTCATTAAAAAAGGACAATTTAAAGGGTTAAATTAGTGAAGTTCCTAGTGTAGAAAGAATTACAATAGTGAAAGGATAAATATTATAGACAATAATAGACAATAAACAAGAAATTATGAAATTTTGCAATTATGAAGAAAAAATCAAGTGCTTTGGAAATATGACATAGCAACAGGTGTTGTTGATTTAGAAAAACAGGAGAGTGGAGTTGGATTAGAAAGAAAGAAGTAAAAAAATGTGGATTTAAAAAGTAAAAATTTATATTAAAACTAAAGAAATTGGTTAGAAAGTTTTAAAAATACTAAGAAAGGTTTAGTAAAATACCAAGAAATAATATAAAAGTTAAAAAATACATGTTAACTATACAGAAGTTGGTCCAGCGTTCCTGGAGAATCAGAATCCTCAATCTTCCTGTTCAATCCTGTCTACATCATCAAATTTGCAAATCCTCGTCCAACCAGTTTGACAAATTAATGTCATATTCATTGGTACCAATTAAAATTTTATAAAAAGCATATGCATTCTAAATATATCTGATGTACATCTAAAATAAATTTCATAAATAATTGGCTTTGATAAAACTTAAACAAGAGCTCACCTTAGATTTAAAATTTTTCTTCATTGAATTATAGGTTAAGTATCTGTATATGTGTAATTGTCTCGTTTCTTTTGTAGTATTAGTGAAATTTGAATTGATATTCATGTAAATATCATATAAAGGCAATCACAATTATTATTAATAAACTGTTTTGTTGAATTGATTTCCATTTTATTAGGTATAAACAACAAATTTTTTTATATCTGTGCCAATAGATATTCATTTGCTGTAAACTGAACTGTTTGCAATTCTCCACACTCGACATACACATTGACAGAGACATCTGCTTCCTATTTCAGGGTGATTTTAAAATAATAAGAAAGGTTTGTCCATAGGCGTCTCAAAATTTTATTAATACACATTCATTTAAATAATATATTGGAAGATTTAATTTATAAAAAGTTCATAAACAATCTTAATAAATTTTAAAAATAGGAATTGATTCAAGTCACATGTATCTGTGAATAAACTCAGTAGATAATTTACTAGCGCCAGAACTCAAAGAGAATCAGAGTTTTCTTGTTCCCGATTTTCATTTGAGCTAGCTGGAAAAAGGGCAAGTATAAAAATATTAAAAAGTGTAATAAAAATTGAAAAATTAAATATAAAATACAAATAAAACATTACAATATATACATTACAGACTTTGTCCCTCTTGAATTTTTTTATTTTTCCCGATCGTGTAACTTCTCTTTTCTTTTGGTCAGATTTTTATTCTTCATTTTCGTTGATCAGATTCTTTATTCTGAGATCTTTTTAGAGCTTATTCTGGAATATGTCGATGATGAATATTAAAATTACATACATTATTTTCAACTCAACAAGACAATACCTTTTTGTACTACCATTAATTAAATCAGGCGAAAGCGGATTTAAACTTAAGCGCAAAAAATTCCATCTAAATGTATTATATTTTTAATTAAAATGGTACCTTACTATACTATAAGAAAAACTTTGATGCATTTTTCTCTAGAGCTCAGAGGCAAAAAAATAAAGTAACCAAGTTTATCAAATTTTGCAAAAGGAATCCTCTCGGGAGAGAAGCTGTTCGTAGAGATTTTCAGAGATGTCACATCGAGCGAAGTCTCCTTTGTACAACATTTTCATTCAAGGCCGTCGGAAAAATTTCTCTCCTAGAATTTTATATAACTGACTCTGGGCGTATTGTGGTTTGTGACAAGTTATGATTATTGAAGTCTGAAAGTAGGTACACCCCTGGGGTCACGGTCGTTACGTAGAATTTTAAAAGTTAAGGAAATCGTAAGAGAAATGACCTTTTTTTCTGTTTAATAATTTGTTGTTTTGGTTTCTGTAATCTGCGACAAAGTCTGTGCCGGCTGTTGCCGGGAACAAAATGCTCGTGAAAATTTAATATTAGATACCCTAATCGCTTCCGTCGTAAATATTAAATGAGGTAGCGCTGAACGTGGTATTGTCTTTGTTAAATTTTAGATGATTTCAAGAGAAATGTTCAAACGACCTAAAATAAACACTCCAATTTTAATGCTGTATCCTACAAATCAAAATAATATGCAACACATTGTTTTTCATTAAAAGTAAAACCGGAAGTGGGTTAATTACAGAAATCCTAGACGAGTCGACCATGGCGAAGATTATATTGGAACGAATAGAACTATTTTCTTACGGAAGGAGTCATTACTGGCTATCAGTGTTAACGTTTTTTAAGTGTAGTTATTACTTTTGAGAGGTCGAAGAGGCATGTGACAAATTTTCATAATTACATAGAAAATTAATTTATCCCTGACTTTAGAACCTCACTTTGTATATGGCAGTGGAAGAACTATTTCAGTCTCAATAAATTCTACTGAGGGAGGAGGAATGGTCAATTTCCAATTTTCTTATATAACTTTGAAACACTTGCAACAAACCTCATCTATTTATACAGGGAGCGGTCAATTAGAAATATCTCGAGAACTAAAGGTATCTGAATCATGAAAAGTTGTTTATAACTTCGTTTTTGTAAATTTGAAACCCTGTATATTTTTTAATTTTAGAAATATTTACGTTATTCTGAACATTTTTTGTTAATACTTTCCTATATATATATCTTGAACCATTTTTGAATTATAATGTTTTTTATATAAATATTACACTTTTTCACCATGTTCATAAAATCCAATTTCGTTTACACTGTGAAGTTACCTTTTTTTATTATACAGGGTGCTGTCAAAATTGGAATAAAAACGGCATCAAAAATCTTCGCGTAATTCCTTTTTTTCAAATGGGACCCTGTATGTGATTCATTATTTTATTTTATTTATACCTATCTCTTGTAGTTTTCAAAATGAAGATTTTACAAACAAAATTATTTGGAGTGATGAATCGAAGTTTACCAAAAATGGTAGGCTAACCTCTATAACAGTCACTTCTGGAGTGACGAAAATCCTCAAGTCACATGTGATAGTAAATTTCAAGTGTCCTTTCCGTTTAATGTTTTTTGTGCTGTGAAAAATAACAGACCATGGGCTGTTTTCACTCTATTAGGTACGTTGCCATGGATACATTTTGATTTATTTCGATTTTGACGTTTCAAATATTTAATATTTCAAAATGTCAGAATTTAAACTTTTATTCAACTTACATTAGATGATATTGAATTTTATGTACATGGTAAAAAAGTGTAATGTCCATATATAAAACATAACTCAAAACGGTTCAAGATAGTTGGTATAAGTAAGTATTAACGAAAATTTTTCAGAATAACGTGAATATTTCTAAAATGAAAAAATATGCAGGGTCTCCCATTTACAAAAACGAAGTTATAATCAACTTCCGGTATAACCGGAAGTGGCAGGCAAATAGATGACAATATTTTAATTGAATAGCTCACTCTTCAAAACCCCTTCATTCCAATTTTCATGAATCAGATACCTTTAGTTCTCGAGATATTTCTAATTGGCCGTTTATCGGCCGCACCCTGTATAATTTAACCATATCTACCTTATTCCACAAAAAAATTAAAAATAGTTCAACAAAAATTGTTTTTAATTTTACAGGAAACGGTTTAGCATGAACGAAAACGTTTTCTGAGAAACGTTGAAGCTTCCTAAACAAATATTAACTCAGCATCCCATCTTTAACTTTGTTAACATTTCCTTTTATATATACATATTGCATATCAAGAATCTAAAATTTTTCAATTCATATTTTCCAAAGCGTAAAGTAAATTTATCGGTGCAGGAAATTTTTGTACAGAAAACCTTAAATAATTTCTAAGCTCACTTTATACAATAATTTTGAATGCATTGTGAACAGATTCTACAGATGTCTGAGGATTCTTTTTAATATGCTACTTCTGAGTTACTTCCAGGAAATCGTTCCATGTTTTAGTTATATATTTTTTGCTTAACACAGTTCACAGTTAAGTTCGAGATCTTGAAAAATTAAGACGCTGGTTCATCTCATTTCCATTCACGACAATCTATAATTGTCAATTTAGTCCTAGTTGTCAATTGCTTGGGTTGAAAGTCGGAGAAACTCTCTGCTGATTCAAAACTAAGTAATAACTTCAAGTTTTGCGGAGCTTGATGTTATATTGAGAATAAGTCCGCCAGTTGCAAAACTTGAATCTTGAATTCCAAATAGTTAGTCAGCGCAAGGTGAAATAACTTGTTTCTGTATTCAACTCTATTTTAGTAATCAACTAGGAAACTTTCGAAAGAGTGTCGCTTTTGTTCGAAACAGATATGCAGATACATTCAAACACAAACGGAACATAAGGATTTAATATATTGTCCGATCTAAATAGTCCATCAACAAAACATTTCTATAAGTTCACTTCAATGAATATCAAGTATTGATCTGGACAGCTGGTTTCAGACCAATGTAAGAAACCCCGCCCATTCTCCTTCCAAAATTTGTTAGTTATGTGCGAACTGCGATTTAGTATTGAATAATTATTTGATGGGGGTAGTAAACGTCGCTACATATTGAAACAATATTCTTACGTTTTATGTTGTTAAAATCGAAAATTAATTGTTAAATTCTCTTTAACAATTAATGTTTCGAGTTAAGATAATATGTTTTGATATCTTTTGGCAATAACGGCTTTCAAAATAAAAATAAATTCGTAAATAAAACAAAATACCTACCGATTGCTGTTTACTGACTGCTAATTAAGGACCGCCCACAGTTGAGAATACGGAGTGGTGGGAATTGTACGATATGTTATAGGTGTCCAAATAAACGATTGTAATAATCGTGTTTTTAATCTATTGAAGCTGGTTGTTGGTCGACTAGTTCAAAAGCAGTTCTGATACAATGTTTAAAATCCCTATGTTCCGTTTGTGTTTGAATGTATCTGTATACGATGCGGTCTTTAAACTTACTGAAATGAGAAGTAGAAGAAGTGGTGAAAAATGGAGATGGACTCGAGAGTGATATGCATTCAAGTGATATTTCATAAGGAAGCGCTGTTATCTTTAATCTAATAGGTTGCTATTTATATTTAGGGAATTGGTGTTGCCATGTTAAATATTCAATACTCCTTATGAGTATACGTTAATTCTTACGCCTGAACATCGATAAGTACGCATGCGTTATATGAAAACTGTTCTGTTGAGAAGTTTTTATCGCTTAACTTCACATGACAATTTTTATATATTGTCTGGAAAATTTAAACGATTTTTTACCACTACGAAATTTCTAATTTATAAAGAAATACTCCTAAATTTCAATTTTATTTGTGAACTGACTATATAATTAAAAGTGAAACTGAGAATTTGCGAAGTTTCAATAATGGAGAATTATATGAATATGTGATTAGATAATAATAATAAATAATAATAATGTTTATTTAAAAATTTGTGTACAAAAATAATGTAGTAATAGTAACATAAAATATAAACAATAAATAAACATTCATAATCACAGAAGCTGTTCTATAACAAAGTTATATACAACTTGTACGCGATTTACAATAATAATTGATATAACTATATTGTAACGGATTGAAAATACAACAGCATTCAAAATAAAGTTTAAATCTACTGAAAAACTTAGCAGCAACTGAATTTGATAAAAAGTATTGATGATTATAAGCATTAAGGATTGTTATCATGAAATAATATAATAGTAAAATACCTATGTATGATTTATTATAAAGTAACTGAGAATACTAGGTACAATTGTCAAAACTATCTTTTCATATTTTTAAAAAATATTAATTGATGAGAAAAGAAAGAAAAAAGGGTGGAAACACATTATCATGAATAACTGAAACAATTCAAAGTCTAAGAAGTCCTACCTCCAACACTAGAATCGAAAATTCTTATCCACCAAGACTCCAGCTGTGAACCTAAAAAAATGAACTATAGTAACACTTGTAAATAAAAAAAACACATAAACTGCTACTAAGGGGTACAAGGACATGTTATAAAAGGTTTTGAATAACTAAAATGCCTTAATTTTCGAAAATTTAAAAGAAATCATTTTGACAATGAGAAATTTTTAAAGTGTGATTTCTATGTCTAGAAGAGGTTTTAAGATGTAAGATTTTTACATTTAATATTATGTTTTATGTAGATTATAATTATATGTGTAAAAAGGGTGTGTGTAAGAAAATCAAAAATACCGAAATAACTTTTGACCATCCTCGTATATCAGTTTTGACAAAAATTTTATTAAAAAATTTAACATAGTGACCTGTGACTTGTGTTTTTAATAAAAGTAAAAACTCCAAGATGATGGCTGATTCCAGTTTTTTCACTTGCACAATAAAGTCTAAGAGAAAGTAGTTCCAATATCGATAAAATAGGGAGTCAACTTACCTTGACTTTTGACAGGACATTTTGAAGTTTAAAAGTGTGGTAAATTTAAAATTCTTCACGTGCTGAGAAATCAACAAGTTTTTTTTAATCTCACCAATTTGAATAAATACGACAAATTTTTCTTCCTGAAGTAAAAAGGGAAGAAAATAGATTGGAATCCGATGCTATTTCCCTGAGCATCTAAAGAAGAAGGACTAACAAGAAAAAAATAAGGTACCTAATTCTTTCTTCCTACAATATAAAAGAAAAAGAATAGTATATTCTGTAACAAGGTTAGAATGAAAATTCGATGCGAGTGGAAAGTTCCGAGCGCGAGCCGAAGGCGAGCGTGAGGAACCACGAGCATCACGAATTTTCATTCTAACCGAGTAGCAGACTATACTTTCTCCTCGATCAAAGATTTTGAATATATATTTTTAAATAGAAATGAACAAAAGATAATTTATATTACAGAACTCAATCACAATTATTATATTAGGTAAACACTCAATAATCCAATAAACATTCTACTTTGTATTAATTGTTATATTTGTACAGTCCTCGAAATAAAAAACTGGTGCATTATTGGAGGTATTTTCAACAATTGCGTGGTTAGGTTAGGTTACGTGACAGCAATAATTTTGACACTTACTCAAGTTTTGACACTACGATGACCATTAACTGCGTCAAGGCTAATGTTGTTATTGCTAACCAGTTTGGGAATATTATTCTATCACTAGAGAGAGAATTTTAATACATTTAAATTGCATGGGGGCAGAGTTGTTGCAGAATATTTCTTCAATCTCAAGAGAGAGAATTCCAGCATTCTGTAATCAAATTTTATTTCAGAAATGGAAAATTCTGTGATGATCGTGGGGAAAGTTAATTATTAAATAATAAGAATAATATTCTAAAAAGATTTGCTATAGCTAAGAAATAACTCTAGATAGAGACTTAAAGGTCATAAAAATAATAAAAAAGACAAACAAAAACAATAAATGCATTTAAATTAAAGAAAGCAATTAAAGATTTGACATATTCATTATTTACTGTAGTATTTATATTTTTATGTATTATTATTAGATTGTAAACATCTATCTAATTTTTTTCTTTTGCTTATAGACTAAACGAGTTTCTAGTTTTCCTTTATGAATAAATACTTTACTAAAATTAATTTCCACTTACCTTGTTGGTCGATAAGCAATTTTCATCATTGATTTTGTACTTATATGATAACCATTGTATTTGTAAACACTTCTCACTTTCAAACTGATTTCTTGAATTTAGCAATTATTTTTACTATTCTTCAAGTGTCGAAGGGATGGTAATACATCATACATAATTTACCACTGTTTTAGATTTTGTTTCTCAATAAAAATATGATATTTCTTCGTTTAATTCAACAACTTGTCTATTATTGAACAGTCATTTTGGAGATAATTAATACGAGTGCGTAGAGCGTCGACTCCGAACACAACTAACGAATCCGACTGAGATAGGTGGTTTCGTGCTTTATCAGAGTAAGCTACAGAGTTGTACTGAGAAAGAAAGGCCAGGTAAATTTAACGAAATTTTAATAAGTGGGATTATATAAAAAAAAATAAAAAGATCATTAATTGTATTCAATACTTCATATTTATTTTATTTTCAAATAAATATTGGCGCCCAACTATACAATACAATAAAATCACAATTCAATAATCAATTTAATGATAATAAAAATAATAAACCCCATTCCCATAATAATATATAATAAATAAATATGGATAATTTGTCATGATCGGTAAATTTTCTGCATTGAGTAATATGTCATGATTGAGTAAATTTGTCGTTATTGGGTAAGTTGTCTTTATTGTGTAAGCTGTCTTCTTTGGTAAGTTGTTATCATCATCATGTGTTCTTTAATAATTGATTTTATCCATGCTTTAATTTCTAATTTGTATGAATATATTTCATTAATGTTTTGTATGTGTGATGGGATTTGATTGTATAGTTTAGGGCCCAAGTAATCCGATTAACTTTTCTCTTTTAGGTAACATATAGGTTTTATCTCTATTTCTTGTAAACTATTCATGATCTAATCGAGTCAAACAGTTGTTATTTATTTGAAAACATAAAGTTGTCTTACATCGAATAGCCCACTTAATTTAAATAGCTCCCCTCGAGGGAACATTCTATTTTTTTTTATAAATTACTCTTATTAGCAATTTTTGAATGATGTTCAAATTTTTTATATGGCTGTTATTCACCTCTCCCCATCCGAGAATTCCATAATTTAGTTGTGACTGTATTAGAGAAAAGTATATAATTTTTAGTTGCCTGGTACCTAAGAAATCTCTCAGATATTTAAATCTGCCAAGAAATCCTCTTAGTTTTTGTACTAAGACATCAATAAGTAAATTCCACTTAAGATGTCGATCTAAAACAATTCCTAAATACTTTATTCTATCTGTTTCTGGTATTAAGTGTTATCAACAGGAAGAGGTCCAGAGTTTGGAAGTCCTATTTCATAGGATGTGAAAGGCATGTATTTGGTTTTTTTTAACATTTAGGGTAAGTTTATTGTAGCTAAACCAGTCTACCGTTGTTTTAAAATCTTTTTCGGCATCCTCTTTTAGCTGATCCCAAGTACTTGCTCTATAAAACATTGCCGTGTCATCAGCAAAACTAATAACTTTTCCCTTTATTGGATATGATAGTGAATCATTTATATATAATAGGAAAAGAATTGGTCCAAGGACTTTCCCTTGAGGGACAATGTTCACGAATTATACTCTATTAATTAAGTAGTCCTTGATAAAATTGTGGGTTATTCCTCTAATACCGTAACATTTCAGTCTTTTAAGTAGTTTTCCATGGTTCACAGTATCAAAGGCTTTAGACAGATCAACAAATATACACAAGGACGGTATTTTTTTATCTATAGCTTCATAAATATCAGTGGTAAGCGAACAAATCGCATCTTCTGTAGATTTGCCTTTTCTAAAGCCAAATTGACTATTGGATATTATTTCGTGTTTGTTTAAAAAGTTCACTAACCTATATTTAAATATTTTTTCAATAATTTTTCTCACAGTAGATGTTAACGTGATGGATCTATAATTACCAGTTCGCATTTTATCTCCAGCTTTATACAATGGTTTAATTAACCCAATCTTCGGGGCTCCAGGAAAAACACCTAAACTAAAACATTTGTTTGTTAGAGTGGCTGATGGTAGAGGTTTCAGACCGAATCCCATCAATCCCTGAAGATTTTTTATTTTTTAAGGACTTTATAATTTCTTTAATCTCAATTTCATTTGTTAGAAATAAATATATAGTTTTTTCTATTGGCTGAATCATTTCATTAAAATATTGAGGATCATTATTTCTATTTGCAAAGCTCTCTCCTATGTCACTGAAGTAATCATTGCATTCATGAGCTATTTCTTTTTTATCGATTATCGCTTTTTATAATTTTCTGAATTCTATCTTCAGTCCTTGTACTCTAGTGTTACTTATATTTTTAAAATTGACATTTTAATAATTTTTCTACAGTTTGATATAATAATTTTGATTTTTGTGATTGCTTAACTGTTTTATGTCGTCTGTGTGAAATATGAATGCATAAAAATACAAGTGTGACTACAAAGAGTAACTATGCTATCAAAAATATGATGTGTAAACATATGCATTATATGGTAGCATTTTATGAAAGAAATGTCCTAGTCAATTTTGTTTTGATTTTCTCACGTTGTTTTCATTTTTCTAATCAATAAAATTTTGTTAAAATCTTTTATTTTTGACTAAACTCTTCATTTTATTTCGTGTTTATTGATTTTATGGTGAAAAGCTGAAGATTTGCTAATTTTCGCCTTTTCAGGGCAAATGCTTATTCATTTGTCAAATAAAGTTGATTTATTATTATTGCGTTTCATTTTCTACTCGTTACTAGCACCGTACACAAACAATGAATAGTAGGTTTACTCTAAGCTCCTCCCAGCGCAATGTCTATCTCACTCGGTATCCGATGCTACTCTTTTTCGGTACCCTGAAGCTCCCATCGAGCGATCGACAGATACCGTGTGTCCGAGCGGAGTTAATATTATATCGGCTGGACTGTCTTTGCAGTGAACTACTTACGGGATATTTATTAACAAGAAAATTCCACGAATGTGTTGTGGGCATATAAAAATTGTATCGGAGCGACATTGAAAGATGTTTTTAAAAACGCATCCTTGTAAACATTTTCCATTAAGTTATTTCTTATCTCTTTATACGGGAGTGCGTTTATATTATACTACTTATTAAATTCACAAATCGCGACATAAAAATTAAAAAATCTTATAAACCCAATACATAATTACAAAATTTGTAACTATTGCCTTTTGTTTTGCTTTATAAGTTTGGTTTAGGATTCAATTTTTTTTACTAAATACAATTATTCAGCATTGTTTTTATATGCAAATCTAATTCTAAAGTATGTTATAGAATCTGGTATAATTTTTAACGATTTTAAATAGTTGTTCATGTTTTTTATTTTTATATTGTAATTTGTACATTTTTGACGAATTGCAAATATTTAATTTATATATTGTACTAAAAGCTATTCTAATGAATGATTCTAGTTTATTTCTTATAATTTAATGATCCCAATTAAATAATAGAACATACCGTATATATCAAAACAACATCGTTTTTTGAAACAGTTTTCTAACAATGTATATTTTTATCAGCCCCCGTACCAAACACTACATCTATAAATAAAGAAGCTATTAAGGTAGTAATTCGCACAACCCCTGTATATACGATACACGTGTGTTGTTGAAACCACACGTTCAACAATTTGTATATTTATATTTAGTCCTTTTATTTTCATTCGAAATTCCTACCGGCCCACCACTGTCTCCGAAATATTTCTACCTTAGTACAAAATCGCACTTTGTTTTCTTTACCTGGCGTCTGACCGACGCTTTGCAATATTTACTATTATTCTTCGGCAGTTGAAGTAGGCGTGACCAAACGCACACTTCGCGCCTGAATGCATTATCTCCCTGGTTTTCACGAGGCTAGCTCAGCTAGTAAGGGTCGATGTTGAGTTTCCAAGCCGATCGGTCTCCCAGCTAAGACCTACCATTCCTTTACCGTAATAAAACCTATATTTTCAGACCAAATGAGTCTAGTTTCATTATTTAATTTACTTCCGGTGCTTCCTGCATAATAAGTGCATTTTTTTATAAAGTTAAAGTTTGCATAGTGATTCAACCCGAAGCAAAGTTATATTTAAGTGAATAGTGCTTTGAAAACCACAAAGGAAAGAGTAAGATCGTTCTAATAATTACTATTTCATACTGAAAGGCTTGTCTATATTCATCGTTCCATCTGTATGTATTTTCGACGTTAAAGTTTATTAAAATTTACTGAATTGTTAACGAAATGAAGTTATTATTTATGCGAAAGAACCAGCCTCCTATAGAATTCCAGTCTACTAAATCGAAGGCATCCTATTTTTTACGACAGCATAAAATTTGTTGTCATTTCAACTGATGTAGCATCAACGGCCGCATCATGTGTTTTAGCGACATGCATGTCTTTATCAGAATGTCGCATGTCTTTATCAGAAATACATGAAAGTGCCGACGACGAGTGAACCTACTATTCATTGTGTATGTACAGTGATACTAGTTTGTAGACTCACATATGTATACATTATATAAAACGATACGCTTTATCTGACGTAACTTAAAAAAGTCATCAGTTGTAGAGAAAAGTAAGTATGATTTTGTATTAGGTTTAAATTTGAAAGAATTTTGCGGCAAGATTCTAAATACGAGAATTAACGTCTCCTCCCCTTATGTGATTTGCGGTCTATTCGTCCGAGGGATAGATTACATACAGTACAAGCCACTCAAGTGCGAACACGTGGACTATGATTTTAGTAACTCGAGTTTACTATCGTCCTTACTCTGCGGACCGATCTACAGCCATCTGAACCAGCGAAAAAGTCGACCATAGGCTTGGATATTTATAATTTGTAGTAATGCAAACATTTATTCAATTTGAGGATGGAACTGTAATGTAAATACTTATATCACCACATTTCATGTATTAACCGCTTTTAATTCCAGAGGTGAATGGTTCTATTATCTTACATTTTTCACCAGGTCAGAGATGGACACTGTTAAATAAATATCAAAATCCTTTCTTTTTTTAAAGTAACTATGAATAGGTCCTTCAGTTGATTTGAGAATCTATTTTCGATCCAATACAGACGGATTCCAATCCGTACTACTACTTAAACCAAATATTTAACGACTTGCCCTTTTATGTAGTTTGAAAATGGAATCGAAAAGGTACAAACTAAAACAGACCATAATAGCGAAGGTGAGATTCAAACAAAGAGAAGTAAGATAATAATGCAGTAGAAGAATGAAGCTGTTGGCATAACGAGAGCTTATTTTCCCGACCGGCACCACCCACTCGGTACACTGATACACAAATCATTGGTTAATTTATCGAGAAATGCAAGGAAAATTACTGAAGAAGCCATTTTTTCAATACTGTAAAGCTTCTTCAATAATTTTCCTTGACTTTGTGGCATGGAGATCGAGACCAAAACCCTTATCTTGTCTGACTGTGAGGCACTGGACTCAATGAGGCGAACAATTTTCGAAGAGGCCAATGTGTCACCTTAATCATATGGCACACATCCAGTGGACCTATATCGTCTACTCTAAGGTACAGGAGCATGCTATTGCAATATTGCGTGTAATGCAACGCAAATGTGGGGAGGTTTTAGTGCCATGTTAGAGGCAATATAGGGCTTAGTGAACAGCAATTGTCAGCCACAGAAACCACAATTTCAGTAGTTTTCTCCGTTTCCAGATTGTATAATCCCAATAAAGGAGACATTTTCGAAAGATAATTGATACACACAAAATACAAGTCTCAAACTGTCAACAAACAATGTTCAGAGAGCTTTGGCGTACAAAATGACGCTAAATGCCACTAACGCTATCTGCTGCCCCACCTCGTTTTAGTTTGCATCAATTTCATTGTATAACGTCACACAAGCGCTTTATAGAACTATAGAATTGCCCCGCGACCAAAGAGTAGAAGAGTTAACGCAGATAGAAAACAGTATAGTCATCATTCTATGCGCTAGTTACCAACCGATTCCCGTTCCAGTGTCGCACCCCATTTAAACTTATTGAAAATATCTCCTTCCTATTATTTAAATTTTCAAAATATCCAACTAAACGTACAAAGTCAAAGTATAACTACCTATCTTATTACAAAATTATTAAACGTGGAATAATACATAAAAGCTCTTCATTCACTTAACAACAAACGAAACAAGAATAAGCTTTCGTCTAGAAACTATGTTTACTGGACGCCTCCGAGACTTAAATTGATCAGTTGCCAAGCAATCGGACGTCTTCGGTGATGACGGCCTGCAGTGTTCTTTATTTGCGTTAACTCTACCAGATGGCACAAATAGCATGCTTCCTGAACACACCTCGCTGTATGTCATTTTGTTTAATGTCGTTCAGCTGACGAGTCTGGAGATTATCGATTTACAATAACGATTTTGACATCCGATGCATCCTATTTTTATTCTTAAAACAACCGTCTCTTCTACATAGATTATTAAGTTTAAGAGTGTAATTAAGATAGTAGGTATGCTGACCATGCCGTCTTTCCATACGCTAACGTCACGTAGCATTTTTGGGGTTGGGGTGAAATATAAAATAGAAGATTAATTTTCTTACTTATAAATTAAACAATGTTTCTCGCTAATATGCTCTGTAAGAACCAGTGCATCATTAAAAAAATGACTTATTGTTGTTTTGAACACCTTGGAATTATCTCAAGCCTCTTCTGCTGCTCTGATTTTTCTGACCAACTAACAAATGGTTAATATAGCACAAATAAATTTTCCAATCAACCATTTTGTTCGGAAAGGCTAATTCCGTTATTTATTATAGAAAATACTATTTTGCACATCGTTTCACTTTATTCATTGTTTTTAAAGTTAGTTTATGTTTCATTCAAAAAATAATTGATTTTGTTTGTTCCAGGTAAATTGAATTTAATCCGTCGATATTTAATAACCAACAAATCAATCGTAAGTAGAATATAAACAAAATAATATTTGATTTTATTTAACGTACAGCGAACGGTAAAGAGCATTTGTTGTGAATAAGAGTGTTCGATAGCCTCGGCAAGCTCTAAATCATCACTGCTTTTTCTTTCGTTTTTGACATTCCCTAGAAGATGTTCAAGGTCATTCCAGTTCGTGATTCTCGGATTACGGTACTTCACTGAAGGTTTCTCCATTCCGGAGATTTCCATACAGACGTACCGATTATCCAAAAGGCTCTAGTTTTAGTAAGTTACTTCCTTTTTTCTACGACGTTTCGTATCTTCAAGAAAATCTTCCCCTTTTTTTACCGATTCTAATAAAAATGCAAAAAGTTCTGTATGATATTGGTGTTAATTTAAGTAACATTTGGGTTCCTCGAGATGCAAATCAATCATTCAAGTGATATGTTGGTTGGACCAGGTGAAAAAAAATTTCTTAAAGCAGAAGGTCCTGCTTTATCCAATCTGGTCGAGGGCAACTAAACTTTATTCCTTGCGTAATAAATAAATCTAAGATAAATATTTATATCCTTGTTTTGGAATGAAAGGATCGATTTATATGTTGGTTATAAACAGAGTGTGCTGTCTGTATTTCGGGTAATTCATCTAGTATGTTTAATTATCGAAGATTGAAATCAATAATTTTGTTTTTTTGTGTATTTTGTTTTTGTCACTCGAAATTTCCACCTCGAAAGAAACTTTTCCTTTTAATAAAATTACCGTTCATCAATTAAACCAGTTAATTAAAACAAAAACAAGTTCGGCGCGTCACATGGTACACGAAGAAGATTCAAACTGATAGAAGCTTCAATAAGATTAATGATTGATTCCGTGTCCGACTGAGGAGAAATATTTTGCGGTGGATACGTTATTACCCACATCATCATTAATTATTTTCGTTAACCTTGGAAAATCTTAACTCCATCAACGTACACCACATAAAACTGGGTGAAATTCCGTTCAAATTTTTGACTTGAGAGCTAATGAAGTGTTAAAGAGGAATTAAAAACACTCTTTCCACTCCATTAATGGTTTATGAAGCTATAAATTGTCGTGTGCGGTAATTAAATTCAAACTTCGATGTAATTGAAATTCGGCCGATAAACTTTAATGAAATTTTAAAGGAAACTTTCTTAGGTTTTTTAGAGAAAAAAGCCTTTGTGTAAGTTTCCATGAAGCTTTCTTGAAGCTCGAAAATTATTACTTCTGTAACATTTTTCTGGCGCAAGTTGAATTGGAAAGTAAATTGGATCAAATACTGCAGTACTTCAATATTTTCTTTCAAATAAATGTACCGGGTGGGCAAATGAGAACGGCCGTCGGCCATAACTAATTTATAACAAAAATGGCCTTGAGAAAAACCTAGAAATTATTTACAGACTTGCAAGAGGTAACAATTCTTGATGAAACTGGATGTGAAACGTATTCATCTCTATTATGTGTCTAATTGAGGTATTAGAAATATCTAACCCTCTACCATGCTAAAAAAATTACGTAAAGCACCAAACTGGGTCGTTCAGAGACCCCAACTAAAATACATGTATTTAGGTATGTTACCATAACTAGGGATTAGAAAATATTTTTTCTTCATACCTCGGTCGAAAGTACGTACTTTTGTCCCTAGTAGTAGGGACGAAAGTTGAACATTTACTCCCTGTGCGAAGTACACACTCGCCCTCTATAACGGCGGGAGGAAAGGATTTCTCATGCGTATTTATACTCGTAACGACCAGCAATTGTCGGGGTAGGCATCAAAAACATTTAAAGTTAAAAAAAGTAAAATTGATAACGTACTTTCGACCGGCTATGAAGAAAAGTAGTATACACTACACGGGCCAAAAGTTGAAATCTCGGTCCTGCTCGTCATGACGCGCAGGGCCAAAATTCAACTTTCGGCCCTTGTGTGTAATATACTAATTTCTTATTATTTAAAGTACTTACATTTATTGAAATTCCAAAGTACAATTTTTTAAAATTTTTTCTTTTTTAACAAAAATACTCAAAGAGAAAAATACAGCAAATACAAAACACAAAATACAATACAAATTTTAAAAGTATTAATTTATAATTTGTTTTCAAAACAGCTTGTATATAATAAAAGTTTTTCTTTTTTCCTGTGTAATCGACATATAAATTTTTTACAATGATCGCATTGTAGAGTATTCACTTTGTTATCGTATTTCCTTGGACTTTTGAAACATCGGCTTGGGCTTCACACGAGAGCGAGATTTTTCTCGTCTCGTCTCGTTCTCATCTCGAAAAAGCGAGACGAGACCGAGATTTTTCTCGTCTCGTTTCGAAAAATCGAGACGTGACGAGATATTTTTTAAAATATTATGGGCGATACCGAGACCACACATACAGCGCAACCCGAGAGTCCCGTTTTTGGTCTCGTTACATTTTTTTATGAAGTTTTTATTAGAAAAATTAGAAAAGGTTCATAGAAGGCAATACATTTTACAATACATAATATCTGGTGTCCATCTGTAAGAAATTTTATTGTACATTTAAAGTGGTGAGACTTTCTTTTTTCTATGTGGAATAAAATAATAAAACGGGTCGGTCTTACCAAAATTGAATCGACACTTCCTATATCGCCTCAAATACAATAGGGTCGTAAAATTCAGTAGAATTGTTAAGGTTTCATTAATATAATAAATTAAATCATTTAGAAGCTCTTGAGATAAATAAACAAAATTCTGGTTATCTTCTTAACAACCAAATAGATATCAACAATTCTCCCTTATTAAACTTATTTACCTAGAAGATAGGTAAGGAGTAATTGTTATGAATTAATTTCCAGGTAAATTTAATATTCGTTGAATTTCGAATTTAGGCATCTTTTGTACTTTATTTCCATGTAAACATTTTGTAATACTTTGTCAATATTCTTAAAATTCCGTATTTATGCATTGTATAAATTAAAAAGTTTTCATTTTACCTTCACTCGTTAGCATTGATTTTTGGACTTCAGTTACATTAAAATGTCAACGAGTGTCATTGTTATAAATATAGTTTTAAAAAATTATTCCTGGATTTTATTATCAATATTTAGAATTAAGCGAGACGAAATGAGTCTACCGGTAACAAGACGAGACCGAGACGAGACAACCGGTAACGAGACGAGACCGAGACATGAACGAGACTCAATTTCTTCGGAATTGACGAGATCGAGACGAGATTTTTGATACTCTCGCCAACTCTCGTCTCGTGTGAAGCCCTAACGTCGGCCACGTTTTTTGGTTTGGGGATATTTTCCTTACTTACGTCTATTACTATTCCACAATCTCTTAGTGCTTGTTTTGTTTATTCATGATGGATTTTACATTTTGCCTGGTATTCCATGTTTGGTCGTACAAGGTCATTTCCTAATTCTAATAGAAAATGACGGCGACGAGAAGAATCACTTTTCTTCCAATTTGGATTTTTCTCTATAAAAAGAATGAACGCGTTTAGGGCAGCAATATCTATGGATATTCATGAGCAATGGATATGGCCAACGAAATGTTTTTCGATAGCAACTGTATTCTCTTATGGGTTTATCGGCGTTGTCTACACCTCTCTTAGTTTCAGTATATTCCAAAATCATCTGTGGTTTATCCGGATATTCAGAGACAACTTTATCATCATCATGCTGCGTTGATAATAAATGTACCAATTTATTTTGTTTAGGAATGAATATATGATACAACTATATCTTTATAGTGAATGCAAACATCGATGATTCTTTAGTCGACCAGGTAATAATAGGGGCAAAGGTATATCTGGCTTGTTTTTACGGAGTGTACCAAGTAACGTCAAATTTTTAGTCAGACTAATGATACGCCTGTGAAAAAATTATCGGTGGTGATCCCAAATTTTTATGCCGTAACTTCCAGGTTTGGATTTTATATATTGCCTGACCAAGGGCATTTCCCTCGGAAACAAACCAATTGTTTATCGATTGTAATTTGTTCATATGGTTCAACATTCAACAAATATACTCCAAATTTCTCTTATAGCTGCTATTTTCTCATTTTTATTTCGTTCGATGCGAGTACTTTTATTGTCAAATCTCAAAAATATCGAAAATTCTCCAAATCTTCTCCGTGACAAAGCTGCAAGGAAAAAAGATGTTCGTATTGATACATCTGTTGTCCACATTTCTTTCGTGGATTCTTTTCCACATCGAAGAGCTCCCGCTTTCATAAGAACAGTCCAACTCGTCTTTCTATAGTGTTATCCATGTTTTTTTATTAGCTCGATTTGTTTCAACAGCTTCTCGTGTGGGTTCAGTGTCTTTTTCTGCATCTTCATCATCAGCGTTCCCTGTAGGTTCAGCGCCTTCTTCTGCTTCGCTCTGTATTTGTAACTCGTCCTCGATTTCGGAAACACATTCATCAATACAAATTTCATTCTCATTCTCGTCAAAAAATGCACTGCCATCATACTCCCAATTCGTCATCAAACCCAGCGTTAACTTCTTTCTCCAATTCTTCATTCGTCAGTGCTTTTACCTTCTTCCATTGGCTCATTTCTAAAATAAAATAAAAAAACTCAACGTAAATATATGACACCTCTTGATACCCAAACGGGGTCCCTGCACGACCCGACAT